>JAJMJS010000005.1:252500-393678 GCA_030563665.1 Scheffersomyces broadrunensis | reverse complement strand
TATCAGAAGTACCGTCACAATCTAACTTTTGATCTTCTTGAAGATAACCAGAATCTAATACATCAATGATTTCATCATAATATTGACTATCAGAAGTACCGTCACAATCTAACTTTTGATCTTCTTGAAGATAACCAGAATCTAATACATCAATGATTTCATCATAATATTGGATATCAGAAGTACCGTCACAATCTAACTTTTGATCTTCTTGAAGATAACCAGAATCCATACTTTCTGAAATGTCATAATTATTGTCAATACTTGAATAAGTGGATTCAGAATCCCACGATTCTTGACAACAACTCGATTCTATGTCAGTATCCATATTATTATTGTATATGAGATTTTTGCTTCTTGAAAATTTATCATTTGAAGTGAGATTTTTTGGGCGTCTAAAAATTTTTTTGAAACTACCTCTTTTTATGGTTGCAAGAGAGGTGGAAGTACTAGAATTTGATGTTGTTGATTCATAATTAGTTGAATACTTGGATCTTTTCTTCTTAAATAAAGCTCTAACTTTGTTTTTGAACAGGGATAAGGTATGGTGATGACTTTTGTGGTTAGAGAAAATAGATGATTCGGTAGAAGTAAAAGAGGTTGTTGTTGCTGTAGTAGTAGGGCATGAATGATTGGAAATTATTAAAATTTTTGGGTGGAAAGTTGGGTTTTTAGAATTGGGAGGACAATGATCATAATTGGGAGGACAATGATCATATTTTGGGGAAGATTGGGAAGAAATTATTTCAATCGTAGATTGATATTTTAAGTTGAAAATTGATGATAATTTCATCTTATATCTTTTTTTCTATTAGACTTTAGTTTATTGAATGTAAATTTAATAGACGGATTGATATAATGAATTAAACCAAAGAAGAAAGAAGTGAATAAAAGGGTTTACAAATGTAAAAAAAGAATTATTTTCTTGATATACTAGTTTCGCAATATGGAATTTTTTTTTGCGTCCACAAATGCAACTCAAATTTATTTTGAGAATAATAATAAAAAAGGTAAAATTATTATTAGAATTTACATACACTAAATATAAATATGCGTATATTTCTATTATTCATAAATCAATAATATACCAAGATTAATAAATATATTGCAATATGCTCTATTTGCGGTGGTCCATTCACGTACGAATCTTAAAAGTAAAGGCTCTTAAAATAGGAATTACATTTACATCTAGTAGATAATTAAAATTACATTATTATATTATTGCTATGACCCAAGATCCTGATCATCTCTTTCATGCTGTAACAAACCGACGGTTATAGAATTAGATCTATAATAATTAGGCCTATGCTCCGTTTGCTTTCGACTGGTAGCTTTGGCTAATGCATCCTTATCATTGTCTAGATGAATTGCAGTTGGGAATGGAGAATAGACCGGATCCTTCTTATAATGATTATTGAAATGATTATTAAATATATTTTCTCTTAATCCACTTGGCTTTCTTCTTATGTTCATTGTACCAATTGCACTTATTGCAGTTGTGCTAGAATCACTAGCAGTTATCGGATTATTTACATTCAATGGAGAAGATACTCTTACTTGTTTGTTAACCCTATCAATAACTGCCGCTGGGAGTTGTAATTGAGGCTGTGGTAAATTAGAAATTGGTAGATCACCTCTTGACTGTAAACGACTATTTGGATCAGGAATTAAAGTTGTTGATGAGCCATTAGAAGTATCTAATGAATCAGAGGGACTTAATAAAGCAGTACCAGGAGGAACTGCAATGCTTGGTCTAGGAACATTAGATATTAAATCGGCAGGTACATCTTCAAATTCTGGCATATTACCACCTTGATTTTGAAAAATGAATGGGACCTCGTAGGTTGGAGCGGCTTGATGAGGGTGAATTAAATTTGGTAAATTGGATTCGTGAGATCTAACTCTATTATCTAAAGTAAATAATTTTGGTCTTGATATTGGTGCAACCTTTGAAGTAAAAGCAAGGGTTAGATTGCCTTCTTCTTCATCACTATCATCCTCGTCTTCACTTGATGATGATGATCTTGATTCACTTGAATAAGATGAATAAGACGAACTTGTTCTGAATTTAGTTAATGGAACAGACGATTTTGGATCATCATCATCGTTGTTCTGCTGCTTTATCAAATGTTCTGCACCACTAGATATTCCAACGGGAGATTTCATCAGACTACTTAAATCAAAGGCTTTAAACTTTTCATTAATATCATCGGTAGCGTGAAGAAATAATTTTGAATCAGATTGACTACTGACACTTTCTCTTCTTTTGAATTTATGTCCATGTCCATCTTGATGTTGATCTTGGCTTTTACTTTCTTGTCTACTTTTTGTATACTCTTGATACTTTAAAGTAAGGAAATCATCGTTAAAGCTATCCAATGAAGCAAAGCTTTCATTCAAAGGTAATGACATAACCGATGAAGGTCTTCTATCTACTTCAATAATACTAATTGGACCAATTTTCAATTGATTACCATGAGGTAAGAAATCATTATTTGTAGTTGAAGCTATAGATGATTTTGCTGAAATAGCTGGAACAGGTATTGGAGCAGCTATGCTACTATTTTGGCTACTTGAATTATAGCGATTACTTGGGGAAGTAACCTTTGTAACACTATTTTGATGATCTGAAGAAATAGAATTTTTCGCAGTATTCAAGCCTGTTGTAGCATTGGAATATAGTGAAGATTTCCTTCTATTTTTATCATCTTGTTGTTGGATATCCTTAAAGGTATCAACCACTGATTGATTTTTTAAATAAACATCACCGCCAACATTTCGTTTAGTCTCAACTCTTGGGGCTTCCACCAATCCTACGGAACTTCCCCTTCTACTTGAAGGATTACTATGCAGTTCAATCATGTCGTGTAATATAGATCTACCTTCTCTAATGCCTGCAATAGATAACGAAGAGGACCTTGATACTGATACTTGAGGTGGTGTCTGAACTTGTTGTGGTTGTATTTGTTGAGAATTAGAAGGTTGAATAACTTGCTGAGACAAATTTGAAGGAATATGAGGAGTTGAATTTAAAATAGAATGATCAGGTTTAGCAAAATTAATTGAAGATGAAACTGGTGTAGAACTAGTAGGACCAACTTGAAATCCTTCTGATAAAATAAAAGAATGAGTATTACTTGCAAGACCACCATTGTAATGATGAGGTGAAGTGACCAATCGTGGGGTTGAATTATGATTTGAAGCTGAAGATTCATCACTTGATGTACTTCTTGAATGTTCAATTTGTAAAGCAGCAAATTTATGTCTAATTTCAGAATCTTTTAAACCACCAGCTCTTATGGCTTTAACCAAACTCTTTTTAATTCTTGAACCAAGTCCAACTACTGCATTATCAATTTCTGATTTCAGGACAAAATCTTGATCATCAATATTAAAATTTAATAAATTTTCTTTAAGTTCTTTATCTTCTTGATCAGCATTTAAATGTAATAATTCATGTAAACCATCTAAATCATCTTCTAAATCCATTAAAGTAAATGGATGAGTTTTAATGTCTTTAATTTCAATTCTTGTTAAACTATCTTTATCCAATAACCTTAATAATAAATCCTTAGCATATTCAAATTCTAAATCATTTACCTCTGCTGGCGAATTAAATGATGATTTATTGAGTGGGAATTTCAATTCTTCATAAACAATAACTTGAAATAACTCAAATTCTGAATCGGCATTAAATGGAACTTTACCAAATAATAAACAATATAAGGTCACACCTAAAGCCCAAATATCAATTTTATAATCAATTTTTGGTAAAAGTTTGGTAGATTGAATATCTACTGAAGATGATGAAAAATTAGTTTGACACAATTCAGGAGCAAAAAATGCTGGCGTACCTGCAGTTTTAGCTAATTCTAATTCATTTACTAAATAACCTTCATCTGTTTCATTTAATGATGAAGCAAATGATACTCCAAAATCACTTATTTTAACTATATTATCCAGACTTACTAATAAATTTGCTGGCTTAATATCTCGATGAACAATACCTTGATAATGTAAATATTCCAAACCTAATAAAACATTTCTAAAGATCTTTCTTGATTGTTTAAATGTTAAATTTGGAGCGAATTCATCTGATAATAAATTTTCTTCATCAAGTGAATGTCTATGATAATCTTGAGGAGTATTATTATCATTATTATAACTAAAATAATTTGTATTATCACTACCACAACATGGAATTTCATCTGATTTTGGATTTGATATAGTATCTGATTTTAACCTTTTCCATTTAATTTCTCCTTTTTCTAAATATTCTAATACAAGATAAATTTTATAAGAATTTAAATCATCTAAAACTTCTCTTAATTTAACAATATATTTATGATTACATTTTTTCATAATGGCAATTTCACGTTTAATTTTTAATTCATAATCATTTAAAGGTTTTGAACTTGATCTTAAACTTGCTTTATCACGTTTTGATTTTCTATTTACAATTTTAATAGCAACTAATTCATTATTAGTTAAATCTTTGGCTAATTTAACTTTACCATGTTCACCCCTACCAATCTCTCTTAATATTTCAAAAGTATTCAACACTTTTCTTCTACTTATTGGATCATATTCTAAGAATACTCGATTGGTTTCTTTAACAAGAGATGCGGTTGAAGTTGAAGATTTATAGGGTAATGATTTTAAAGCAGTATTTGAATCTTCATTACTTGATGATGGATTTGTGGTATCTAAAGAATCTTTATTTGATATAGATGAGATTGAATTTTCTCTTGATCTTGTTATAGATTTCTGTAGTAAATTTGAAACTCTTCCAAAGAAATTGTTCTTACCATTTGGTATATTATTATTATTATTAATATTAATATTTTTATTATTATTGTTGTTATTATGAATTTGATGATGTTGATTAAAATCTTTTGATGGCGACCTTGAGCGTGAGCCTTTAAATGGCGAAGTAGCTGTTGCTGTAGTGGGTAGAGATTCAAGCTCTGAAATGGATGATGTTATACGTGGAGATACAGTTGGGGTATTATTTGCATGGTTGACTGAAGTGATATCGGAACAGGCTGATGGTGTTGTTGTGGGAATAGATATTGTAGTTGGTGACGACATCTTGTTATTTTTAATGCTATGGCTTCCCTATATATATATATGTATATCAATTATCTAATTTAGATTGAAGATAAAAAGTAGGATATAAGGGGGGAAGGAAAGGGTAAAGGAAATGAACAATGAAAAGGAAAGGATAGGAAAGAAAAGGATTATATTACGAATTAATTACTATCGATTTTCCAACTTTGGATGTTTCATTTGATTATATGACTGTAGGATGATAAAAATATAATGATTGAAAGTTTCTTATAGATTAGATCTCGTTTGACTAATTTTATTTACTGATAAATGGGATGGATGATACAAATACGAGATTCAAACAAAAAAACAAAAACAAAAAAAAAGATAGGTTGGATATATATATATATATATAAAGCAAAACTTGATTATTTCAAACTATATATAGATTTATAACTGATTGATTGATAATCTTAAGAATGATATGATTCAATAATTAATTAACCTTATGTTTTGCTGTTCTCTCTCTAACTTTATTAGGTTGCTTAAAAAAAAAAAAAAAAAAAAAATTTATGGGTCGTGTGATTTTGGATAAAATGTTTTTTTAAAGATTTAAAAAAAAAATTGGCCACTAAATTAAACGCAACATGAGATGAATTTTTTAGAGGGGAGTAACTAATATGGAAGTTATTTAATACATTAAATATTTATTAAACAATATACACTAATAACTGGTTGTAAACATATAGAATAGTTGTAATGATGATATATATAATGATAAATGTGTTTGTAAGATTATTAAGAATTTATTGATCCAAACACCCGTGCCGCAGTACTTAGTTTTCCCTAGTGGGTATGTCCCCCCTGTTTGTAATTGTTAAAATCAACAACCATTAATTTAATAACAACAGAAATATTCCCCCATTTTGGTTCATAAACCTTATATGTATAAGTTATATGACAGAATAGCCACTGTTCCAGACAATGACTTGGCAACTATAAAGTTTGTTGGATACTTACCCGATCATATATGGGTAGGTAAGCCATTAGTTTATGGAGTTGAATGGGATGAACCATCAAGAGGTAAAAATAATGGTGAATTAGAAGGTAAACAATACTTTAAAGTGGAATTCAATGGGTCTGGTTCATTCTTAAAATCAACCAATAAGAAAATCGTTAAACATCAACAACGACTTACATTTATTCAAAGTTTATTAAATGAATATTATCATTTATCATCAGATTATAAACAACAAAATATAAAATTTGGTAATAAATTAGTTAAAGAATTAGGATTTGATAAATTAAATCAAATTCAATCTGATTTTAATAATCTTATATCGTTATCCTTAGATAAGAAATTTATTTATGAATCATTTAATAAAGATGATCATCATAATGATATTTTTAAAAATTTACAGAATGTTAAAAATCTTGATTTAAGTTATAATCTTTTTAATAACTTATCAACAATAGGAGATATTATAATTCATTTATCTAATTTATCATTATTAAATTTAAATGGTAATCGATTTATATCAAATCTTAATTCACCAACATCATTATCTTTTGTTCATCCTAATTTATCAATTTTAAAATTATGTTCAACAAATATCAATATTTCAATCATAAATAAATTATTTAATAATTTATTAACCATAAATGAGATTCACTTGGCTAGTAATAACTATACAGATGAAGATATATCACAACTTAAAATTCCATTTCATCTACGATTAATTGATTTATCATTTAATAAATTATGTTTTATACCTCAACTACTAAATGTTGAAACTATATTATTATCAGATAATCATATATCATCAATTACTTCAACATTTATATTTTCCAACACAAAAGTCTTAGATATACGATATAATCAAATAGATTCATATGAAATAATCGATCAATTATCTAAACAATTTCCTAATTTAATCAATTTAAGAATTAATAACAATCCAATTTTTCAAACTAATGAAGATGATATGGCCATACAGTTAATAGGACGATTTGAATGTAAAGATCATAAACGAGGTAAAGATGGGAATAAAATATCTATGCTTAATGGTAGTCCACTATTAGAACAAGAAATTATTAATGCTGAATTATATTTTATTTCCAAAGTACAATCTAATCAAAATAAACTTAATAATAAATCAAGATGGACTCGATTATTAGAAAAATATGATATGAAAGAAAGAAATCAACAGATGGTGGAAGATAATTATAGTAATAAAATTCAATTGAAAATTATAATCAAAGATAATTCAATAATAACTCATACTTTTTTAATTAATTCTACAATTTTAAAATTAAAAGGATTAATATCAAGATTATGTTTGAATAATTTATCAATCTTAAATTTTAATATTTATTATTATTACAATGAAGATGATAATGATAATGAAAATGAAAAGGAATACCTTGATAAAAATTTATTGTCTCGTATTAATGAATTTAATTTTCATTCAAATCAAGCTATTTATATAGAACTTCTTTAGCATATCTATTTATTTACCTACTCAACAAGATTCCATAACCCATCACCTAAATAATGTAATAATTCAATACCAATTCCCTTATTTTTTGATTTAATATCATCAGTACTCATAACTAATTTTCCAACGGCTAAAGCATTTTCTTTACCTTCTGCATATATGGTTACTATCGAATCAACTGGTAAATTCTCTTCTGGTAACTTAGCACCAGCTGATGTTAAACCAGGACACATAATATTAGCTCCTGAAAGTACAAATTTAATAGCACCTCTATCTACTTGAACTCTTGGGAAACTATCAGGATATTTATGAACGATTTTTAAATGGGGAATCGATTCATCAAAGTGTTGGAATAATATAACTTCATTATCAACAGAATATAATTGAATCTTATCTTCACACTTTATAAATATCACTTGTGATTTCTTCGGTATGATTAAATCAATGGCTGGTTCAAGCAATGGAAATTGATCAACAAATTTAGACTTTAATCCTCTCTGAGCTGAAGATTTAATATTGGAACGTGAATGAATATCTTCTTTAGTGAATCTCTTAAACATTATATATATAGATAGATAGATAGATTGTTGAGTTTAACAGTAAGTAATATTTTAAACATTAAAGACTTCTGAAAATTTTTTTGTGTTAGTGTACAATAATTTTTTTTTCGTCGCTTTCCAACAAATAAGTATAAATTATGGTTTGGTTAAAACTACATTTACAACTGTAAAGATTTATAATTACAATGCCACCATCAAGCCTTTCAACTTTGGTGTCATCGTACTCAAAAGAAATCCTTAGATTAAATTACTTTAGCCCATTACAATATGTTTTTACACTAAAGAGTGATAGATTAATTGTATCCAGCTCAAGATCTAAGGTAATTACATTAGACCGAGCGAGGCACAAGGCATGATGAGAAGAATCTACTATTTCATATTAGTCCAATGCCCTCACTGTCCTAACTTGAAAAAGATTGTGGTGAAATAAAACCTTCAAAATAAAGTGTTTTATAAATATATATAAAAAAAATTTTTTTTTTTTGTAAAAGATTGTCCAAAAATTCCCTTAACGTCTATAGCACAAGGAAATAAACATTAAGGAGCTGTCAGGTTATAGTTTTCAACCAGCAAAAACATGATCTCGGAATAAATCCTCACTGATACACGTAATGCCCCTGCATAAAGATAAAGAAGAAAAGAAGTATAAACATTTTTAATTAAAAAAATTTGGAGATACTTCTCTCTTTTATTTCAAAAATATTTTTTTTTTGCAAAATCTATGGCCGGGTAAATAAATTTTACTTATAAAGATATCTATAAACTTTTTAATCACTAATTTATACATAAATACCCTATTTATTCTATAACTACTCTATTGAAATAGTCGACATTATCTGTATTAGTTCTTCGAATTCTTTCGTTGTAATCTTTAATCAATTCTTCTGCTTCTGACGTATTTAAACTATTTGTAGCCTTAAAAACTTGTAAGAGTTGATCAGATCTTCTGCTATTATTAATCTTACCAATTGAGCATCTAACGTTAGAGTCATCATCAAAATGAACTCCTTCCTTTGGATCAAAGGACTTTGCTATATCATTGCTGTCCAATGCAGTATAATAGTAAGTGTACAACTCCATTTTATCATCTTCGTCTAGAAATCCCTCTCTATTATTGAACACTAATGGAAATTCTTCTTCTTCGCGTCTCCATGCATTTTCAGCTTCCTTACTTTTAAAGTTATTCGTATTTGTATTCGTATTCGTATCGATATTGATAACAGGTATTTTTAACAATTCATCGTCTAATCGATCATTAAATTCATCATCGTCATCATCACCACCATCTAACACTATACTATTATCCTTATTTGCTCCACTTTTATCCTTTGAAATAGAAGGGATAAGCTCTTGATTCTTCAATTTCTCGCCATCGTCATCATGATCATCATCTATGATGATAGTTACTTCAGGAGATGAGTTCGTAATTATCTTGTTGTGCTGACGTTGTAATTGTTCTAGTATATCACTAGTATTAATTCTTGGTTTCTTAATTCCCAAAGTTTTCCTTTTAGAAGTAGTTGGCTGAGGGAATGATCGCTTATCTTGCCCTCGTAATTCCTTCGGTGGTGATAATGGATGGCTCCTTCCAACAGCCGCTGGAAACGCATCAGTTTTGGCCATCCTCATTGGGATAATGCCATAACCTACTGGGGCTTGTTCTAAATATCTAGTTGTCACTTTCTTCATTGGAATGATACCATTCTCAACTGATAGCCCTGATTCCTTTTCACTATCACCATCAGATATTTCAACGCTTTCTAAATGACTTGCTCCGCTAGCTACATTCGCAACGTCATTATCCTTCTCATCTTCGCTGAACTTAATGATTGCTTCAGCCTTCTTTCCTTTCCTTTTAATTATCGGAGCATCATCGTCACTATCCGAATCAATGAAAGTATCAAGAAAATCCTTTGGTCTATCCTTTTCCACGTCATCGTCATCATCGTCTCCTTCATTTACTTTACGAACCAAACTTGAGACGCTTCTGAACCCGGTTTCAACATTTTCAGGCATAAGGAATTTCTTTTGACGCTTTCCAAGTTTGGTTTTAGTTTTCGATTTATTCTTACTTCCAAGCATATATTGAGTAGCAATTCTAATAATTTCATCAGCGTCATCTTCTACTTTTAATTCCTTATTTTCATCAGGTATTACGATAAATTTCTCTACCACTCGTGGCTCATAATCTTTTGGTATAATTCTATTTTGATTTTTTAATTGAATCAATTCCCCTTTCATTATATGTTGCTGGATATATTCATATCCACCCATAGCTTTATCAAATTTACTCTCTTCATTACTCGAAAATAACAAGACAACTTTACCATCTCTCTTACGACCAGTTCTACCCATTCTTTGAATATTCTTAATAGGTGAACTAGTAGAATCGTAACATATAATTAGATCAACTTCACCAATATCTAAACCTTCTTCTCCAATGGATGTGGCAACCAATATATTGAAAACTCCGGATTTAAACTTCTTGATAATTTCCTTTTGCAATTTCTGATTCATTCCGCTGATTTGTGCATCTTCGGAACTTGATCTGGTAGAGGGCCTGTTTTCGCCTTTCTTCTTTGATTTAGTTGCTTTTCCTCCTCCAGCTGTTGATTCATCAAACTTATCCTTTTCTTTAGCTTGACCAATAAAAATATGCGGCTTTAATCCATTCCCAAGCTTTTCAATTGATTGAACTATTTCTAATGCTGACTCTCTATATTCAGTAAATATGATAACTCTAGAATCATTTTTATCTGTACTTTCGTCAAGAAATAATTGCAACTCATCCACTAATGCCTCGATTTTTGGATGACTATAAATTTCATGATCGTTAAGTAATTTCTCTGCATTCTTAAGAACTCTCTTAACTGAATCATGAAAGAAAAAATCAGTACTTAATTTATTCGAAGATTTCTTGCTCTTCCATTTGGACTCAAACTCTTTAAATTTGTCATTCAAATAGCTATAAAATGATCGAATTCCGTAAATATTTAATCTTTTTAAACATTGACCTACAACTCCCAAGAGTTGTAAAATATGAAAATTGGCCCATTTTAATCCTTGTGGCATGGATTGATTCATCATCATCCTTTTGGATGCTTCCATGCAGGTGAAGAAATTAATAAACTTTGGATCATGAACTTCATAAATGCCTTTTTCATTAGCAAGCTTTAGTATTGGGGCTATTGCAATACTTAGTAGATCAATACATTCTTTAATCTCATCCGATTGTTGAATTGTCCTTCTGACTATTTTCTTCCTTTTCATATGCCTTACTATATCAATACTTTCCTCAGTTCTAACTTCAACTTTCGAAATTTTCAAATTGTCTATAATTTCCTGAACACCATCAACATCAGAAGCTGGAGTAGCAGTTAAAGCCAATATTCTATATGACTGATTAAACCTTTCTAAATATTTCACAACGTTATTGTAAGCATAATTTCCTTTTGCTCTATGGGCCTCATCAATAACCAATAGCACAACTGATCTTGGATCAAGTATATTTGAAGCTAAATCATTCTCCACGACCTGTGGAGTCGTGAAAAACACTTGTTTTGTTTCCCAAATTTCTTCTCTGTTTCTCCTTGTTTTATCCAATAAAATTGCAACCTTACTAGTGGGTATTCCGGTGACTGAACAGCAAGCTTTGATCTGCTGAGCTACTAATGGCTTTGTAGGAGCCATAAATATAATTTTTGAATCGGGGAACCATCTCAAGAAGTTTAACATGACAGTCGAAGCAATGAATGTTTTACCCAAACCAGTGGGTAAAGCAACTAACATATTATCATAAAAGGACCGTCTAACAATATTATATTGGTAATCTCGTATTTCAAAGTTTGTAGGATAAATATATGTACTTAGATTAAGAAAATCTATAACATGATGGTTGATAGAACCTGGGGTGGGTTGTGTTACTTCTTCATATCTTACTTTAGGTTTGGCTGTTTGTACTGATTGATTATCAATTACCGCAGGTATGCTGGCACCCTCATACAAAATAGCATCCATTTCTGGATCGTCGCCATCAAATACAGAATCGTCAGATAGTGACATTACCTTTGGGTTCTTCCTAAGATAAATATAACTAATAGTTGAATATTTAAATCGAAAAAAAAATAACGTGTAACGCGATCCATTAAAATCAATTTTTTTGGTAGCATGAAAACATCAACATTCAACATTTCAATTACTAATTCGCTATATCAATAATGTCCAATGCATCTAACGTAGATCATAAATATAAGTTACTTGCACAGGCAATGCAGAAGATGACTGAGCCGTTAAATCTGTTACTTAATAATCATGATGAATTCTTAATTCAGAATTTAAGTATAGTAAATAACGTTTCAACTATTCCTAGGTTTACAGACGAGATTCAACAAGGTTTAGACAAGGAAAAGAAAAAAAACACAGAAGACTCCAAATAGTAGAGTCGCTTCCATAAAAGTAGTAGGATATTATTTATTTTAGGGTTTCTGTCCATTCAGCTGGATCATGCAGACTAAGAATTTAAGAAATCCGGTCCATCATACTTCCACTTCAATTTCAAGGCGGTCATTCTATTGCTGACGTACTTGAGAAGACTATATGCTCACAGTTGTCATCGTAAATTGCCTACGTACGTTTCCTGAATTATTAAGTTTAAGTCATTTTACTCAGAAATTTTTGAGTAAGTTAATTCAACATTCTTCGATATATTTATCACAACTTGACATAAATCTTGTTAGTAAGAGCTTCATTAAGTGACAAGTGTGTTTAACGGCTACTTTTGGAGGATACCAGCTGTTTAGAATGGTTGAAATGTGGTGAGGGAATTTCCAACAAATGTAATGATTAGTAATTTTACTAAATTGCTCCTATTTCCGACTCCGATAGAAGTATATAATGTATAATTAAGGATCTGATTGTCAGCATCTTTCTGTAGATTAGTTATTAATAATTGAATATATTTGTTATGATACGGATATTATCTAAATTAGGAATGAGTCGGAGTTATTTACTAATGATTGTCCCTAACAGGAATTTTTGCGGCTTTTAACCCAATTAAACTGAGGCTTTAAAATATTTAGAATCAACTCAACTTTTACTATATAATACCCTGAAATCTCCCTCAAATCAATTCATTTTATCTATTATTTTATACAATCTCTAATAAATATTATCAAGCATAAAAATTGAGATGACTTCCAAAAAAATCTTATTGATTGGTGCTACTGGTTACATTGGACATCAAGCAGCTTTAGCTTTACGTCAAAAGAACTTCACAGTCTATGGAATTGCTAGATCGGTTGAAAAGGCAGCTGGATTATTAAAAGATGAAATCCTTCCTGTTTTAAGCACTACTGACGATGTTGCTTATCTTGATAAGGTTGTGGAATTGGGTATTTCACTTGTGATTGATTTCTCGGGAACTCCAACTAGTACCAACCAGATTATTGAAAAATTGATCTCAATTAAGAAAGAGAGGGATTATAAAGTCGGTTTTATCTACATTAGCGGTGTTTGGGTTCATGGAAGCAGCAATACTAAACAAGTTGATGAGAGCCATTACGCCGAACTTCACGAGGTTAGAGAATTGGTTAGGTGGAGACCTCTTCTCGAAAAGAAGCTCTTGTCATTAGAAGATTTTCCAGTTTTAATTATTAGACCAGGTCTTTTATTCGGATATAATTCTCCAATTTGGAGTCCATTATTTTCTGAAATCGTTCAATCTGTTGTTAAAGGTGAAGCTTCAGATATTAAGATTCCAATTAATCCTGATTTGACTGTTGGTTTCATTCACGTTTCTGATTTGAGCCAATTTATCTTAAGAGCTGTCGAAAAGTTTGACTTGTTTAATTCAACTGTTCACAAATTGCCCATTTTTGATGTTACCAATGAAATTGTTGTTGTTCCGAGCTATGTTGAAAAGGCAGCTGGAGACTTAGGTTTTAAAGGTACTATTACATTTGTTGGAGAACCAACCGCTGCCGAGAATATCTTCATTAATGGTTATAATACATCTGTTATTTCAAGCAACAAACGCTCTAAAGAATTTTTTGGTTGGGAGCCAAAGTTAAGTATTTTAGACAATACTGCTTTGTATATCGAAGCCTGGGCTGCAGCTAACAACACCGATTTTATTAAAGGTTACTTTTGAAGAGTACATTCTTCTTCTACTTACTAATTCTATCACTCCTTTATAGCAATATGCTGTATAGGTTTACTTATCTATTTGTTGCGTTCTTAATTATCAACTTACTAGTGAGTTATTTGACATTTCTCTCATTCGACGATTATATATTTGACTCTTTTTATAATTTAAATATGTAACAAATTTACAAAAACTATACTTAAAATTTTTCTATGAAGCATTTTCCAACAATACAGTTTATAGAAGTCATCAGAAATTAGAGAGACTCGATTTGAATTCTTTTCAACAATGCTTTTTTTATTACTAATATACACTATACTCTATTTTATTCAATTTAAGTCTCAAGCCCAAAATTGTCACCTAATAAGCCATCAAGGTCGAATTCTTTGGCCCAGGTAGTAACAATAGTAGTCTGTTCAACTTTAGGAGGCTCCCTTTCACCTCTTAAGGAACTTTTTGGAGCATCTGCATTATAATCTTCCAAAGCCTTGTCAGCTGCTGCCTTTGAAGCTTTTGGTAAGGTCCAACCTATAAGTCTACCATCTCTCCAATCAGCTAAAACTGATAAAGCAGCAGATTCTAAGTTAGGGATACCACCTTTACCTAATCTGCCTCTAGTTCTAGCAACATGGATTAAAAATTGCTTGGAAAATTCATTTAAATCGGATGATGGTAATGGTGGTAATTGATAATATGCCTTTAAACCATCAGCCATTTCGGTATCTTTGGCAAGCTTTTTCAATAATAATTGAACAGCAGGTAACGGATCTATTATTTGTTTCGGAGGAATTGCTGATAATAATGCTAATTTAGCTTCTTGTTGAGTTCTTGATAATTTTTTGGTGTTGATAATTTCATCAGGGAATACTATACCTGGAGAATCTAAAATTTTCAATTTATTATCAATTTTAACTTCTCTCATCGCAGTAGTAATACCAGCTTGATTACCTACTGGACAAGCCTTAGAATTATTACCATGTCTATTAGTCAATGCATTTATTATCGATGATTTACCAACGTTTGGATACCCTATAACACCTACTATTATTGATCTCTTTAAGTTTGATTTAGCAGCATAACTCTTTAATGCATGTAATAACGCATTAGCAGTCATGGCAGAAGTTAAATTTTTATTGAATGAATTAGCATTTGTTGAACCTGGTGATGCCTTGATAGGAACAGTTGGAAATGATGATTTTAAAAAGTTAAGCCATTGGTTTAAAACGTTAGTTGGAATTAAATCAACTTTATTTAATACTAAAATTAATCTTTTTCCTGGATTTTGTAAGACTGCTTGTTCCACTTTTCTTGATCTAGTTGACTCTGGATCTCTGGCATCTAAAACATATAAGATAACATCAGCGGCTTCGACAACAGTCTTAAAGATCTTATCATATGCTTTACGAGATTTATCCACATCACTCTTATCATCTTCATCTGCTTCATTGAAATCAATGTTATATTCAACATCTCCATCAGAATCATCCAATATGTCCTCATCGTCATCTTCTTCTTCCCCATCATATTCTTTAGCAGCTTGTTGAGCAGATTCCAATAATGCAGCTAATCCACCTTGTCCATCTTCTTCGTCATCATCTTGATCCATTTCATCATCTATTATTTCACCTCTAGCTAAAGCCTCTTCCTTTTCTGCCTGTCTTTGTAACTTCAAAGCTTCTTTGGCTTCATTGTCTACTCTTCTCTGTTCTTCTAATTCTTCAATGATCTTATGTTTGTATGGGAAACTGGCTGGAATACCAGGATCCTTCTTAACTCTTGATTTCCAAGTTACATCCTTTTTGGCATTTTTCCTATTCTTTCTTTGTTGAGATGCGGCCTTTTTCTTGATCCCTTCCCTCATACGAGTGGTTGTTCTCTTGGATGTAGGCTTCTTGACTCTCATGATTGGCTGTTTTACTATTTCCTTATTAGAAAATCAAAAAGTTAACTTTTTGCTATATAAATTGAAAAAAAGAGAAAAGAAAAAAAAATTTTGGAGATGATGAGTGGTTTGCATATAATCTTTCCATCAATACTCATCTTAGTTTTGCAACTTATTTTAAGATTTAATATAAATAATATAAATAATATAAATAATATAAATAATATAAATAATATAAATAATATAAATAATATAAATAATATAAATGCAGCATTACTCACTACAATTTCTTTTTAATTGTATAATCTTTTTTTATAAATTGAGAAAATATAATCCTTTGTAGGGACAAACAGAATTATCAACAACCATCTATCAAAAGTATTCAGTAACATAATATACAAAATATTTAATTATTCTTCATCATCACCTTGATCAAATTCACTTGGAAGTTCAAGTGATTTGCCATGTTTAATACCCATATCTCTGTGGTTTGTCTTTAAAGTATAAGGACGTTTGTAACCGACATATTCATTTTCTTCAGATTCAGATTCATCATCAGTATCATTAGTTTCAAAAGTATCAGTTGGAGCTATTCCTTTAACAATGGTTGTAATAAATCCTGGTTTATTGGGTAATTGTAGTTGAATATTTTGAACAGGACTTTCAGCGGCAATATCTTGACTTTTTCCTATAGTTGGACTTTCACCATTAGAAAATTTAATTTCACCACTTATTGGATCAATATTTGCAATTAAATGTTGGTAATCCTTAGACATTATCCTGTTTAACAATTTTTTCTTAATTAAAGCCTTAAAATTATTCTTTACTTCTGGGATTTTTACCATGGCATAATCAGCAGCATTTTTTAAATCTTCAGGAGTAACAATAATTTCCACCAGATCTCTTGGTAAAGGAGAAGAACTAACAATTATTATAAAGGTTAATAAACCTATTAAAAATGTAATTAACATCATTATTAATTGATTGGCTTGTGATTAATGTAAAAATATAAAAAGTAAAAGTAAATAATTTTTAACCGCTTCATCAAAATAATTTATAAAATTAAAAATAATTTCGCAAAATAATTCATTAAATTTTTGTATACTCATTCTTTTTTATAAACCTTCTACAACAATAAGATACTGGTAAAACAATTAGTCACATACCATGTAACCTGATTAGCTAGTGTAAATATATTTCTCTCCATGTATGTATGACTATTGAAAACCATTTACATCCATACTTTACCATACATCCAAAATGTTCAAGTATAACTGAAATCCATTGCAATTGCCCTATTTTTAATAGGAAATATCAAAAAAAAATTAGTAGCAACTAAAATTTTGATGTTATGCTAGTTAGATGAATATTTATTTCTCATCTTAGCAATTAATTTAATTCAACCAATAATCATTTATATAAGTTATTAAATATATGCACAGCAAATATGGTAACAGAAAGTCTTATTCAATTGAATAATATAAATGAGAATAATAAGTTGTTCTGTCGACTACTTAATATAGGAATAAATCCTGTTATCATCAAAGTAGACACCATGCTAGATGGCGAAACAATCGATGATGCTCCTCGAGAGAGACTAGTTGGTGATGTGTTAATTCATAATACCAAGAACTATAAATATTTTATGCCCTATAATAAGACCCTGCACTTTTATTTTAATAATTTTCATAGATTTGATACTTCAGTCAAAAAACAAAAAATTACATTACAATTTATTCTTGGGAAGCAAGATAATGGAAGTGGTATGATACCATTATTAACTAAGATGCTTGATTATAAGATATACAATATTGAGCTTTCTCTTTATATTTATCGAAACTTTGATGATGGCATTAATAATAAGTTCAAGTTGCCAATTCGGCTACTTTCTAAATTTAAATGGATTAGTTTTAGATTTGATACTAATTATATTCTAGCCGGTGCCAAAGAGTATTACAGCTCTTTAACGACAAGGTTTCCTGTTATTGAAGTAAGTTGGCTAAATCCGGAACTTCAAGAGTTACATTTAGGAGAGAAGTTAAGAATAAGAGAAAATATATTGAGCTTCATATTTCCTAAACTTTGGAATCATAGTTTTGAATGCTTTGAACTCATGACTCAACACATATGGGGATATTTTCTTAATCACAATTCCTCAATAACAAAATTGAAACTTCGGAGATTTATATGCATACATTTTAATAGAAAGAATTTGAAAAATTTGACTGATTTGACATTGGTAGGTTATGAAAAATTCTATTATTCTCATTTTCAAGATTTTTCAGTTAGTTTAAAAAGATTGAGTATTTTATTCAAATATCCATATTCATTAAAACATGATCAGTTAAAGAAATTTTTTGCTACTTTCCAACCTGATACAAAATTGGTCGTGATGGAACAAGAAGGCATTAATCCGGACGACTTCGATGCAAGATTCACAACTGTTCCATATCATAGGTCATATAAAGCTAATTGGCTCTTGGAGGGATTCCATAGTCTGTGGTCAAATATCTCTCAGTATTATTACGGCTTCTCTATAGAAGCTTATACAGACAAAGAAGGCAGAAATAGAAACTTTGAAGGAGTAATGCATACTTTTACCTGATGTATTCGTAACTATGTGAAAAAATTATTAAACATTCAAGAAAGAAAAGATTATTTGAACAAATATTAAATAAGGAGTATTTTTGTTATTATTTAGGTAGTATAGTCCTTTTAGAATAGAACTTTGGGTAGATTTTGAAGAGAGAATATCCTAGACAAAGATGCACTGATCAAGATATGGCAGCCTTAGGAATATGCAGTAGTCAATTATTATTGAAATTAGTGGAATGTGAGGATGATGATATAGCTTGCGAATGCAGCGCTTATCAATCCGTAGAGGAAAAGTGCTACTACCTGTGTCCAGGCAGTTCTCAAGCTACTTTTTTATCAGTTGCAATGTTGAATGATCCTTATTGCCGCATTTATTACCAACATGTATTTGATGAAATTGATTCAGAAAAGAATGGTACATCAAAAAAACTTGATAATTTAATTTTGAAATTAGATAATGGTGATAATTATACTCAAGAAAATGACAAAATTCCCCTTAGAAAAATTTCGAATTCAACTAATTCAAGTAATGCAAGTAATGCAAGTAATTCAGCTAATTCAACCAATTCAGCTAATTCAACCAATTCAGCTAATTCAACTATAGATACTGGCCAATTACAGAGTCTGAATTCATCGATTTATTATAGTGTTGTTGAAAGTAGGTAAATGTTTTTGAATTTTGGTATTATATAAATACTAACGAATATTTTCAAGATATTGAAGACATTATTGAAGCTGCCGTTAAAAAGGCCCGTAGCCTCAATAGCGTGTGGGCAAAACTCTCCCACGCTTCAATTATTTTAGAATTTATTAGTGTCGGATTTGGATCATTTATTGGGTTGATAATCCTATTTTGGTCAAAACACAAATTATTTCAGTTCATAAATAAATATTTAAGAACAAATGAAAAGCATACCAGCTCAGAGAAATTGGATAAGATAATTACAAGTTTGACTGGTAATGTGAACCAGAATAATACTGAATTTATAAACATATACAGGCGACTTCAAGATTTGGAAACAACAGTGTTAGACATAAGTACAGCTTTAAATGGCAATATTGAGATTAATTCAGCTGATTTTATTAATATTTATCAACGACTCATACGAATTGAGAATAATCAAACTTCAATATTAAGAAAATTAAGGAGAATAGAGAATAGATCAATCCCATCAGGTGATGAAGTAGACAGCGATGAAGCTGCTGTCTAAGTGATTACTGTATTATGTTACTGATGTAACATTTCGTTGTAAAGCTAAGTAGTAATTGTTAAATCACGATACAAAAAATTAATTATAAATTTTTTGTAGGAAAATTAAGAGCACCACATAAAGGAAGGTCAAAAAGAAGCTTAAAAATATAATGTGATAGAGCATACAGGCCGTTTCTTAATTTTTATAAAAGTACATCTATATTTTTAATTTTCTAACTGGGCGTCTTACCTCTTATTGAAGTTCCTGAACCAGATCTGTGCAACGAATCTTTACTATTCACTTCTCCCAAGTGCTGGTATGGACCACGTTTGGGCACCACGAATGGTTTATTAATAAAATTATTCAAGATCTTGCCTTGTTGAACTTGTCCTTGTTGCTCAGGCGACGAATTGAATGGACTGGCAGACCTTTCTTGTTGATCTTCGTCAGTTAAATTAATATTCAGTCTTGTTCTTAGTACTGATGAATAAGGTTTAGTTGATTGTTCCGATAATGACGGTGATGAAGGGTTTGCAATTGTTGGGTGAGTTGCTAATGGTAATATACCTTCGTCTAAATTAATTTCATTTCTAAACACCTGATAATCATTTAAGAAGCCGTTAAGACCAGGGATTTTTGAAGTAACAGTGGATATAAACTTTCTAATAGGATATGGAGCTTGAAATCTTCTAAGCTTATGAGGTAAATTTCCAATATGTGTCTTTCCAAAGCGATAAATGAAATAAAGCATTAATAATACAAGAATTATTGAAAAAACCGCCTTAGGACTTATATCATCACCATCATCATCATCTGTACTATATCCACTTTTATGACCACCACCGCCAGATACAAATTTATTACCCGAAAGTTCACTTGGGTATATTCCAATGTTAAACTTTTCATTTTTGTCGTTAGACTTTATTTGAGATGATGCAACTAATAATATTTTTCCTAGAGTCCATGATAATTCTTCTCCATTGACTGAATCGGCAGATTTGAACGGAACGTGCAGATTTGAAATTTCTTTTCTGAATTCTTGATCAGCATCATTGTCATTTTTACTATCACTAATATCCACACCTAATCTAGGTAATTCGAACCCTTCGTGCAAGATATTCATTACCCAACTTGCTTTAAAACAGGCGTCTTTCAAAAATTTATCTGGGTCAAGATTGGAATAATGGCCATTTTTGGAATTTAATAAAATTGTATCCCAATCGCTTTCACAGTATTCACGAACCTTTTCATTAAATCCGTGGAAATTGTATTCTCCACCACTTTGAAAAATATCATTTGCTGTATACCAGTACTCAGATATACCAATGAATTTATCCTTATCGAAATTCAAAGTTGGACCATGAATCCCATTGAATAAGCAAGGTTCATCTTTGCAAGGTAAATTCTTCAACAACAATGGATAAATATTTTTTATGCACATTTCATAATTCCCAATCCCTTTAACTTTATACTTTTTAGATCCATGTTTATAATCTAATGTAGCACCTCTTGGCAAACATGGGTCATTGATTTCATCTCCAGTTAATGGATTTACAAGTGCAAGACTAATCAACTGTTCTAGGTGCCTCTTTCTAGCCTCATTAGCACCAAATCCTAACCATGTTTCAACAAATACACTCCACACCTGAGTTGTACCATCAACATTTCTTAATGTTACAATTGATAAATCCTCTTTATGTTTTTTGATTTCTTCTGATGACGAAGGGACAAAGGCGATTTGAGTAGATGCACCACCCATATCCATGAACCCAATTGATTCATGAATATCTGCCTTGGAATCATAATTATTAAACTGACCCATTAAATAATTTAAACCTAACCAGCCATATATACCTTCAGTTTCGCCATCAATGGTTTGAACAAAATCCTTACATTCTGGTAAATAAAACGGAGTATTCTTTTGAATAGATTCACACGTCTCTTTTAATATTTTCTTTTGTTTCTTCGGTTCAACGAGCCTCATTCCAGCTGTTGATAATATAAAGACAGGTGTATCACTCCATCTTTCTGTTGGAATCTTGTTTCGAGCAAACTTCATTAATTCAGCATAATGCTTGGGCCAAATTCCCTTTATGTTATCACGATAACTAGATATACCGGGTGAAATTTTCATGGACCAATCTTTTTTCTGTATAATCTTGGGTGGTGATAATAAAGTAGCAGGATCAGAATCAGTAGCCCTTTTAAGAGGATCCTCCCAAGCATATATCTGGATTCTTGAACCGGAAGATCCAGAATCTACCACTATACCAAATCTGAGATCAGCAGATTCCCATTTACCATCTTCATCTCTCCTGATAACCAAATCATTCATTATTCAATAGCTGCAAAGTGATGGTTGTTATTGATAAATGATTGTTTGATTTTGGTGATAGTTTTTTTTGTTACTAACAAATCTGCGGGTACATGTATACGTGTGGAATTAAAAAAAAAGTAAACACGTAGCTTTAGCTGCAGCAAAATGATTGTATTCCCTGATACACCGCCATTACCTACTTCATTGAAGGCTACTACGGGGGTATTTCCTGCGCATTTGTTATCCGTTAGAGCATCGTTGGCGGTACCATCAATTTCTAATTATAATGAGTCCATCAGGTATGCTATTAATATAGGACAATACTTACAAGAGATATTCCAATTTATTCACACAGAGGTGGAGAGTAATGATTTAAAGACAACAATCCAATTTGCTAGTAAGTTTCAGATCTCTAAGGATTCGTCAATCCCATGGTCTCATGTTCGTAGAGGAGCTGAAAAGAATTATACCATAAAAGATTTAAAGAAAAAATTAGTCATCAACAAATCTGCCGATGATATTGCCCAATGGACATTATTCCATGAGATAGAAGTGACTTTGATATCATTATCGTTAATCTACATTAAAGTTGGATCTGAATTAACTAATGAGCTAATTGATGAAGAACTAAAGAATTTACAAGAATCGAATGAGAAGTGGAAACAAGTTGTAAATTTATTTAAACAGTCTATATCGTACAGCTTATTCGGAAGCAAGCTACAATCTGGCAATGAATCTATTTATGTATTCCTCAATAATGTGGCCGAAATATGTATACAGATGTCAATATTATCGAAATCATCTTGGATAAATCGAAATTCATTCAATGAATCTGAATCATTCCAAAGTTCAAACAATGGAACCTTATCAAGAGTAGCCATATATATTGTTAATGAATTGAAAAGCTTAAAGAATCTTATTATTGAATTGCAATCAAGTCCTAATCTTCAATTGGATTATACTCAATGGACTGAATATTTAACTATCATTGAAAAGTATTCAATTGCTTATGCTGGATTATTTTTATCAATTGAAAACTACCAACAGGATAAATTGGGGCATGCAATTGGTTTAGTCCATTTTAGTTTATTAAATCTACAAAGTAAACGAATTAACGAATCTTCAAATAAATTGAAAAATAAATTTATAAATAAAAAAAATGATCTTTTACTAAATAAATTAAATTCATTGTCAACATTAAATATAAATAAGCTGATATTCAATTCAAGCAATATAATCTTGAATGATATGAATTACTTATTTGATCAATTGATTAAATTGAATTTGAAATTTGAAAAGGAAAATAATAATTTAAAGTTTGATAAAGTTATTGATTGGAATGATATTAATAATGACTCAAGGTGGCCATTGGGAAGTAAAATCCCAGTTTCAAATATAACATCTTATGATCCATTCTTAGCAACAAGTAACGATTCAATTAAAGATTATTCTGGTCGTGGTGCTTATTATTAATGAATAGATTTAAATATAGTATGAATTTCCTGTCTACCAATACCGTAGTCAATATCTCTATCAAAATCGTTTCTTAGAATCTTATTCAATCTTGAAATGTAGTCAATAAACTCATGTTCTATATCTTGCCATAATTGCTCTAGCAAGTCTTTTTCAAACATATCCCCACCAATAATAAAATGCTTTTCTAATTTTTTATATATTTCTCCAATTTTAATATGAAGTTCTTTTGATGTATAATTTGTCAATAACGACTTTACATACTTTTTATTATACTTTTTGTTACTTGATCCACCGTTGAATCTTTCTAAAGCTTCATAATTATTGACAAACTCAACCAATTTACCAATATTCTTCAGTAATAATCTTTGAAAATAACTATCTTCAATTTTGTTAAAGATTGCATCTAATTGAGATTTCATGGTTTTAGTCGAATTACTTCTTGAAATTGATGATAATTCTTCTAATATATAGTACAAGTTTTGAATAATGGTCACATTCCTATGCTCTCTTTCTTTATCATCTAATTCATTGTTCTTTAATAATGGATCATCTCTAATAAACAAATGAATTAATGCCTCAGTAATATCCTTATAAGACGTATCGATCAATGAACGGACAGAGCTTGTTCTTAATTCAAATTGATGACTTTCCAAGGATGACTCTGTGACTAATAGTAATTGATTGATATTTTTAACTGGCTGCAAGATCCCACTTTTGGCAATAATGATGGAATTGTTTAATAACTCAATCTGATGCTGAACAAATTTATTCCAATTTTCTAAGAGTTTATTTTGAAATTTATCAATAAAATTATTTTTGAGATAGGCTTGATTTGAGCTATGCAAGGTATTTGTTAAAGCTTCTAAATGAATCAATATAATTGGGATATTAAGATCAGATGGATTAAGTTTCTTAATATGAATATTAATAAACGCTCCAAATATAGAATTCAAATTTTCTATTAATTCAGTAGTGGCATGATTCTTACCATCTTCAAATGATTCAAATGATTGATTGGGCAACTCTTCAGCTAGTCTTCGTCTTTCATTGTATGGATGAAGCGAGAGATATTCATTGAAATCGATGGTGTCTTTATCAATATGGAAAAATATAACAATAAAATATTGAATTAAAGAAATTATATCTTTTGAATCTTCTATAGTTTGAATAACAAATTTTGGATCTTCAATTTCACCATTCCTTATTCCACTTTTTCTAAGATTTTCGATCTTTTGTACATTCTTTTCATCAATTTTATCATCCCCTATTTGACTAAATCTACTAACTTTTCTTGATAATCTTAGGGTCCTTGTACTCTTGAGCGGAGCTACTTCTTCTAATGATTGCGAAAGAGCTGGACTCATAGTGGTAGTACCAGGACAATATGAATCATTACCATGATTCTTCAATTTATTAGTAATAAACTTATCAAAGAATTTTGAAAATAGCGAATTAATAAATTGATTGAATTCTAGAAACTCCATAGAACCGATTTCCTTAGCACAATAAGTTAAACCGGAATAAATGCCCAAGCGACTTAATTCAGTTACTAAATCACGAATATGGAATCTGTCTAAATTTGAAGAAAATTGCTTAATAACTCTTGAAAATTCCTGAGAAAGATAATCAAGAAAATGCTTGACGAATTTCTTACCAACTAGTTTATAATTGGATTGGTATTGTAAAAGAGCTTTCATTGAACTTAATTTTTCGTTCTCTTCATCGTCCTTAATTGTACTCGAAGCAGCATAAAGTTCTAATAATTTAAATTCAAACGATTCTAATCTACTTAAGTTGTTAAATTCCTCGAAATTCGCGATTAATTTTAAATCTTGTGGATCAATCTTAACCTTGTCTAAAATTGACTTTAAATCATTATACAATATCTTTTTATTAATTGACTTGACTTGTAATCCTTGAGAATTATTTTCAATTGAATTAATTTCGGGTGATATTTTATTGAAATCAATTTCTAATTTTTTAAATATATGACTAAGATTCTCAACTTCACTCATTGCGATATTAACATCTTTTGAAATGGTACTATTTCCACTAAAGTTTATATCCATTAATACAGAAACATTCTTCTTCTTAACCCTATTTAATTGCTTATTTAGTTTTTTAATTATTGAATCACTAGTGTCATTAATTGTCCAATTAACATCTTCAAAAATATCATCAACATCATTTTCTTTATCAATTCGAATCAAAGACTCATTGAGACCATCCTTCTTGACAATATTTAATGAAGGCTCGTGTTCATCTTTAGCCTGAGTCACATCAAACGAAAAATCACGCTTATGAGTTTGAACAGTAGGGAATGAAGTAGGAACCTTGTTTAAATCATCATCATCATCATCATCGCTGTTTTTATTATTTTTATTATTAATATTACTATCATTGAAGTTCAATTGATTATCCAACATATTGTTTATCTCTTGAATTGACGTATTAATGGGATCATCTTTAGTCAGATTTATACCTAAGCCTTTATCGATTGATTGTTGTCTGAGTTTTGGAGGCAATATTCGAGGATTAATTTGCTTTTGAGAGTTTGATCTGGATAATTGTTGAGATCCAGGGGGTGGTGGGGGCTTTGATTCTGAATCACTTTCGTCTGTAATTTCTTCAATACCAAAATCTGGCGACCTAACTATAACTGAACTTCTCTTTTCAGGAGTTTGAGGGATATTATGAACAAAATCTTTAACAAATTGATTTTCTTCATCCTGTTTTGAGTCCAATTGATTTTCTAATTGTAACCCTAATGCAGCTGCAGATTTTAGGTTTTCAGAAGGTTCTCCGAGAGATGTATCTCTTTCAATCAACGGCCTGAATTTTCTTAAAGGAGAATTGGATTGCTTAGCATACACATGAAGTTTCAGTTCTGATGTCTCCTCTTCTTTAATTGATGGTGGAATAGATTTAATTGATTGTGATTGTTGCTCTGGTTGTTCACCAAATACAAAACTTTGAGAATCACCACTGGCTTGACTATGATTAGATTGTTGATAAAGAAGAGGCGAATTGTTCCGATATGGATGTGCTGGATTTGAAACAGTTGATTGCCTTTGATTATCTGTCAGTGGAGTGGAATTAACAGTATTATTTGTGGAGGAAGGACTTAAGTTTCTATCTGTCAGTAATACTTTCATTGGCTTCATAGGTAATTTCCCATTAGATGTGAAGTCATAATCTTGATAAAAATCTTTAGGTGGATTTTGCTGTGGAGATATTTGCTTCTGATTTGAAAGTGCTGGTGGTGCAAGTGATGGTGGTGGACCCTGAGGTATAACCTGAGATGGTACACTATTATTCCTAGATTTTGGAGCCAAAGGTAATTTCAAATCATCCAATGTAAAACCAACAATTTGAGGATATTTTCCCATAAATCTTCCATAACTTTCAACTAATGATCTTAAAAATTTCCAAACAATATCTGAACTTTCAATTGATTCCCAAAAATATACTTTGTTTAATGATAACAAAAATCCATTATTGTCTACTTTTGTAATTGATTTTAATTCATCTAAATCCCAAATTCTACCAATTTGATAGAGATTTCTTTCTTCATTTAATTTTCCTTTTTGTAACAATATCCTTCCAGTGTATTTCACACAAAGTACCAATACTCTTGTTTTAATGGATCCAATGGGAGAATTCGGTAAAGGTGGTTTGTCGGGGTAGGATGAGAATTCTTTAACCATTAGGTGGGTTTGATAAGATGTATCATTTACATTTCGATTTAATCTTTGATCAAAATGGGCTTTTGAGTAACAATCAACTATTAATTTATCAGTTACAAGTTGTCGCTGTTGAATTGGATCAGCAATACTTTTGGTTCTTGGTGGTGCTTGGTTGGTTGCAGGATTAGTACCTAACATTGATCTCGGTGGTTGATGCATTTGAGGTGGGATTTGTCG
Organism: Scheffersomyces broadrunensis; assembly: GCA_030563665.1. NCBI lineage: Eukaryota > Fungi > Ascomycota > Pichiomycetes > Serinales > Debaryomycetaceae > Scheffersomyces > Scheffersomyces broadrunensis. Next base: position 366,043 of record JAJMJS010000005.1, on the reverse strand, counting down.
ATTCATACCATATCCACCTCTTTGAGCTTGCTGTTGTTGTTGTTGCTGCTGCTGCTGATGAGGTGGGATCGGATTAGCTGTAGTCCTTTTCATTATAGAATGCGATTAGTGATAGAATTCTAATTGAATTGAGTTAAGAACCATCCAGCGTATTTAGGTTAATTTGGTTTGATTGGTTTTGACGTTGCTTGTTTATTTTTTCTGAGAGAGACATTTAAGAAATTACAAAATAAACTCCAATTATAATAATATCTACAAGATGGCTTCAGATTCAAAAATACTATGTATACTATGTTTTATTACGTATATTCTAATTTATAATACATGATGACGACACCGATTACTCAATGATTATTTATTACTTTTTGATTTTTTTGTATTTTTTGATTTTTCAGCCTCAGTTGGTTTTGATTTTGATTTTGATTCAGCTTCTTTACTATCAATATAATCCCATAATTCAATCAAACTTTCTGATCTATCATCCATGCTATATAATCTTCTTCTTAATGCTTCATTAAAACAAATTTCATGAGTTAATGGGATAAAAGTTTGTGACCAACCTTTTTTAAACCCTTCACATTCCATTAAAATATCTTTGAATTCTAATTCTTGTAATTTTAATTCAATTTCATATTGTTGATAAATATCATCACCAATCAATCCATCTTGATATAACTTTGTATATATTGGTTGATGTTCTTTTAATTTCATAGTTCTACGAACTACTTCAACACCTCTTCTTAATAATGCCGCCTTTAAAACTTTTTCATGAGGTTTATTGTCAGGAGTAGTAATTGACTTTTCTTTAAGAAATTCATAAATCTTTTTTGGATGATTTTCTCCAAATATTGATTCAATTTTTGTTAATTTATTTAATCGATTTCTACGATATAATATTGAAAATGTAATGAAAATTGTTAATAAGACAAACGTATAAAGTAAAGGAGTCCACACCGATATTTTGATTGGAGGTGGGAGATCTTCAGTAGTAGTTGAATTGTCTGACATGATGTATTAATTCTTCTATCTTATATTTGAAGTTTTAAACAGTTGGTTTTCTTTATGTTAAATTTTTTTTTTTGAATACTTGTTCTGTTTACAACGAAAAATTTGTTTTACTGAGGGTGTTCTACCTTTTTTTATATACAGGTGATTGCTAACAATATATTAAGCATATATTAATTAATTATATATACTAAATTATATATATTAATCAATAAATTATATTAGAAATAATATTATTATTAATTAACAAATGAAATACTAAAACCCTAATTTCCGCTTCTTTTTTTGGCTACCAAATTAATCTGATGATACTTTTTTTCTATATTTTAAGCCTAAATATCTTGATAAATCATTAAATAAATGAATAAAATCTTCAATTGAAAAAGTAGTTAATATTTGATCGATATGGTTTTTCAATGGTGGTTGTTCCTTTCCCAATTGTTTTTCGTCTTCTTTAATATCTTGTTCAGGAATAAGAATAATTTCATAAAATAATCCCAATTGAATTAAATCAACATTTTTTAACAGCTTGAATTCACCTAACGTCTTTGGAACTCCTTCAAAATCAGGTAATTCTCCATCTTTATCAGGTAAAACTTCTAATGGGGTTGAATCTAGTTCTATCAGATTATTAAATAATCTAACAATTGATCGATCTTCAATTCTATCTAATTGTGATTGTAAATCAATTACCAATTGAACAATATCTTCATTTGTGACATAATCATCTAATAATTCTTCAAGTTTTGCTGATGGTTGAGTACTTGGATTATTAATTTTTGATTTTAAATCCTTTAATTCTAAGGCTAATAATTTCTCACCACTTGATGCTATTAATTTCAGTTGCTTTTCGACAACGCTGGTCAATTGATTGATCTTAGCTTCTAAGGCTTCGATAGTTGTGTCAGTCATATTGATTTCCTAGTCTATAACTCTATTAATTGGTTAAAAGTTACCATTTGTTGATATTATCTAAAAATACTTTTTATGATCACTAAGTAGGCTAAGTCGGGACTCACGTGGATATGTCCACGTGATGACATATGGTGAATAAACAGGCCGTTTTCAATCATATTTTTAGATCTTATAGATTAATGAAACTATATACGATTTTGGGATAAATTAATTTTAGTACTCTTTAAGTTATCGTTTAACTTAACCAATTCTTAATTGTAACAGGGGTACTACTTAGAGATTTCATTATTTTTTTTTTTTTCACCGTATTTGTATTTGTTTTTTTTGGGGAGTGATTCTCTTTTAAGTAACGAGTCCCATAGACGGTAAAAAAAAAGTTTTTCTTACATAAAAAGCTACAGGAGTAATTACTACATTAAGAACAGGGGTATTAAAATCAGAAACATATGTTTTATGGGAAACAACGGCTGTTTCCCCAAATGAGGAGAAAGTGGAGATTGCAAAAACACGTTATACTCTTATTGATTTGAATTACTTGACTAGGATATACCTCCTTTGCAACTTGTTAACGTTCGTTACAGATACGTATTAAGACCAAGAAAAAAGATGCTAAATTTTATTTTTGTAGTTGATGAATTATTTACTACGATGAAGTTTGGGGGACGATAATGATTGGGGGGAGGATAGAATGGGATCTTTTTTTTTCTTAGTAGTTAAGGTGGAGGCAAAAGGTAACGTAAAAAAATAGGAAAAATAAAAAAGGTGATTTTATACATTTACTAAAGTTAGGTAAATGTACCGTAAAACGTAAAATTTTAAAAATTGAGAAATAAAACAATATATAAAAAAAAGAAAAGAAAAAGTGTCTTACCGTTATCTAAAGACAAGTACAAATTACAAATAGTATATTCAAATCAATATTTTACATTTCCAATTATAATATATTGAAGATATAACTTACAAGCAAGACCAAATTTCTAAACTCCACAATACTTATTAGAATACATATTTCCATATATATATATAGGTATAGGTGAATGCGATGAGGGACCAATTAATTATTGATACCGGAAAATTGATTATAAATTTAAAAACCTTCACTTACAGCTTTTCTTTTGTTTGCTTAATGCACGTGATGATAGACGGTGTGAATATAGTCGAGACATTTTGTTTTTGTCTGGTTTTTTGTCTGATTTGCAATAGACGATATTAAGAACTTTTTTTTTTTATTTTTAAGAAAAAAAAAAAAACAATTCAATTGAAGTATTCGGATTCTTGCCGCTAAAACCCTTTTTTCTGGTTGAATATTTCAAAGTAGTTTAAATATTTGCTCTTAACTATGCATACGTCTTCTTAACAATAATAATCTTGTTAATACATCGGTTATATCGCCCTTGACCTATATTATGTTTAACTTGTGACTTTTTCATTATGTTATTAAATGTGTGGTAGTTAATTAATTTTTATGGTATTCTAGCTGAATAGGAGATAGCAAACAGTTAAAGCCTGTATTTGTGTTGAGTAAAATTAGCAATATGGGGAGCTCTTTCCCAATGTAGAAGGCAAGCGCATGTGTGGAGAAAAAACCAAAAACCAAAATTGTTTTTTTTTTTTTTTTTTTTTTTTTTTTTTTTTTTTTTTTTGGAAGGTAATCGCCATACAGGAAAATTTGTTTTCTACGAAGGCTAAAAAAAGAAAATTAATTGTGGATGTATATAACAGCGATAAAGATTAGAGAGAATTTCATATGTGGGGGGAGAGAGTCAGAATGATACGATTTAGTCTTTTGTTTTTGTTTTTTTTTTAAAAAAAAAATTTAAGCAAGGCGTATAGTATACATATAATCTGTTAATACATGATTAAAGGACCCGGGGAGGTAAAAATAAAATGGGTCAATTCAAGAGAGAAGGTATTTGGGCCCAGGCAGGTTTAAAATCAAAACATGGAGATGAGGAACCTATTTATTAGTATAGTTTACTATTATAATTATAATTATTCCTTATTATTATTATTATTATTATTATTATTATTATTATTATTATTATTATTAGTATTATTATTATTATTAGTATTATTATTATTATTAGTATTATTATTTCATAATAATTGTTGTATATATGTTCCTTCTATGCTAGACCAATTATGGAAAAATACCAATAATAATGGATGTTATATTTCCATTTCTTCTAGATTGTTGGGGGGTGTTTTATTTTTTTGGTGTTAAGCTCCAGAAGGCAAATAGAAAAAAAATAAAAATAAAATATATATAAAAAAAAAAAAAGAAACGAGAATTTCGAGTGGGTTAAAAATTTTTCGACCTTCAACTTGAAATTAATTAAAAATAAAAAGAAAACATTGACGATGAGTTTGAAATAGCTACAATAATAGTAATGTAAAATATAATCAATAATCATATGAATAGGTAGAAAGGATAATATAGATATATATTTTTCATATGGTAAATTTGATTTGTTTGAATTATGGATTGAGGGAACTTCTTGTTTTTTTTATAGCTCGGGGATGCTTCACGTGATCCATACACTATAGTTAAGAATCTAAATTTACCATATGATAATTTTAGATTAGATATTATTATCTACATGTTTATAAAAATTTTTTTTTTTTTATAATGACTAATAATTTTTATATATTGTATAATACTTTTTATCTAAAAAACTATATACGAATAATAATAACAGTTAAAGAATTGAAAGAAATGACCTTGGTTTTGAATAAATTGTAAAAAATGGGTAAATTATTGAAGTAAAAGAAGTGTTAAAAATAATAATAATCAATATTTTTTTGAAATGCAAAATGTAAATGTAAATGTAAATGTAAAATGTAAAATATGTGTAAAGAATGTCTTTTATAAACATTCATGATCTAAAAAATCATAATCAAATGAAATTCCATTAATTATTTCTCTAGTATTAACAATATAATTAAATGAAACTGATTTTTTTGAACTTTTTGAATTCTTTTTAAATGAAGATTTTAAACTATGATAATAATCTTCATCATCTTCTTCTTCTTCAAAATATGAACTTGATGAACTTAATGAATTTTTACGATCAAATGATAAATTGGTAGAAATTGAACTTATTTCACTTTCATCATCTTCATCATCATCTGAAAGTAACGAACAAATATCTGACTCAATAACTTGTTCTTCTTCTTCTAATTCTTCAAATTCAAATGTTGGAATATTAATAGATGGAACATTGGCTGATTCGTCTGGAATGACAACCTTAGCACCAAACAACCAAGTAATATCACTATTTTTATCCCAATTTATTAAGTATGGTTTAAATTCATCAATATTAAATAAATTTTTATTACATCTTCTCCAACAAATATTGGCCAATCTTTTTGATATTAAATCATCATTATTATTCTTTTGAAGTTTTATAAAGTTTAATAAATTTAAATTATTATTTAAATAATGATCAGTTGAACTTGGAATATATTCTAAATAGTCAATATTTTCTATAGTTGAACAATGAATATTAGTTGATTTGGTAGATATTATTATATCGTCTTGAGATATGTATTTCATTATGAATAAGTTGTTGTGGTAGTATGAATAGATAGATGAATGTATAAAAGTTAAAATGAAAAAATGTTTTAATTAATTAATTAATAAATAAATAAGATAAATAAAATAAATTCAAAAATTAGAAAAAAAATTAGGATAGATCTTGAGTTATATATATATTAAATGCATTTGCAATCTGCCGTGTCAAATCTCCCCTTTTAAAATTTTTTTATATTAAATATTTTTACATTTATGGCTTCTGCTTATGGTTATTATTCCTTTTAATAAAATTAAATGGAAATATGGAACATTCAAATGCGAAAAATAAATTTATTTCTTTTTTAATTTTGTGTTTTTTTATTATTTTTTTTTATTATTTTTTTTTTAATTTAATTTTTAACATGTGCATTTGGGGGGAAATTTATTAAATAACACCCAGAACAAAAAAATGTCTGATTGAGTTTAAGAAAAATAAAACAAAGTAGAAGAAAAAAAGTCAGATGCATGGAACACACATATACTGTTGTTTTACAAAATGGAAGTAATACTAAATATGGAACATCAGACCATCTGTTGAGAAAATATCATCAGTGGGTTAAATATATATATATACCTAATGCTTAACGAGGGGAGGGTCTACTGACTAACACATGATACTCAACATGGTAGTACTAAATTAAAATCCCCTTGGCCTACAGTATATCCCCTATAATTATCATCATATGCTAACATATATTATCAAAATGGTTTTTCTTAACACCATATACAAATGGACAACGAAGCGACAAAAAAAAAGACCTTTTTTTGAGAATCACTCAATATGGTTAATTTTCCGTTAACTAACTATCTCTGGAAGTGTGCAATTACGCACTTTTTTTTGTTTTGTTTTGTTTTGTTTACATTATGGCGGAGAATAGAACATAGTCAAGATATCTCGTTATTACATTTCCAAACTTCTTCTATTCAATTCTCATCATATGGTATTATTGAATATCTATTGTTTATTCTATGCAATGGATTGTAACATTTATTTTCTATTTAAAGCCTAACGTAACGTAACATAAACAAAATCTATCAAAAATAGAAAACAAGCTTTAAATTCTATACTAAAAGTTTAATCAGGGGATAAATGGTGGTCTACAAAAATTCATATGAATGATTTAAAATGAATTGTATAATTTCAAATAATAATTAATATTATTCAAAAAGAATATCATTACATAAATAAATTATAAATAATAATAACCTTAAATGTCATTCGAAACACCATTTGTCTAAATCCTAAAAATAAAAATTATATCCTTTAAAATAATTTGAAATAACTTTGACATAGAACATAATTCCAAACCATACATATTACTTAACCCTGATTTTCCTTTATCAACCACGGCATTTGTTGCCCTTCTTTTATTCTAATCTATACTAAATTATTTTTTAACTACATTTTTAAGGTTTGAGGGTTTAATTCCATTTATTCCTTCGCCTGCATATTATCTCCTCTCCCCGATGAGGCATCATTAGAATTATTTTGATGAGGAGGAGTGTGGAAGTTTCTCTTGGGGTACAGTTCCGTTATACCTTAAACCCTTTGAATATATTTAAACTACTGATCATCAAAAAGGATATACCAAAACAGGCTAAGTTAAAATAACTTTATCATCCTAATCAAATCATATTTACTACAAATGACTCAACTAGAGTCTTTAAAATAATAACATGTACACAAATAGCGCATGTAAAGTCCTTTTTTAGCCTTTACATTAAAATACAAACACAAACATAAACATAATGGATCTAGGTTGTCTCTTGCATTTACTTAGAAACTACTGAAATAAAACAAAAAAAAAGTCTACATAAATATTTTAAAATTATCACGTTCATGAATTTAGACGAAAAATTGGAAAAATAAGAATAATTTATCTTTGGATTATATACAGGACGGAAGTAAAATGTCATAATAGATAGTTGCCTCGGTAGAACTATCCATTCTTATTTCGTATTATACTTATATATATGTTAGTCTCCTCGGTTTTTTTTATTCTATTGATTGTTTTATCGTCTGTGATGAAATCTGGAAATATTTATAAAACAATAGCTAAATATATTAAGGTATAATAGAATAATACCAAAGTTTCACTACGTTTTCATGAGGCATCACAAAGGTCTGGAATCACTTCTTTCAAATATTTATTATACTTTCATTTTACTAAACCCGTTCATATTCGCTTACGTATATCAATGCTAAACTAATTAGTTGATAAATTAATTTAAAATTAATTTAATTTAATTTGGTTGAGAAAATTTTTTTTTTTGAATGCGCGTAGTGTTTCCTCATTGAGCATCATTTCCGATGTCACTCGTTAAATCACAAATGACGTTCAAAGCCAACTAGTACATCATTCTTTATTCTGATTATTTTATATTCTATTGCAATCTCTACCCTTGCTTTTTAAATATTTTTCTGATATATTCTTTTTAACATCATGATAAGTTAATAATCAACTGACCTTTAATAGGTTAGTTTGCTTGCTATGATAATAATTTTCTTATTTAATATTTTAATGTCAAATGTCATATTATCGCCAATCTACAAAAATGCAGACAATTTTTTTTATTTATTTATAATTCTTGTCAATAACAGACTTGTTAACAAAAAAAAATAAAAGCGTTACATAGTAAAAAATTCTAACGTTGCATCTTTATAAAAGTCTTAGTAATTATTTCTTGATTTGATTTAATTACTAATTACAATTTAAAAGAATTGTTCTTTTTTCTTTTAACCTACTGAAGTTTTAAACTTCAAACAATGCCAATATTTGATTTTTAGTTTCGGGTTGTAATTTTTTTTACAGGAATGTGGATTCTACTCTCTACAGTCAGTACGGCTTGCACCGACGTGACCCCCCAGATAGAAGTTATCATAACCCCAACAGTGAATCCAATGGAATATAATCCGCGTCAACTCCCCTCATACAACGTAGATCCCAATGATGTTGCAAGAAAAAAAAATTAGCCATGAAGTGATAGCTCTTATCTAGAGGGGTGTAACTAAGTATCGTGGTCTGTTTATTGCTATGTCAGCTATGTCATTAGTCTCTACATTTTTTAGTTGTTCGCTTGATTATATCTTAGTTCGTTTATAACTTACGTTTGATCGTTTTTGATAGTCATTCATTGATTCCAAAGAAGAAGAAAAAGTCACATAGATTAATTACTTGCTTCTTTCTCTTGGACTGTTAGCTTACAAATATTAAAAGCTAATCAGAAATTGTTCTCTTTTATTATTAATATTTATTTGTCATTACGATTAACATTATACTCTTAAACCTATCCATATTTCTTGGATTTTCATTTATAGTAAGAATTCTGCAAATTAGGATTAAAGAAAATGACTTGTATACCATTACCAATCATACTTCACTAATAATTTATTATAATTAATTCTGTCAAATTAATAATTTGTATGTTAATATACGAATAAAATATTTTTTTTATATCTAATTCACCATAAATATAAAGTTGTATCTTTAACATTTTCCTATGCCTAAACAGTTTTACTTAAACCAAATTCGTATAGTTCTCTTTAATTATATTTCTAATTTTATTAATACCCTAAGGAAAACTACGTTAATAAAGTTTTAGAACTTTAAACACATATAAAAAGCTATGTGTACTATCTAAAATATATGAGGCCTCTTAAGCACCCTGACTATTACAATTGTATGGCCATTGAAGTGATCCACACCCTACATCAAAGTCGCCTTTGTAAACTCCACCGCAACTGGCTGTTTCGGCACTTACATTGGGGCCAATTAATAAAGTACCATGCCAATGACCTGAATGACTCATCGTGATACAATAGATGTTACAGACCCATAACAGCTTGAATAGCACCTGCGATAGTTTTTTGATTAGCGGTCGTGCTACAGTCTCCACCACTAGCCCAGTATCTGTAATACAACCCTCCCATTTGTCCATGAACTTCGGAACAATCGTGGGCGTTTGATCTGTTCCAAATCGTGTAGCCCAAATTCCACAAACTAACTGCCAAATCGGAGTTGTCTGCAATACATCTACCTGCTCCAACTACCCACTGTACCCCCTCTTTGATGTTAGTTCTTTTCAGCAAGTCCGAGCCCACTTCGCTATTGATCTGTTCATGATTCACAAACAGGGCATTAAACCAAGTTGGTGTACTTCTTTTACCGACAATAGCAGCAGCTTCAAATTCATCTAAATCTAAAGTCACCTTGATACCTGCAATTGGGTTACCATTCAGATAAAATGTAACAGAATTATTTCCGTTCGGAGAGTTTGAGATTTCCAGTCCCAGCAAGGCTGAAACGAATTCGAATAGCAATACTATTAACAGAATGTAGTTAACAAAGAGCATCTTGGTGATATTTAATCTTGTTCTGTATATGCTAAATCAAGTGGAAAATAAAGCTCCTTTTATATCATTCCCATTGAACATACGTTTTGGGTGAATCAATGGAAATATTTTAAAAAATTGCTTTACTCACAGATTTTAAGGTTTGCAAATTCTTTCATGAGCTTGGAGTATTAGCGGGTAGTGTTTCGTCAAACCTTCCTTCTCTACATTTTTAGAGTATTTTCAATTCTACCGCCAGTACGAATTAGGACATCTTAGGACATCTTATGACCTTTGGTGATACAAATACTAATATAAACACAATAACGTTAACAAAAACAAAGCGCAAAATAGCTGAACCGCTTAATATTTACTGTGCCAAGACTTGTAGTGCATTTCATTTTAATATTAACGTAGTTTTCCTTAGGGTATTAATAAAATTAGAAATATAATTAAAGAGAACTATACGAATTTGGTTTAAGTAAAACTGTTTAGGCATAGGAAAATGTTAAAGATACAACTTTATATTTATGGTGAATTAGATATAAAAAAAATATTTTATTCGTATATTAACATAAAATAAAAGATTTAATATAAATATATATAAGGTGGTAGCGCCATGTATATTTTTTCTTTCGCGTTGAAAGCAGGAGACACTAGCATTAATTTTCTCAATCTGAATCACTTGTTCATACTTTGTAGAGCTTTGAAAACCTAATTTAATGGCCCCAGTGCGGATGAACCGGGCTTGTATCATTAGGTGTATAAAACTCAAAACCTTCTTGTAAGGAGCAAACCGATATATAAAGAAGTAAGGAATGAAAGTTAACAGCAAAACTATGAGGAAGAATTGAGTATCGGAATCCATATTTAGTTTAAATATATTGTTGATGGTTCTATTCTGACAAACAAAAGAGGATGGGGCCAAAAGTAATATAGACTGAATTAATTTTAGAAATAGCGAGGGCAGAGATTCTTTGTTAAATATCATTTAAAAAAATGGGTAAAAAGTTGATACGTATATCACAATAATTTTAAGTTTTTATACGTCGTGTGACCTCAAATGGGACAGAGAGACTAGAAATTTGTGTTATATTTTGATATTTAAGCAAGTAGTTTTTGTCCTCAATTCTAATCTTACTTTCTATTCTATTCTTCCTCTTTCCCTTCCTTCGCTATTCCCCGCCTCAATTGTCACTGTTTTAAAGTTATCCTCCTGTGATTGGCAGCTACAATAAGATTGCTTGGCTAAAGCTACTAGTTTTTTTACTTGCTTTATTAAATTCTTTTATTTAATTGAATTGTTTTAGGAAGGATCAAGACTTGTAAAGTTGAAAAATGACCATAAACTTGTTATGAACTTGACCCGATTAGATAACTCTCAGGAATGAGAGAGGTAATGGAGGTATTTATATTTTAAAAAAAGAGGAAATGGGTGTAGAATGATTTGTATATATAGAACATCTCTGACCTGTATATTATTCATGAAAAGTATTGTAAGAAATCATCAATGGACGTAAAGGGATAGAGGGTCCTTACTTCCCTTGCTCTCTTCGGAGGTTAATATCTAATTGATTGAGCGTAATTATAGTTTTTACTGAGAATTAATTCATGAAGTCACCAGGTTATAGGGAAAGGAAAAGAAAAGAATCTTAACATATAAATTATTTACTTTCCTATTTCCTGCATAAAACGTGGTGGACAACCACTATGAAAGCAGTGAAAACTTTTCCCTACCCTATTATTATTTAGTACTTTTCTCTTTAGGCGTCTAATATAATAATTTCCCGTTAAAAAAGAAAGTCTTCAGCGGATTATTTTCCAATTGAACAATGTAAAAAAGCTATATTTGAAATATTAACGAGTAACTATATCTTTAGGCAGAGAGTGAAATACTCTTGCCCTTGATGGAATAATATTGTCTGTTACAAGGGAAGAAAATTGCAATTCTTGATTATCAGAATTCTCCTTCCTAAAATGATGAAATAATTTTCTTTTTTTGTTCATATATACAGTACCTCAATGCCTCTTAGTTGTACGGGGTTGTTTTAGTATGCAGGTAATTTTATATGACGTGCGTGACACAAAAAAATTTATATTAGATAATTAAATTTTCAAGTTCCATCCACACTTATTAATAGAAAGATATATAATAAATCTGTTAAAACTTCTATGGTTGTCAACATTGGTGGATTAATATGAGTTTGAGACAGTCAAAGAACGACCATTCATCATCGAACTCACCCTTCCATGCTTCACCTCCGGGTTCAGTGAAATCCAATTCATCAATACCTCCAGCATTAATTAATGCAAGACAAAATAGTAGTACCTTCTTAAATCGGTATGAAAATAATAGTTATAATGAACAAATTCTGAATTTATCATCTTCCAAAGGTGAATTTGACTATAAAACTATTAATAAACATTTAGTTCCCAGTGATGAAATGTTAAAATTACAAGGTGGTGATATCGCAAGACAGTTATTTCATCAACTTGAATCAGAAGAAATTACGGGAATAATAGAACCAATTAATCATATAAACATAAGCAATACTCATCTAAGCTCTGCAGCAATAGATCCACCTAAGAGAAGAACAAGAAGTTCATCATTTTCGACATATCTTACTGAAACTAGAAGAGAATCTACCGCTCTGGATATTAATGTTCCAGGAGGGTTTAGAAGGGAATTTTTAATAAATAAATCATTAAGAAATAATGAAGAGCCTCCAAATTTCCTCACAAGGAATTTTATTGAATTTTTAAGCATTTATGGTCATTTTGCTGGAGAAGATTTTAGTGATGAAGAAGATGAAACTCAAAGTTTTGAAGATGTATTTGATGAAGAATCTTCATTATTATCTAGAACATCAAATAGTCATTATCATAGTTTACCAAAACAAATCCCTAAACCTCCTCCAAAACAAAAGCAATTACAGAAAGCTGGTACTGCAAGTGTACCAAAGACTTTCTTTCTTGTATTTAAATCATTAGTTGGTTCGGGAGTTTTATTCTTACCAAGAGCCTTTTATAATGGTGGATTATTATTTTCAATCTTAGCATTAACTGGTTTTGGTATTTTAACTTATTTTTGTTATGTTGTCTTGATTCAATCCCGAAAAACTCTTAATTTAACATCCTTTGGTGAATTAGGTTATAAGACTTATGGGAAACCTCTTAAGATTTGTATTCTAATTTCAATTATAATAAGTCAAATTGGATTTGTGGCAACTTACATTTTATTTACAGCTGAAAATATGATTTCATTTATTAAGCATATATTCCCAACTGGCAATTTACCATTTTTAACTCATGCAAATTTAGTCATTATTCAATGTATTTTCTTGATTCCATTAGTTCTAATTAGAAATTTAACTAAATTATCATTAATTTCCTTGATTTCTTCGGTTTTTATTGTGATTGGATTAATAATTATATTTTGGTTTTCAAGTTTAAATTTGATTAATAATGGTATTGGTCCAAATATAATTAAATTTAATTCAAATAGTTGGTCAATGTTAATTGGAGTGGCTGTAACTTCGTTCGAAGGTATTGGTTTAATTTTACCCATTGAACAATCAATGGCTCAACCTGAAAAATTTCCAATGGTTTTATCAATCTCAATGTTTTTTATAACAGTTTTATTTGTAGGAGTGGGTACTATTGGATATACCTCATTTGGAGATCAAGTCAAATCAATTATAATATTGAATTTACCACAGGGAAATTTTGCAGTTCAATCAATTTTAATTTTATATTCATTGGCAGTGTTTTTAACGGCTCCTTTACAATTATTCCCAGCTATTAAAATCGGTGAATCAATTATATTTACCAGACATGCTTCAAGTAACCATAAATCAAGGCGTTCATCTTCTTCGTCTGGAAAATTATATCACCATTCAGGAAAATTTAATCCTCAAGTTAAATGGTTAAAGAATTTATTCAGAGCCTTATCAGTTAGTACTATTTGCACAATTGCATACTTGAACTCAGAAAACATTGATAAGTTCGTTTCCTTTAATGGATGCTTTGCGTGCATACCATTAGTATATATTTATCCTCCTTTGATACATTTAAAATCTTTAACTATCAAGAACAATTTGACCAATTCAGAAAAGATATTGAAAATTGCCGATTTTATTTTAATAATAGTAGGGATTGTGGCAGTTGTTTATACTACTTATCAAATCTTGTTCCTTAATTAATAGAGTAGCATAAAATTATATAATTACAGAAATATAAATTTACTATAAAACAAAAATTAAGCCGTAAAAGTTATTAGATATTCATTTCGAGAGTCAAACAAGCAGCATACAAGTTTTGAACTATAAGATTATCTAAGATATAATTATATGCAACAAGTTAAGCATATTGATTTTACAAAGAATAAAAATAAAATTAAAGTCCGCATAAGTATATATATTGCACCCACACCTCAATACTTTACAGAAAAAGGTCCTTGAACCAAAAACTCAAAAAAAATTACTGTAACGATATTTGTAGTTATAACTAACTCCTTCAATTAATAATTCAAAAATACTAAATGACTACAGTTAAGAAAAGGCCGTGTGTAGAGTTGGATCGTGATGAGTCAGGACTTGAACCCAGCAACATTGAAGCCACTTCTTCACAGACTCAACCACAAGATGATGAAAATATATCACCTTCACCTCCAAAACGATTATTAAGTTGCCAAAGATGTCGATCTAAAAAGGTTAAATGTAATTTCGAACATCCTTGTGCGTTATGCGTGAAGGCTGGTGTGGAATGTGTACAGGTTGTTAGTGATAATAGAAAAAGAAGACCGGGGGCTAATTACGTTACCTCCTTACAAAATAGATTTGATGTTTTAAGTCAATTTTTTATTAATTTACAAAAACTAGATATCGAGAAACAGCATGAATTAATTTCCTTAACTGATCTAGAAGAATTGTTAAAGCAATCTCCAAAGTCCCCTTCATTATCAAATTTACCTGCTACTCCAACATCTTCAGTTGAAGATGCTAAAATTCAAATCTCCAATAACAGTCTTCCAATCACAATGAAAAGTAGTACAACTAACACAGTATCAAATGGAACTAATATTCATCATATAGAAGATTCAGGCGAAGAAGTATATGGGCCCACTAGTGTTTATGTTGATAATGTCATACAAAAACTGAAAAAATCAAATTCCAACAATAAACAAGCATTAACTTCTTCAACATTATCAATTAAAATGCTAAACAAAGATGAAGATATATTACATTGTATTAAATTATTTTTTACTTGGCAGTACCCAGAACATAATATGTTTATATTTCGTGAAGCCTTTTTGATTGATTTTTTTAATCCTGAACCACATAGTCTTTATTGCTCAAAAATTCTAATATTAAGTATATGTGCATTAGGATCAAGAATGAGTAAAGAAGATAGAATTTATAATAAATCAAAGCAGTATTATTTTGAAGCTAAAAGTTTATTATTGGAACAATTAAGTCAACCATCAATAACTTCGTTGCAAAGTTTTTTATTGTTAGCATTCTATGATATTTGTAATGGATTTAATTCAAGTGGTTGGATGTTAAGTGGTAATGCAATGAGAATGGGCTTTGACTTGGGGTTCCAGTTAAATCCTAAAGTGTGGTTTTTGCAATCGAAAGATAAATTAAGTCCCCTTGATGTTAAAATTAGAAGTAGAGTGTATTGGGGTTGCTACGTTGCTGATCACTTTATCTGTTTATTATTAGGTCGCCCATCATTACTAAAAATGAGTGATGCTACAGTTCCTGAAACTAATGATTTGCCTGATTTAGAATGGATCGATGAATTTACATATCAAGGCTATATTAAAAGCCAAAATAAAGATACCAAAGTAATTGATCCCACATATATATCAAACCCATTGAAAAAAATTATAAATTTAATTAATATATCTGATAACATGTTAAATGATATATTTACAAAGTCAGATGAAGAAAATGATCAGTCTAATAATGAAGATCTAGATTTAGTTTCTAGATTAGACAAACTTACTGAATATAATATTCAAATAAAAAAATGGAGAGATTCATTACCTGAGGATTTACAGTGGAATAGAACTTCATTAAGAGAAACAGGTGACAATCCTACTTTCACAAGTATAAGATATTACTATTATATATTAATATTATGTCTTAATCGACCCTTTGTTGGTATTCCATGGGAAAAGGAATCAGAATTATCACCTGTTAAAATTTGCAATGAGGTTATTGAAGATTTATATGTTGCAATAAATAGATTTCAAAAGATTAATGGAAATCAGCGGAATTCGATATTTATGGTTTATTGCTCAATTTTATCCATTTCAATTATATTTTTAACAAGTTCATCAACCCAATTAATTAAAGAAACAAAGGATCAATTGCAGTTCTTTATGAATGTATTATATGGAAGTTCAAGAACTTGGAAATTGGCGGAAAAATCTTATAGATTGGTCAAAGCTAAGCTAAGAAAAAGAAATGAAGAAGTTAAACGAAATGGTAGCAACCCTATTAATAATGAAAAAACTAGGCATAAACGTGCAAAGTTAAGAAATGAATTGAAAAAAGAAACTCCAAACGATAATAAATCTTCGGAAAATAATTCACCAAGTCAGACAACCCAAGATACTACTCCTAATTTGGATTCTGTAATCCCAGTTACAAATTCTGTTACTTTGACAATTGAAGCTGAAAAGATTCCAAACTCAAAACTTAAAAATCAAAGTATAACCACCCAAGAAGCAGAAAATCGTCAATTGCAGCTGCAGCAAAATGGATCACTAAATCAAGAAGAGAAGTTCCATTATCCAACTAATCAACCTCATGAATCTCCACTTATACAAGGTTATCCCCATAGTATGTCACAAAATTCTAGTAACAGTCATAATAGCTACCATAACAACAATCAATCAAACAGGAATTCAATAGTATCATATAATAACTCAATAGCTGAGTCTAATACTGATATTTTGTTTGATGATAATTTAGATTTCTTAGGTGGCCCACCAGTTTTAATGACATCCGATTTATTTAATGAAGATTGGGAATCGTTGTTTCCTGATTGCATTATCCATCCTAAGACTTAGTTATTTAATCTGTTCTGTCTACTTTTTCTCTCTTGATAATAATAAATGAGGCGATGAATATATTCAATGAACTATATAATATGTAAACTAATAAAATTAGAAGAATTCATTAACCATGTCTCTAATGGTTTTACCTTTAGTTTTATTTGCAATTCCTATCTTGACTAATCTAAGACTAACTCTAGTAGATCCTGCAAGAAAAAACAAATTGGCAAAATTGGATAATGAATTAATATCATCGTGTTGAAATGTATTTGTTGCCTGTTTTATATTTGATGAATCGACTTGAATTCTCTGAATTTTTTTGAAGAATGCTTCTTAAGATGAAATAGAAATAACAATTTATTGGGTCGACCGACTCGAATTTGAAAAGCAATTCACTTCTTCCTGATAATAATGTGATTTTTCTAGCTTGGTATATTTGAAAACATGTTGTGTGATCTAAAGATTCATAAGCTAAAAAAAAGTCTTTTATAGCTTTACTTATCTCTTTTTCTTCGTTGAATAGAATATCTTTTGAAACTAACCTAATTAAATCTTTCATTTCAGGAGTTTTTTCGATTTCAGCCGTCGTAGGCGTTTCTGGAAACTTAGGTTTATCGGTTGATCTATCCATGATATTATAATTGACATCAAAGAATATAAGCAATATAAAGAATAAAAAGAAGTAAAAGAAGAAAAAGTAGAAAAGGAAAGAATTAAAAGATATTTTTTAAAAAATTTGGGCGTTTAAATACTTAAAACAAAAATATGTATTCACCCCTATCCCTTTAATTATTTATTAACAATCTTGGTTGCAAAGACTTTAATGGAGTTTAAAATATTTAATCAATCTACAAATATATTCTAAATGGGCCCTAAAGGGGTATGGAACCCTTTAACGTCATTTGCTGGTATAAATTAACGTGTATACATTCATTTAATTACCTGTATTAATACTCATGGATATATATAGATTTAATTATAAGTAAAAGTTGTTACGTATAACAAAAAAAAAAAAAAATTAAACAAAATAAAAAAATTAAAAATTATTTTTTATTGACAATATTGTCTGCACACGACTAAAATTATATATATATACATATATATATAAATTGCAAAATTACAAATACTCTATAAGTAATAATAATATAAAATATCAAAATATATTTATTTTAAAGTGATTAATCTTTGCTTACTGAAAGCTATATTTTTGTATATTTGCGTGATGTAATATTTACTGATCTATAGATATCATCATCTATATTTCTTGTACAGTGATCTGACGAGTAACTGGTGTTAAAATAATAAATTAAATATAATCTTCTTTCATTAAGATTTGGAAGTTGGTAAAAAAGAATATTTATAGTTTCTATAAATTAAGATATCCGAAATCTTTGATTTAAAATAATGCTTATCAAAAGTTCAACTTTTTGTTATGCAAAAAAAAATATATAAAGTTGACTAATTTTCATTATTTCTCTTCATTTTTCTTTTAATTTCTTCCAAATTTTTTTTAATTAATTTTAATGAATTCATTAATTCACCCAACTCAAATATTATTGGAGGACAAAGATCTCGCTGATTTCTACCAGTTTACCACTCAAGTAAATGATATTAGTAATAAATGCTTGGTATCTACGGGACTAGGCCCTATAATTCTTAAGGTGGATACGATGCTAGAAGGAGAAGAAATAGACAACTCGCCAAGGACACCACTAATTGGTGAAGTCCTAATACATTATATCAAGAAGGATATTTCTCCTTTACCGTACCACAAATCGCTGAAGTTCTTTTTTGATAATATCCATAGATTTGATAAATTTTCTAAAATGAAGGTCACCCTACAGTTTATACTTGGGGAAAAAGATAATGGAGAAGGTATGAAACCTTTATTAAATGATATGCTCTCTTTTAGAAATTGGAACCTTGAACTATCAATTTGTATTTATCGAAAATTTACTGAAGGTATTGTTAATGAATTTATATTACCAACTAGAGAACTCCAAGACTTCAAATGGTACTCCTTTAGATTTGATACAGATTATATAACAAAAGGAATAACATTACCCTATAAAAACTTGATGAAAAGTTATCCTTTTATTAATATCAGTTGTCTAAATTCAGATCTTCAAGAATTGCATTTAGGAGAAAAGTTGAGAGTAGTGAAAGAAAATATTTGTGACTTAAAGTTTCCTAAACTTTGGAATCACAGTTTCGAATGCTGTTGCTTAAGTTCACAAAATGATTGGGGAAACTTTTTGTGTGATCATGGGTAGACAATAAGAAAGTTAAAATTAAGAAACTTTAGAAGTATAAATTTTCGATTTTATTATATGGTAGCATTAGAAGATATAGTACTTGTTGCTTATGATTGGATGAGCCCTCAGGCGCTCGCTGGTTTAAGGTGGTGTCTCTCTCTAAAAAGCATCACATATCTATGCAGCTTTAGAGTTTTAACTCCAGAAAGTCCAGATGAGTTAGACATTCCTTATCCCTATGAATTTGATCAGGGCTGTGAAATACTTTTGGATGAACACACAAAAGAGCGAGAGGACACAGATATATATATAATAGATCAGAGAGATCCTGATATTGAATGCAAGTTTTCCAGCTTTTTTGGAAGCTCTACAATAGTTACTTATCACGAAAGCTATGAGAATAACTCGTATTTCTTAAAGGGCATGACGTGTATGTGTGATTTTCTCGAACATATCGGAGATGATATTGATAAACATCTGAAACAAAGTCTATTGAGTAATGGTACTTACTACTTCTTAGTACCAGGAATGATAAGGACCTTTGAACCTTATGTGCAAAATTTTTAAGATTTGCATATATTTATGTTAATATAAGGTATCCAAAATTGAACCATAAACTTAGAAGTTAAACAAATTATTTACTTTTTTAAAGTTTTTCTCCTTAGCATATTAATAAAGAGAGCTACACCATCCGACATTTTTGCCATTCTATAACTATATTTTTTTGTATTTGTATTTTTTAGATTTGTAATATACTTTAATTGTCAATTAAATAATCAGCTAAATCTTCTTTTGAAGTTTGCAACTTGGCTAAATGTCGTAAATTCAGATTTTCATTTGTACATATTTCCTATAATTTGAGGAATGCGACAGTTTTTTTTTTCGTATATATGTGGTTTACACTTGAAGAGAAATACATTTATGTACGAATAACCTGCTTTAGCCAATCAGGTTAGACAGTGAGGGACTCAAGGTGTAGATGGCACCCAATACCCACTAAACTCTCCAAACTTATTTTGGTGTTATACTGGTCCTGTATATCCTGTATGATATCCTGCACATAAAAGAAATACAACGTGGTATTTTAAACCAGGAAAATTTAAAGGTATAAAATCTCCGATATAGTGTAACGGCTAGCACGGTTCGCTTTCACCGAGCAGACCCGGGTTCGACTCCCGGTATCGGAATTTTTTTTCACCTATTAGCAATTTTAAAATAATTATTCTATTAGCTTTTTCTCTTTTTTTTTTCAAATATTCAATGTGAATTATTCTTATTTTAAAGCGAGATTTAAGAAAAATATGTAAATATCTTCAAGAGGATATCAACTGGCAGTCAGAGTTAGAGAATCTGATGAAGATACTTTAACCATAGTGGAAGATAACCTAATCACTAAACAAATAAAATCCTTGGTATCTTGTATTATAACCACTATTTAAGTAACCACCATTAACTACTTATATAGTAGAATGCTTCAATGTCATGGTAAATATTTCTAAATTGCTCCTCCCAGGGTTCTTGTATTTCAATACATACATAAAGAAATTTTGGTCACGTGAATTTTCAGAGATGTGCATCTCCAGCTAAATTTTTTTTTCACTGCCTAATATAATTAACTTAATTCTAGTTAAACATTAAACTCCCATAATACATATATAAAGAAAGGATGGCACATCAACAGTCAAAGACAGCCAAGAGAAATAAGACTCAAAATAAAACTCGTTCTGTTGAATCAGAGGTTTTCAGTGATTCGGCAGCTAGGAATCAATTAGCATCACACCCAAAATTAACTCCAAAATCAAAAGTTAAGAAACTATCCAAATCATCAGTTAAAAAGCAACAACATAAGATAAGATTATATGGTACAAAAAGTGGGAAAGAATATAGTGAGGATCAATTAGAAATCCCAACCTTGAATACAGCAATTGTGCCTGGTGTAAAGGCGAAAAGAGGCAAAAAGGGTAAGAAATTTGTTGCTGATAATGACTCTTTAACTTTAAACAGATTAGTTAGAAGTATAAACGATAAGTATGATCAAGTTAATGAAAGCAAATTAGAAAAATCAAGAAGGCTAGAAGAAATCAGAGAATTAAAGAGAAAAGAATTAGAGAGAAAAGAACAACAGAAGATAGATAAATTAGAAGGTAAAAAAAATGAATTAAGAAGTAAAGCTGCAGTAGCAAGAGTCAATAGAAGAAAGAACGCCAAAGCTAGAAAAGCTGATGAATCCAGTGATGAACCACCAAGAAAGAGGAAAGCAGTTTCCTTTGCCTAAACACACCAAAAATGTTTTTTTTTATGTACAATAAAATTCTTTTTTTAGTTCTTGCATCAATATTACATTTTCTATATACATTTATTATTTGCCAAATCTATTTACATTTCTAGGCTTTATTATTATTAAAAACGGCTTGCTCTTCTTCTTCTCTCCTGGGCCTTTTTCTTATAATAAGCAGCAAAAACAATACCGGCTATACTACCTCCAAGATGAGCAGCATAGTCATACGAACCCCATCTTAAAAATACTCCGGCTGCATTCCAGGCTGCAGAACCTAAGAAGGCAAACCATGCTCCACCGGGTATAGGTATGAAAAAGAATGCCACAGGGGTTGTGGGAAATAAGAATGAAAAAGCACCAAATATACTAAATATTGCTCCCGATGCACCTAGGGAGGCAGCTGATAATGAACTTCTCATAAGGGTTGGTATTGCCAATGATGCAAAAGATGATATAACGGCTGAATTAAGATATAAGACTGTAAATACTGAAGAACCTAAGGTGGCACATAATGATGTACCAAATGATTGAAGAACAAACATATTAATGAAAAGATGCATGAAATTTTGATGGGAGAATGCTGAACCTACCATAGCCCAACTGGAGGACATTCCGTCTTTGTGAAGAAGTGCATATCGATTCAAATATTTCCAACAAGCAGGGACTTTCCATAATAAGAAAACAATACCATTAATAGCCAATAATGTACGTATAAGGTATTCTGGACGATGTTTAAAGAATGATAATGGAGTGTACTGAAATAAGTATGGAGTTGCTAATACTGATCCTATACAAAACAAGGCTGTGAACAATGCTGGTTTCTTTAATTTATCCCAATTTGAATTATTTAAATTGTAGTGTTTATTATATTTATTCCAAGTATTATTTCTAGCACCATTTCTACTCAATTGAGTAAACGTCTTTCTTGTGATTGAAAGGAGCTTGAATCCTCGGAATGGGTTAGGTCCAAATGATGATTGTAATATTTGTACGTTGGAAAGTAAATATTTGATATTATTTGAACTCAGGGGCAATCTAAATGAATTTTTAAAATTATGTGACAATGAATTCAAATTAGCATTAGAATAAAATAGGCTTCTACTTCTTGCCAGAATTAATGGCTTAAATATAGGAAATTTAAACATTGTGCCTTGTTTGATTAGATCTAGCTAGCCATTAATTGGTTAAAAACTAATCTTTGTCTAATTTTTCTTACCAAAAAAATATCGAGAAAAAACCCAAAAAATCTTTAAAAATGCAAAAATTATCATATATTATATTTATTCTATAAACAAAACTTAAGTTAAAGATTCAAAATCTTCATTATCCTTATCTTCCAAGTCAATTTTACCTTTTCCTGTTAATCTTGCAGCTGCTAATTGTGTTGTAGCTACTTGCTTTCTAACTTTCTTAGTCATCTTTTCTATTTCTGCTTCAGCATCTTCAGAATCGTTTTCGGCAAATTGCATAACTAACCTTCTACCAAGTAAATGAACACCAGTTAATTGATCTAATGCATTTTCAGCTTCTTTTAATAAGTTAAATTCAACGAATGCAAACCCTCTGGTAGATTTATCAAATTTCTTTGGAACTCTAACTGATTTTAATTGACCAAAAGCACCAAATAATTCCAAAATATCTTTCCTAGTAGCTTCGAATGGTAAATTCTTGATAATAATCTTAGTTGATTTCTTAGATTTATTAACCTTAGAAGAAGACGATGATGAGGCTCCGGATCCTTGTCTATGAGACAACTTCAACTGTAATTTATGACCATCCAAAACATTACCATCTAATGTTGAAATAGCAATATTTGCTTGTTCCTTTGTTCTGAATTCTACAAAACCAAAACCCATACTTAAAACTCCGTCTGACTTCTTTGGATCTGGCTTGTTTTTAACTGTGGCCACGACATATCCAGGCAACGATTTAAATAATTCTGATAATTGCTGTGAGGTAGTTGAGAAATTTAAATTTTTGACGAATATAGAAACTGTTGGACCATCCATCACAGCTTCATCATCACCTTCGTCGGCAGCTTTGGTTGTTTCCATAACATCCTTGGCTGTTACTTTAGCTTCCACTGCTTTTGCTTTTTCTTCTTTAGCTTCTGATGCAATGGCTTCAGTGCCAGTTGGATCACGAGTAAACAAATCTTTTGGACCCTTTTCTAAATACAATATACTCTTTTTAAATCTTCTATATGCTAATTTTGTAAATGCGGCTCTTGCACTTGGAGCATCACGAAATTCGACTATAGCAATAGTACCTGATGGAGGCATTATCATCCTTTTTAAATGACCATGTTGAGAGAACATTTCCCCTATTTCTTCGACAGTAGTACCAAATGGAAAATTCTTTACCAAGATGATTTTATCATCTCTTTCTTTCTTATCAAATGTAGTTAAATCGACTCCTTTTTCTTCAAAGAATTTTCTTACATTACCTATAACATGAGCTTCGGCTAAAGCTTGTTTGACTGCAGAACTTGAATTTTGAGGATCAATTAAGTTGGATTTGGATATTCCTAATGAAGCGGCAACCGATTCAAGAACTGCATCACTATTCATATATAATGAATTCCAACTAAATTGGCTCTTTGAAGCTTGATCTTTCTTTTTTAATTCAGCCTGCTTTTTTAACGGAAGATTCTTTAAATCAAATTCATCTAATCTATGATCTTTTTTCTTTTCAGCTGGTAAAATATGTAATAAACGACCTTGAAAGATATTTTTATCTAATTCATTATAAGCTGAAACAGCATCATCATTCTTAGTAAATTGAACGTAAACAAACCCCTTTGATTTACCAGTCCGCGTGTCGACAGCAACATGAACTTCTTCAAGTGACCCAAATTTTCCAAACAAGTTACGGAAATCACTCTCAGTAGATTCATAAGAAATATTTCTGATGAAAAGACGTCCAGTTTGAGATATTTTTTTGGCATTTTGTTCTTCTAAAGATTCTTTGATTTCTGGTATTATAGGAGATTCTTTTCTGAAGGCAGGTTTCTCAGAGACTTCTTCTTTCTTCACCTCAAGTGATTCTTTTTGTTTCTTTGGCCCAGGTTCTTCTTCATTTTCTTTTATACGTATACGTCTGGATTTCAACCAATCAAGATCAGTTACGTTTGAATCGGCTGCAATATTTTCCTCACTTTCATTTTTGGTATCAGTTGGTAAGTCGCTTATACTGATCATTGGTTCATCCTGATCTTCATCTTCATCGTCATCGTGGCCAAAAGTTTCATAATCATCATCACTTTCATCTTCTTTAGCTTTCGCTACTTCAAATAATTTATCACGTTGAGTTGTAGCAACTTCTGCGTCACCATCTTGAGCAGCTAATGCTTCTTCTAATGCTTTGGTAGTAGGAGCACCACTACCATCAGCTGTTGAATCATTTGCCCAAGATTTAACTTGACTTGAAGGTTTCATAACTTCCAAGAATTCTTTTAAACTATCATTCTTCTCGATCTCTTCATCAATAGCAGATTTGAAAGTCCTTGGTCTTTTGTGCTTATGTTCTTCTTCCTGCCTCGTTAATCTTTCTTCGTACTCTCTTGACCTTTGTATATCTAATCTTCTCTTTTCTTTAAATGATAGTGGAACATTTGGATCAGAGAATGTTTTCGCTAATTCAACATCTATTCTCGCAGTGTCTATAAATGATTTATCGAAAAATTTAACGGCCTGGACAGCATCTTCCATTGATCTATATCCTATAAATGCAAACCTTCTTGATTCCCCATTTCTCAGTTTCATTAACTTTACATCAGTGACATTTCCTTGTTTGGAAAAGTGGTCCCTTAGCTTGTCTTCTGTGAAGTATTTCGGAAGACCTTTCACTATTAATCTAGACATATTTGATTATTATATGGCTATATTTTGATTTGGTTTACTCCAGAAGTATTAGATGAGGCAGCATTTTTTAAATTTCTAAAATGAAAATATTTAAAAAAAAAATTGTGAGCCGCACGCAGAGAACATTTTTCGCTACCAAACTAAATAGTATACCGAAAGAGACCAAAATAAATAATAAAAGAAACAAAAAATATTTAAAGAATAAATAAAAATACTGAATATACAATTAAACGCCTGAATTAATCATCAAATATTGAAATTTGTTTATATACGTGATATATTATGGAATTGAGTAAGCACATTGGTTTAACTGAAGAAAAAGACCTTACACTATGGGATACAGCTTTAAGAATTAGAGCAATTACAATTCTACTAATCTTGGCGGGTTACTTAATAATTTACCATTTCATTTCTATTTCATGTTCTACAATTCTGTACATATTGCCAGATAGTGCAAATGAGGTCAAAAGAATATGTACCGCCAGGTTTTGGGATTTATGTGTTTATTTTTTAGTAAGTATTACCATTCATTTACAACTTTTCCTAACAAATACTAACATCTTAAAATCGACGCTTAATAATGTTACAATTAAAGTTTCAGGTGATGATTTGGATTCAGATTCAGCAATAATTTTAAGTAATCATCAATCCTTAGCTGATCATTTTGTAATGGCATATTTAGCTCGTTACGCCAATAGGACCAAAAATGCTACTATTTCAAATGATGAGAATAGAATTACATTACCAAGAATTAATTTCTTTTCTTGGTTTTTGGTTTGGAGAATTCCAACATTAAAAGTATTGGTTAACATGGCTAAATGTGATGAAAATTGGGAGCTTGATAATTCTATCCTTGATATGGTGTTCTCGGAAGTTTTACATAGCAAGACACCAGAATGGTTAATCTTATTTCCAGAAGTAAATATCTGGACTAACGAAGATCATCTTATTCAAAACCAGCAGAACGAAAAATACTGTTTGCCAATCCTTAACAATCTTCTTTATCCGAGATTTTCGGCTCTTTATAATGTTGTTACTGCAATAAATAAGAAGAATAACTTCAAATTTACAAAAGTTTATGATATAACTTTACTTTATCAAAGGTCACAGACAAATTCTATCAATGCATTTACTGCTCCAACATTAGTTGAAGCCTTTGCATCTCCATCGTCGCCAATCATTATACATGTCATTGTAAAAACGAAATTTTTATCAAGGTTACCTCAAAAGCGTGCCAAATTAGAGAGATATATGGAGCATGCTTGGGTTGAAAAAGACAAGCTACTTACTCAATTGAGAGATAAACTACCAAGTGAACCAATTGATTTGGTTGCTCAAACTAATCTGGCCAAGCCTGGATCCCCTGTATTATACTCCGCAATCTAAATATATACAAACAAAAATAAATTGGATTTAATCTTCTTGGATGTTACCTATAGGCACACTGTAAATTCTTGAATTTTGTTTTTCATCTCTTTTAATAGTGTAGTAATGATCAGTGAAAGTGCCACCATTAATATGCGTTAAAAAGTTTTCATCATGCGTAATAATAATTAATTGGAAATTCAGCTGCTCTTTTCTGTATTCAATAATATTGTTCAAAGCCTCTGCAAGAGATACGGAATTTTCTGAATCCAAATTAGTGGTGGGTTCATCTAATGCTATCATACCACAGTTAACACCAAAGCATTCTGCCAACGCTAAACGAATTAAAATACTCGCAAGTACTTTTTGACCAGCTGAGCATCTTCCTCTCATATCAAGTTCATTCGCATCTTTGTACATGACAACTCTATAATTATATGATCTATTACCCTTAGCCTGTAAATTTACATCACTTTTGATAGCAATAGAAGAGATATCTGAACCTTTATACGTTTGTGACCATAATTCTGATAATATTTTATTTATGCCTTCCATTTTAATACCATGGTATTTCATAATAGCATTATCAAGAGCTTTTGAATACGTTTGAATATCATTTGAAATTAACATATTGGTTTGTAGCTTTATCCATTCTTCATGGAAATTTTCATTGACATTCTTATATTCAGTCTGTAGCTCTTTTTGAAGATTACTTGACTGATCTTTAATTTGCTTGACCTCTCCAATTTTTCCGGCATGAGCTGAGGTCAAGTCCGTGATTTCTTGTCTTAACTTTCTGGACTTTTCATGGTATTCTTCTTTCTTGATTCGAGCATTTTTAATATCTAAAGAATCTATTTGGCTCTCAGTCTCTTCTAATTGACGTAATTGACCTCTATAATCAATATTTGAAATAATATTATGTTCAATTCGAGAAGCTTCACTTACTTCCTTTTCAAGAACTTTAATCTCTTCGAGTTTGGTATTGATATTAGAAGCTAATTCCTCTTTTGCTTCCGAAACCTGAGCTATATCAAAAGCATTCTTTTTGAGTCTCCCTAAATCATTTGATTCAAATTCTTTGATGAAGGAACTTAAGCTATTAAAAGTATTTAATAACTTCGACTTGAGATCTAGCGCTTGCAGCATTTCAGTGATTGTCGAATTAAATTGGTGACGGTAATCATCGACTTCCTTTTGCTTTTCAATCTTTTTAGTGTTTAACTCATCTAATGCTTTCCTGATTAGTTCTTGTTGCTCATCGAGTTTAACGGCCACGGACTTATATTCCAATATACTCTTCTTGGCATTAACAACATCAGCTAAAAGGTTTTCAATATTGCTTATACTCAACTTAATATCTTTAACTTTATTCTCAAATCTTTGCAAATCTCTGCTAATCTCATTTCTACTTTCGGTAATTTCATTAATGGTGATACGAAGCTTTTTAATTTGATCAGCTTTATTACGTTGAAGCTTTTGAAGTTCGGCAATTGAAAGAACTTCAGAGCCAAATTCACCTAATTCATTTTCGATTCGACCAGCTTGTTCCTTGAGGTCAGAAATTTCTTTGGTCAATCTATCGATTTCCATAATGTTATGCCTGAGTGAATTCAACTTTTCAACTCTGGTTGTAAGGTCACTATATTTCTTTACTTCTTCCTCCATTTTTTTACTTTCATCAGTAAGAGATTCTTCGAGTTTTATAACTTTAATAAATGAATCTTCAATATTCATCTCAATATTTCTATACGATAATATTGATGAATTAATGGATTTGACACCATCCAATTCTTTCTTTATCTGCATCGCTTGATCCCCTATTTCCTTAACTCTATCTTGATTGATACTCTTATGCAACTCCTGTATGAATATTGACAAGCCCGTTCCTTCAAATGATCTCTTGCATAGCAAACAATGTTTATCTCTTTCTGCAATTTGGATGGCAGTGATATTAAATTGTTTTGTAACCTCCGCGGTATTGACGTCTTCCACCACATTTGTATAACTTTCTTCTAAATCCTCTAAAATAGAATCATAAGAATCTATTTCATCTTCTGCAATTACAGCTGTTATTTTATCTTTGAGAGTTGCAAACTCTCTCTTGTATTCCGTGATTGAATCAGTGATAGCAGTTTTTGATGCAGTTGTAGCTTCTACCTGCTTTCTAGCTTCATTTTTCTTTAATTCCTGGCTCCGCAATTCACCATTCAAGTCATTTAATACTTCAATCAATTTGCCACTACCATTTTCAATAGTGATATCCAGACCAGTAAGCTCCTTGAAAGGTTCTGCATATTTAGAAACAAGTTTGTCTTGGGACTTTTTCTTAGTACCAATGGTATCATTTATGAAAGAAAGCCTTGATCTAACATCTGATTGCTCGTTACTAATAGCAATCTTTTTTGACAATTCATCTAATTCATATTCTAACTTTGAAAGTTCGGCTTTGCTACTATCAATTTTTGAATCTAAAACTTTTCCATCATTGGATTTCTTCTTTTCATTAAGTAATTTACTTACTGACTCTAATTCCAATTTCTTAGAACTTAATTCTTCTTCATCAATATCAGCTTCGTCTACTTTTACTTTCAATAAGCTTAACTTATCTTTGGTTTCTTGGATATCTTTCATGCAATACTTTAAGTGTTGATCTTCTCTTGTTATTGAATCTAATACCTGTTGCAAACTTGCTTGCTTTTCAGCTTCTTGAGCCTTTGATTCATCAGTAAATTTCTTTAAGCCATTCTTTATCTCTCTGTGAGAGTGCTCTAATACAGTACTGAAGCTAGATATGTCCCTCTTAATATCTCCCTGTATATCGTATTGATGCTCATCCGCATTATCATGTACAAGTTGTTGAATTTTCTGCAAATTAGTATTATAATCACTTTCTTTATGCTTTAATGAACCTTCCAATCTTATTAATTCATTATATTGATTAGTTTTAGACTGTAATTGGCTATTTAAATTTGAATTTAACTTTAGTAACTCTCCAATGCTTCGCTGCTTTTCATTTGTAATATTACTGAAATTAGCTTGTTTGTTAATCAATTCTTCATAAGAATCCTCTAATATCTCAATTGAATTCTTCAATCTTTCCATCAGTTCTGCTAATGATGATTTTTTTATTCTTAGAGTTTCAAAATCACTTAAAGTTTTTTGAAATTCTTGATTAGAAGCAAATAATTCTTCAGCTTCATGTTCTTTTTCTTCAATTTTAATATTCATATCAGTTATTTCGGTGGTAAATTTATCAACTGAATCATTCATTTCCTTTAATCTACTTTGAACTTTTTTTGCACGATCCTTATCAATTTTTAAATGTTTTACACTTTGTTCAATTAACTTTATATCAGTTGTCATATCCTTCTTAATGGTCTTTAAAGTATCCAATACTTTAGTAAACTTGGATGCTTCAAATATATCATCAAATCTTTTCTTTAATACTGATGCTTCACTTAATGGCCATAACATATCATCTTGATGGCAAAATATCACATAATCTAATATTGCTTTTGAAGCTCCAAGAAAGATTGGAGTTTGGGAATCTAACTCAGCATTCTTGGTTGAGATACTAATCTTATTGCCTTTATCAACAGTAACCAATTGACCTTCTAAAGTTTTAAAAGTACTAGATGTAACACCTCTAGTAACTTTCCTATTTAGTTGAACTGTTCTAGTTGTAATCATTGATTTACCATTGACATTTCTAAACGCTAGCTTGATTTGACCTGCTACATTTTGACGACTTGTTAAACTTGGATCATTTACAAAAGCTCCTCCTTTGGAGTTTGGTGGTAAATCACCAGTGGTTGCATATTTTAAACATTCTATAATTGTGGTTTTACCACATCCATTTTGACCACAAATTAAAGTTAATGGAAACCCAAATTGAATGGTTTCTTCATTTTCCGGTTCAAAGGATCTGATCCCCTTTATTGAAAGTTTATAAAGACTTGACATGGTTGTATTTGGGATATACTTGATTAACTATAATTGATCTTCCTACTAATTTTAATTTTTCAGCTAACGCGTTAGCTAAAAAAAAAAGAAAAAAGCCTGAAAAAAAAAAAAAATTGAAAAATTATAATTAGGAAATGTCTATTATTTAAATATATTTATTTTAGATATATAAGCTATGTCTATCTACTTAAGATGGGTTGCGGATAATTCTTTAGCAATTTCATCAACATCAGAATCTTTATCTTCAAGAAGTTTACCTGATAATTCCTTTTCTAATTCTTCTAAATCAAGATCTTCCTCTAAGGTATCCTCCTCTTCATCTTCATCATCATCATCTTCAGCTTCATCATCTTCTTCGTCAGTTTCTATTTCTTCCAATTCATCTAATTCATCTAATTCTCCAACTCCTCTTTCTTCAAAGATAGCATTTATCTTTTCAATATATTCTGAATCTTCTTCAAATCTATTACCATTTAATTCTAAAATTTTTAAATTTGGTAATTTCTTTTCAACTATATCAACCAAAAGTTTTAAAGAATCATTTTCTAATTCATTATATTGTAATTTTAATATTAATAAATTTGATTTAACTTCTCCCTTATGTAATGCTTCAACAACTGCTAATGAACCTTTATTTTTTAATAATGCATCATTAAGATTCAATTCAACTAAATATTTCCAAGATTCAATAGATTTAGCTAATTTTATTGCTCCTTTACTGGTAATTGTATTATCTTGTAAATCCAAAACTTTTAATTTTTGATTTTTTATTAAAGCTTTTTCAACTAATTTTGAAATACCAGCTGGTCTTATACCATTCTGATATAATCTAACAATTTGTAAATCTTCATGATTTCTTAATCCAACCGATAAATAATTTATTGAACCATTTTCTAATCTATTTCTACCACAAATAAAAGTTTTTAATGAAGGTTTTCCAGCTGCTAATTTTGCTTTTGATAATTTATATAATGAACCTCCAATTCTTGCCCCAGCAAATGGACCCATACCATTATTACTAAGAATCAAATGTTCAATCGAAATAGCCTTGGCCAAGTATGATTCAATTGGATCAATGGTTTGTAATCCAAAGGCATTATCACTTAAATTAATTAATTTTAAATTGGGTAATTTTAATAATGCTGGTAATAAATATTGTAATGAATCAGGAATTTCAGTATTCAATCTACCAGTATATAAATCAGAAAAGTCGATTTCAACAATAGTATCCTTGTGCTTAACCAAAAGAGCTTCACTTAATGCCTTTGAAGCTTGAATACCAATTGTATTACCTGAAAAATCAATCTTGGTAACTTTATCAAGTTTATTTAATTCATCAATGTATGGTTTGATATCTTCATCAGTATTGAATTTGACTTGCTTTCCAGCAATAGAATATGTGGTTTCAGGAGTCACGCCCAACTCTACATCAACAGATGCCATGTTAAATAACTTATTGATTTGATGTTTATAAAATCACAGTGTTTGCCATTTCAAAAAAAAAAAAAAAAAAAAAAAAAAAATTTTTGAATCTGTTTATAAAATTAGTGCGTGTAAAAAACACAAAAAAAAAAAATAAATCGACAGGGTTAAATTAAAACAAAAAATTTTCCAATTCAATTAATTCAATTAATTAATCAGTTAATTAAACTTATCTAAACAATTAATAATGTCAGGAAGATTTTCAGGAAAAGAAACTAAAGAAGAGTCCACATTCGAACAAATCAAGAAGGCTCCTATATTTACTGTGGGTGTGAATGTTACTTTATTCGCCTTGGGTGTTTTATTTGTACAATCTCCATTAATGGATATGTTAGTTCCACAATTATAAGTCTATATATATGTATATATATCTAAAAAGAGAAAATCAATACTCAATCAAAATGAAAGTGAAGAAGTGTAACAAGTTTGTTTTCAGAAAGGAAGGTAACGATGTGAAGAAAAGAGTTTTTAAACAGAGATTGGTTATTATATATTTCTTTTTTTAAGAGATGATCTAGGGGCTATATTGAAAAGCTTAGCCAAATTGTTATTTATTGATCATTGTGTGTGTTTCTTAACAGAGACTATTTTACTAATTACATTCATATTATTATCATTATTATTATATTATTATTATTAATAATAAATATTATTATTTTTATTATTATTATTTATATTATTATCCCTGAACATCAACTATTTCCAATCTCCAATTACTATTAATTACCCCCTTTTCTTTTAAATTATAAGTTATATTGTTGATCCTTTTTTTTTATCATATTATTATTACAAAAATTCATTTTCAATTTGATTTTTCCACTTTTTTTTTTGGTTTTAATTATATTTTTATTTATCCAACCCCTTTTGTATATATTATCCTCCATTAATTAATTTTAATAAATAAATAAATAAATAAATAAAGAACATTAATTGCCTTTAAACAATACAGTGACTCAAGAGTATAAAGCAACGTAATAGAATCTTATTATACAATGTTACATTTAAGAAGTTTAGAGAATCGTAAAATGTAAAATAAGAGGACTGAACGGTATCATTTATAATTATAAGTATAATTTTTAATTAATTTGTTTTTTTTTTATGAAAACTGTGACCCAGATTAATCGTCTTTTCTTTTTTTTTTTTAATTTATCATTTTCTTTATTGGTTAGTGGTTTGTTACGTGGAAATATGTTAAAATGGAAATGTAATATAGTATTTATTAAATAATATAAAGGATAGGTTTATAACGTTGGGATTTTGATTAGCGGTTTACAAAAAAAAATTATTATTATTATTATTATTATTATTATTATACATGTATTTTTTAAATTGAAAATGATAATTGGTCTTGTAGTTGCCCATACATACAAGAAATTAGATGGTAATAGTTACTTACAGACCTCCTTGTTTGAATTATTTGAAAGATAAAAAAAAGTTGATTAATCATAATTTTTATGAATGACAATACCATAAATAGGATTTACATTGGTAAAACTAAATATATATCCATCTAAAGAACTTATAACACTTATCCGTAATAATAAGAATAAACATAAAAAAGTTTTATAAACGGCTTCTACTTCTATTTTCTGTTACATATGCACATAGATGCCATGATTAGGTATATAGTACATATGATGCATCAAAATTTTTTTTTAGTTCAAACGTCACAAGTAATAGAAGGTTACCTTACATTTTTAGTTGAAAGTTACGACATCATCTTCGTAATTAAAAATAGTAGTTCTTTAATGTAATTTCTTTTTATTATTATTATTATTATTATTATTATTTAATTTATTTTTTAGTAAATTGGTCTAGTTATATTTGTAGCCCTGATAATTGCTTTCATAAAAAAAAATCTATGATTTACTTTTTCTTATAACTAATATTTATAGCTAATCATGATAAACACTTTAATTTAGATAAAAAAAATGCTTAATATCCCTTTTAAAAAGATCATATATATTTATATATATAGCTATAGTGATATATTAGAAGTGGACGAATTATAAATATAAATTGAATTGACTTTGAATTTTCAAAATTAAATTTTTTTTTTTTTAAAGAAATTAATAATAAGTTAGGTGCAAAAAAAAAAAAAGAGAAGTACAAATTGCGAAAATGATTCAAACTCCAATTTCTAATTCAACTACCACTTCTCCTATACAATTATCAGAACAGGAACAGGAACAGGAACAGCAACATCAGCAATTGACTAAACCATTTAAGGTTGAAGAAACAAATTTCCTAGATCCAATTGATATAGATTATCAAACTTTAAAACCAATGATTAATGAATGTAATTCAATTGAAGGATTATTATATCAATGTCAAGAAATAATTAATCAAAAATTAATGGTATCACCCGAATATTATAAAAGTTCTAAGAAATTTTTAATCATAATATTATTTTTACAATTATCAATTCAATTTAGAAAATTTCTTATAAAATTATTTAAAACTATTAAAAATTTTAATAAACCATTTGAAACTTTAACAAATCAAGAACAAAAGAGATTAATTAAAGATATAAATGAATTAATTATTAAACCGACCATTACATTGAATAGATTAGAATCACAAGGGTGTTGTTATTATTTAAATACTGATTTTATATTACAATTTTGTGGATATTTCTTTACAAAAAGATTTAAATTTAATTGTCATATTTTACATCAATTACTTATAAAACAAGAAAAATTATTACAATTAAGAATTTCATATCTTCAACAAGAAGAATCCATTTATTTGGGTGATAATATGTTATATATTTATTAATTATATAGAAAATTATAATTATAATTATAATTATAATTATAATTATAATAATAATAATAATAATAATAATAATTTTGTATAATATATGATAATTGACACTTGTAGATATGAAAAGCCATAAGACTTCCTAATTGGGAAATCTAGGAATTTATCATATGAATA
Organism: Scheffersomyces broadrunensis; assembly: GCA_030563665.1. NCBI lineage: Eukaryota > Fungi > Ascomycota > Pichiomycetes > Serinales > Debaryomycetaceae > Scheffersomyces > Scheffersomyces broadrunensis. The sequence continues at coordinate 330,998 of JAJMJS010000005.1, read as the reverse complement.
AAATTCCTGTATATAAAAATCGTCATGTGAATTTTTTTTTGTTTTTTTTGTTTTAAAAAAAAAAGAAATCTTTTTCCATCCAAAAGAAGAAGAAGCGCCGAAAATTAAAAAAGAGGAGGGGGAAAAAAAAGAAACAGCGATACCCCACAATTTTTATACAATAAATCAACTGCAAACTATACAAATAGTTAACATTGTATTTTCTATATTATATATTATATTTTATATTATATATTATATATTATATATTATACTATATATTATATATTCTGTTATACATAGATACTGTACATAAATGATATATTATTTATTACCTATTAGAATTTATCGCTAATTCATACTATAATTGTTAACTAGATAATGAATTATATAAGATCAATTAGAACGTTTGCGACAAGTCCGAAACAATTTCCAAGTTAAAGTTATCTACAATCCGAGGACAACCAAGAAGAAAGTATTTAAAGAATAGAGAGAATATGAGCTGACTTTCAACTTTTACCATTTGGAAATCGATTGATAATGATCAAATATAGAATACCATTATAGCAGCTTTAAATAAATATTAGCTTCTTTGTCTTATTCAAGGGGTTTATTTTTATTTTTATTTTTATTGAATGGTTCGATTGCAAAAATTAAATATTAAAATAATAATAATAATAATAATAATAATAATAAATTTATAATTTATATATCTATCGTATGATATAACCTCCTCTTCCTTAAAAGTATGAATATAGCTCGGTAATTAAATAAAAAGCTGGGGACACAACCTGCAAAAATTTAATATCCGCTCTAACTTCCACTTTTTTACAGCTTAGAATGCCTCGGAGGATACCATTAATAGTTAATAGAGGTAACCTGTAAAATGGTTTAAATATCCTCGGTAACAATTTTCAATTTTCCACATGAACTTTACAGGTTAGCTCTTTAAGTATGTGGAGTAAAAAAAATATATCATATATAATAAATCAAAAAGTAACCAATTTTATTTATTTTAAATTTTATTCAACTCTTTTTTAATTTTTAATTTATTTATTTATTTTGTTAATTAATAATATATATATCTGGTTATATATATATATTCTACTTTTGATAATATTATTGATTATTAATAATTACTATTTCAAAGATGGCATATACTCAAAATACAGTTAGTATTTCTGCTGGTCCTGATCCAAGAAGTTTATTAGCAGCTGAAAGAGCTAAAAATGCTTTTGATCCTGTTAAAATGCAATATTTTTTAGAATCTTCTAAAGAAAATGCTGAATTAATTAAAACTTTAACTCAACAAATGGAAAGAGATCCAATCTTGGCTGCTGATTCAAAATATTATGATTTAACTAAAGATCAACAACGTCAATTAACTGCCGAAAAGATTAATCGTGTTTCAAGATATCTTGAACTTGAATCATTTCAAGATTTTTCAAGAAGATTATCCCTTTTAGGTATTTTTGATCCTCAAGTTTCTACTAGAATTGGTGTTAATTTAGGTCTTTTTATTTCTTGTCTTAGAGGTAATGGTACTTTTGATCAATTAAAATATTGGGCTTTAGATAAAAATACTGCTTATATTAGAGGTATTTATGGATGTTTTGCTATGACTGAATTGGCTCATGGTTCAAATGTTATGGGTTTAGAAACAACTGCCACTTTTGATAAAGCAACTGATGAATTTGTTATTAATACTCCTCATATTGGTGCTACTAAATGGTGGATTGGTGGTGCTGCTCATTCAGCTACTCATTCAACTGTTTATGCTAGATTAATTGTTGATGGTGAAGATTATGGTGTCAAGACTTTTGTTGTTCCATTAAGAGATTCTAATCATGATTTAAACCCAGGTATTACTGTTGGTGATATTGGTGCTAAAATGGGTAGAGATGGTATTGATAATGGTTGGATTCAATTTTCTAATGTTAGAATTCCAAGATTCTTTATGTTACAAAAATGGTGTAAAGTTTCTAAAGATGGTGATGTTGTTTTACCACCATTAGAACAATTATCTTATTCTGCCTTATTAGGTGGTAGAGTTATGATGGTTTTAGATTCTTATAGAATGTGTGCAAGAATGTCAACCATTGCTTTAAGATATGCCATTGGTAGAAGACAATTTAAATCTCAAGCTGCTGAAGAAGCTGATGAAGAACAACCAGAAACTCAATTATTGGATTATCCATTACATCAAAGTAGATTATTTCCATTTTTAGCTGCTGCCTATGTTATTTCAACTGGTGCTTATAAAATTGAAAGAACTATTGAAGCCACTTTAGCTGAATTAGATGATGCTGTTGATGAAGATAATCAAGAAGGTATCTTGACTTCTATTGATGCTATGAAATCATTATTTATTGATTCCGGTGCCTTAAAATCAACTTGTACTTGGTTTGCTGCCGAAGCTATTGATCAATGTAGACAAGCTTGTGGTGGTCATGGTTATTCATCATATAATGGGTTTGGTAAAGCTTATAATGATTGGGTTGTCCAATGTACTTGGGAAGGTGATAATAATGTTTTAGGTTTAAATATTGGTAAACCAATTGTTAAACATGTTTTAAATGTTATTGATAATGGTAAAATTGTTAAAGGTTCTTCATCATTTTTAACTCATACTAAAGATTTTATTGGTGCTAATGCTAAAAAGACTTATTTAAATTCTATTGCTGATTTAAATGATTTAAAAGCCATCTTAAAAGCTATTGAAGTTGCTATTATTAGATTAACTTATCAAGCTTCTGAAACTGTTAGAAAAACTTCATTTGATCATGTTGGTGCTGATTTAGTTATTATTACTAAATTAAAGGCTCATCATTATTTATTAGAAGAATTTACTAGAAGAGTTGAAGAACATGATGAAAAATCTTTACAACCATACTTGTTATTATTAGGTAGATTATATGCTGCTTCTGTTGTTTTAGATAAATTTTCTGGTGTTTTCTTAACTTATAGCGTTATTTCAACTGATTTAGTTGGTCAATTAACTTCAAGTCATATTCCAAAATTATGTTCAGAAATTAGACCTCATACTGTTGCCTTTACTGATTCATTCCAACAATCTGATATGATTATTAATTCAGCTATTGGTGTTTATGATGGTAACTTTTATGAAAATTATTTCAATATTGTTAAGGCTAATAATCCACCAAGAGAACATAAAGCTAAGTATTCTGCTGCTTTAGAAGGTATGTTAAATAGACCAACTTTGGAAGAAAGAGATAGATTTGAAAAATCTTTTGAAGCTGCTGAAACTTTATCCAAATAAATTTATTGATTGATGACTTACTTTTACTTTTATATTATTCTATTTATACGTTTCTATATGTTTATTTATTAGCTATTTTTTGAAATTTTTTTTAAAAATAAAAAGAAATATTTATTGTACAATTTTTTTGAATGATTTACAAGTAACATTATTAGGTTTATTATGTAATGAAATAAATTTTTTAATTTATAAATTAATAAAAATATGTACTCAAAAATAATAATGATTAATGATTCCATGATGATAATAAACATTGTAAAGATATGTTTAATTTAAGGCACCAAGCAGAACCAGCATCTATTTCTAACTTTACTTCTCCACAGATAATTTTTATTTTGTTAGGAGAAGACCAAAATTTGTATATTTTTTTAAAAAATTTAAATCCGTCACCATCTATAGCTAAATTAATGATTGTGATTACTTCACTAACAACATCTTTTATGAATTTGTAGTAGCTGTAAACCTTAAGTAGATACTTGAAACATCTGTTGGACTATTATTGTTTTCTATTTTCTTAAGATGATTAAAAAGATCCTCTTTGAAACCTTTCGCAAACATAAGAACATCAGCAGCTGTTACATCATCCTGTTCGCTGCCACTCGTGAAATAATGATTGATTGTTGGCTTAGTTCTTGAACTATTTAGCATGGCGCTTAAGAACATTAACCATAAAATAGGAAGATTCAATCTCATCAGCAACAGATATATTTAACTATTCAGAAGTAGCTCTATTTGAAATGATGGGAGTACGTTGACTGATTATTGAATCAAAAGCCCACAAAGTACAAAGTAACATAACATAAAATAAAATAAAATAAAATTAAATTTAATTTAATTTAATTTATTTAATTTAATTTAATTTAATTTAATATAATATAATATAATATACCTAAAAAAATGTTTTTGCAAACTTCCTCAAAAAAAAAATGGTAGCTCGAAAATTACCTTATTGGATAATTGTTTCTGTAATTGATAGCGATTGATACAAGTTCATTTAAATAAGCAGCTAATTAAACATTTTGTTGATAATAAGTCTACTTTGACCGTTTGATCATTTTTGATTCCAGGGATTTAATATTATTTACGCCAATTCAGATTCCAGAAAAAGTTCAACGCGCTACCGATTTATTTAAAATAACACATTTTTATATTGAAATCTACTTTTGAAACGAGTAAGAAAATATTTTTTAACGACACGAAAGGTAAAGGTAAAGGTACCAGAAAATAAAAGAAAAAGAAAAGAATAAATAAGGGGTATTAAATTTTTTTAATCACTTGATGATGGGACAGTAGAATTAACAGTAATATTAGAAATTAATTTAGTAGTGGCTTGTAAGTCTATACCTGTGATAGATTTAATAAAGTTAGCAAAATCTGTATTTTCATGAGTACCTGCTAAACCATCCTTGGTATTGAGAACCTTCTGAGAAAGGTAATCAGAATTGGAGAAGGAGTAAATATCAACATCAACAGCTGAATGACCACCAGTACCCCAAGAAACTTTAGATCTAGAATTTGTTAAATTGGCAATGGTAGATGCTAGTTTACTTGTACCAACTCTACTCTTAACTCTTTGAACTTCATCATCAGTAAAATTAGTAAGTCCTAAACCAGTCTGTATGGTCTGTGATTTAATAAAATCAGTTAAAGCTTCGTCGTTATCCTTTTGAGAGAAATCTTCAAGTTCTTCAGCTAAATATTCACTTGAATGAGTAGCATTGAAGATTGCTGCATAATCACTTGGCTTGGTACCCCAGACTGACAATCCACCAGTTTCATGATCAGCAGTAGAGACAACAATAGTATCAGTAGACGTATTTTGTACAAATTTAAATACTTCATCGATAACATCATTAAATTCCAATACTTCATGAGCAATAGTTTGAGCATCATTTGCATGACCAGCATGATCAGGTCTTGATGCTTCAATCATTAAAAAGAACCCATTATCATTATTTTCCGTGGCTTTAGATAATGCTGTTAACGCAACTTGAGCTTCTTCTAATAAACTTGGATAAACAGATTCATTACGATCAATCTTATAAGGAATATCTTTATCAGCAAATAATCCAAGTAATGGTAAAGTAACATTTTCACCACCTTGTAAGGAATCAAACTGTTCTCTATCCCCAACATAAGTCCATGTACCATTAGCTTGAACTTCTTCAATTAGGTTTCTGTTATCTGGTCTACTACCACCTTCTACATTACTTGGAGTGAAAAAGTTTCTACCACCACCAAGAATTAAATCATTTACTCTTCCTAAAGGATGTCCATCACCTAACATTTGCTCAGCAATTAAATCTTCTTGACCTCTTAAAAGGGCATGAGCAGACCAAACAGATGGAGTAGCATCAGTAACTCTAGTAGTTACAACAATACCAACCGCATATCCTTGCAATTTCAATGCTTCACCGATAGTACCTAAAGGTTGCTTGGATTGAGGATCAACACAAATTGCACCATTGTATGTCTTGACACCAGTAGCTAAAGCTGTACCAGCAGCAGCAGAATCGGTGACATAAGAATCATTAGATCTGGTCCTAAAAGTACCAATCAAAGATGTATCCAAGTCTAATAAATCATTGAATGGTAATTTATCACCAACCTGTCTAAAAGTTCTAGCTAATTGAACTGAAGCAGCACCCATACCATCAGAAACTAAAAAGATAATGTTTTGCTTCCTAGAGGCAGCGTTATCAACAGGTATAGCATTGGTCAAGCCGGTAAATAAGTATAAGTAAGCTGCTAAGGTAATTAAGGCGAACTCTGATATCTTTGGAAAGATAAATTTTTGCATTTTTTATTGATGTTGATTAGAATTCAGAAAAGAAACTCTTTGCCTCTAGCAGGAATTTCAGACCTTATTTATACCAAACTGAATTCAGCTTCTCCTATTCAGGAGCTATTATTAGCTTTGATACAATTGAAAATTTAGTGGTTGCAGTCTATATGAAGCATTTTGGGGCCACGAGGATTTTTTGCGACAAGAAAAATATACAGTAGAAGCTCTGAACCCTAATTAAAACCCCCTTATGTGATGATTGGTTGAATACTGTATAGTGATAGTGGTTGAAAATCATTAAAATAATTTCCGGGGTATGCATCTTAACAATTTTTTTCATTGTCAGCTATCGCCTTTACCGAGAATCAAAAAAAAATGAATCTTCCAGTGTAACATCAAGCTCAATTACAAACCACCAATGATTACCATTAGAAGTTAGTTGGAATTGTCAAACACATGGTATTTCTAATATTAATTATAATAATGGTAAGACTTTAATTATCTTACATTAGCAATTTTCTTAGCTATACCATTAAACTTTTAGCGCTTGGCACAAAATTGTTTTTTCTTTTCTTTAACGGTGGCTCCAATGAAAAAAAAACTAACCATTCCTTATTTTGGTGAAAGGTTGCTATTAATTTTGAAAGCCACTCTTAAGCTTGTACTACTGACTAATTGCTGATATTCTTACATTATTTAACAGTTAGGAATAGGGGTCGAATTCGCTTAATGGCTCAAACTTAAAATTTTCTTTCATAATTTCTATATCTTATACGCTACAATTGCTCCATCTTCAAATGCTGCAAATATAAGCTGGCTATTAAAGTTTCGTTTACTTCTTATTAAGGACTTGTATGGTCTCTTTTCTTGAGCTATAGCTTCTTCAGGATTCACTATTATCAAAAAGGTCAACTTAATTGATTCTTTAAGTTGATTTTCATTCTCACTATTTGCAGTTGTTGTTTCTATAGTGATAACTCTAGGTAGATCCCTTTTGAGTTGAAATTTAACGTCTACTTTATCGCTGGTACCAGAATTTAAAGAGGTGCCTTCGATTAAACCATTCCAATATCCAATAAATATTAAATCCTCAAACTTCTCATTGACCACAATTGATTGAATTCCAGAATGATTTACTTTCACTACTTTAATATGGTCAGATGTATGATTTTCTACCGAGTAATTTAAATAATCATGAACGACTATTTTCTTATTGGTTGAGCCAGTAATCAACTTATTCTTACTATGGACCATTGAAATTACCGGATTTGGTGAGTGGAAAGAATCATGATAAATTAGCTTTATTTTTGGATCGCTATTAATTATTGTCTTATTGAAAGCCTTGGGTCTTGAAACTAGAAGACCAGATAATCCTGATTCATTGGTTGTAGATAATGGTTTGAGTGAATCTGAACGCTTTTCCGATGCAGCATTGAAATCTATTGATAAACCAACAACTTCACCTGATTCAAAGCCTAAAAATAGTCTATTTGTTTCTTTATCAAAAATTAATTTCATTATAATCCCAAAATCATTTCTTGCATGGTCACTGTTATTGTGCTCGACCTTTTTTATCTTACTGTACAATTGAAATGAACTGAAATTCGTTATAGTCCTAGTAAACTGAGAATCTTTCTTGTTATCAAATTTGATGTTGTATACATCGAAATTATTTGAATCGACTGAAGCAGGAGTAAATAGGTTATGATTGGAGTAATCAATATTACAAAAATTTAATGAATTGACAGGTAAAAAGAAAACCTCAATTGGTGTGGGCGATGAAAAAGCATTCCAAATTTTTATAGTTGAATCTCGTGATTGAGTAAGGATTAAATCATTCTCTATCTTTTTGATGGTTAATACTGAATCACTATGAGCTTGCCATTGTTTAAACGGTCGTTTAATGCTGATATCCCATATTATAATTAATCCTGATGAATCTGAAGATATGACAAATCTTTTACCATTGAAAATGATTGACTCAAGATAAGTGATTGATTTGCTATGACCTCGTAATGAAAATACTGGAAGTGGATCTAGATTATCAACCATTTATTCTCTTTCTTCATATAATTAAATGATTCTTCAAAAGAAAAAGTTATTAATTATATTCTGGCTAGCGCGAAAAATATTTTCTTTTCAAATGGTTTATTACGAGTGCTACCAATGAGAGATTTTATGGCTCTAGTTTATAGAATTTTCTGCTTGGAAGTGACAGTAATGCAAAGTTCAGAAATATCTAATATATAACGAATGCGAAGTTAATCTACAAGTGTCTATTGAAGAGCAATTATTCTTCATTTATTATATAATTTCGAAAGCTCTCTTAAAGAATCAATATTTTGAAAACCTTCACCAGTTTTTATATAGCTTGATAAATTCTTTTGCAAATAAATAAGATAAAAGTCCCGAACTTTTTGAAACTCAAATTCCGCATTATGAGATCTAATCCATTCTCCACCATGTCTCTTCATCAAGTATCTACTTTTCCACTCTGTTTCTTCATCATCGTTTGCTTGGGTAATTCTCTCTTTTGATTGTTCAGTATCTATTTCGAGCTGTGTTTCTACTCGTTCTAAGAAATACCTTCTTGTTTCATTAAATAAAAATGTTGATAGTTTTATATTATATTTAATTTGTTTAGGTGTTGATTCATACCAATAATTGGAGGACGTTTCCTGTAACGAACGATATAGGGCCCATGCATCACTGAAGGCAAATCCAGCACCAGATCCATAAGCACCCGCAGTAGGATGGGCAGCATCCCCAATGAATGCAACTTTATCTTTTATAACTAGATCATGTAACCATTTTCCTGACTCTAATGGAAATGCTTTAATATCAGGAGCTGCCTTAATAATCTGAGAAATTATTGGATCCCAATCCTTATATTTATCAGCTAAATACTCTTTACCCTCTACGCCAATTGATTTATTCCATTTTAGTTGCTTGGCCGTTTCCAATGGTTCTGCTATAGAAGCCACAATTCCATATTGTCCTAAACCAACTCGAGACAAGAAGACCCATGATCCTGAATATTTCACCCAATTTGAAGTATCATTAGGAATTCCTTTGATTTGGCTAAGAAAAGATTCATCAAAGACACTTCTATAAGCTACCGATCCACGATATTTTAAAATATTGGAATAAAATTGTTGACGAATTTTTGAATAAATACCATCAGCCACAACAACCAAATCGAATTTGTTTGAAATAGGTTGATTTTCAAAATGAACTATAACTTTCGAATCATTATCTACAAACTCGATTTTGGTAACCTTATGATCATACTTAATTAAATCGGGTGGAACATATTCTTGAATAAGTCTTAACAATGGTACTCGATGAGTTCTTGCTTCTATGAATGGTTTACTTCTATTATAAGTTGGCTGGGTATATAAAACTTCTCCTGTTTTCCAATGCCTACTTAAAAATTCATTGTCTTTCTCTCCTTTATATGAAATTGAATTAATCTTTTCAATTGGGATGAATTGACTTAAAATATCGAGTGATTGATTTGGTAATGCAATCCACGCTCCTAATTCAGTTGTTTCGGGAGTTCTTTCAAATACAGTGATTGAAACATTAGGTAAATGAGATAATGCCAATGCAGAGTATGATCCGGCTAAACCACCACCAATAATCCCAATCTGTAATGGTTCAGTCATTAAATTGTTTATATAATGCGTAGTTCTTTTTTCTTCGAAGAAGGATTATTTCGCATTTATATATTCACCAAATTGCAAAACAGCCACAATTTTATTTTAATATCAAAACTATATCAAACTAAAGTTAAAGAAAAATATATTAAAATGATTAGTCAGATTCTAAAGTTGCATCCAACTTCTTTGCAGTCTCATCTGATCTTTCAAACCTTTGCCTTTCTTCTAATGTAGTTCTATTCAACATTGTCTCAAAAGCATTTGAATAAGGAGCTTTATAATTCCTTGGAGGATGAATTTGTTTAATAGTTCCAAAATAATTTTCATAAATATTACCATCATAATTTCCAATCAATGAGAATAAGAAATTATCAGGTTGTTGAAATGAATCGGTTAATCCAATAGCAAAAGGTCTAATTGCCAATCCTAATTGGGGAGCTAATTCAAATGATAAATAAGCTGAAACTGTTGGATCAATTATATTAAATCTAATAAAATCAGCAGCAAATGGTATCAAAATTTGAGTAACATAATATAATTTAAATAAATTAATCAAATGTGGTGTTAATTTTTCATCTTTATTACTTTCTAATCTTTCAAAAAAAGTTTCAAATAAATAATAATGACATCTTAATTTTGATAATTCAACCCTATGTTTACCAACTAAATCCCAATTACCTTTATTTTCTTTCAAAAGATCTAATATTGAAGCAGCTACTCGAATAATACCAATTTTCAAAGCCAATTTAACTTTGATAAAATCTTCAACATCATTATTATTAGCAATAATTATTTCACGTTTATTAATAAGTTTAGGTGCTTCATTTAAGAATAATAAAGTTGGAGTATTAATTGGTTTATTTTTACCTAAAATTTGATCAATATTTTTAACAAGAGTTTTACCAACTGACATACCTAAAATATTATTATCACCTTCCCAAGTACATTGAACCACCCAATCATTATAAGCCTTACCAAATCCATTATAAGAAGAATATCCATGACCACCACAAGATTGTCTAGTTTCATTAATTAAATCAGCTGCTAACCAAGTTAAAGTTGATTTCAAAGAACCTGAATCAATAAAAAGAGATTTTGTGTCAATAATTGATTTATTAATTAATTCCTTGTTATCTGCCTTAACTGCCTTTTCTAATTGTTCAACAATTAATTCATGTTGATTTTCTAATTTTTCAGTACCTAAAGCCATAGCATAAGTTAAAGCTAACAAAGGTAATAATCTTCTTTGATGTAAAGTATAATCCAATAATTTTGATTCCAATTGATCCAGTTCATTTTTTTTAAATTGTCTTCTACCAATGGCATATCTTAATGCAATAGTTATAAATCTAGCTCCAATTCTATAAGAATCATTAGCCATAGTAACTCTACCTTCCAATAAACTAATATAAGATAATTGTTCTAATGGTGGTAAATGAACATTACCAAATTTATCAACTTTACACCATTTTTGTAACATGAAATATCGAGGAATATAAACTTCAGTAAATTGAATCCAACCATTATCAACTCCTTGTCTACCCATTTTGGCTCCAATATCTCCCACAGAAATACCTGGTAATAAATTATGTTGAGAATCTCTTAATGGAACAACAAAGGTTTTAACACCATAATCTTTACCTTTAACAATCAAACGGGCATAACATACCGTATGAGTTGCAGAATGAGCAGCACCTCCAATCCACCATTTAGTTGCTCCAATATGAGGAGTATCAATAATGAATTGATCTTTTTCAATATCAAAGGTAGCCGTAGTTTCACAACCAGCAACATTTGAACCATGACCTAATTCAGTCATTCCAAAACAACCATATAATTGTTTAATTTTCCCAGCTTCTTTATATTTGGCCCAATAATTATATTGATCTTCAGTACCATTACCTTTAATACAATGTAAGAAAAGACCTAAATTAACACTAATTCTAATACCCATTGAAGGATCAATAACGGTCATTAAATTCAAACGTCTCCAAAATTTCTTAGTATCATCTAATTCAAGATATCTTGACATTCTATTAATTCTTGAAGCCACCAATGCACGTTCTTCTTTATAACCAATATCATAATGTTCAAAAGAAGTTTGTAAAATTGGATCTCTTTCAATTGATCTATAAAGATTTAAGATTAAATTTGATTTTTCAGGTGAACCTTCTAAGAATTGATGCATTTTGACAGGATCAAAGTTTGTATGACTTCTTTCTTCTCTAATTGATTCTGCCGGTTGAGGTGGTAGATTGTTACTAATTACATTTTCAACCAATAAAGATTTAATGGGAACCTTTTCCCTATTTTCCGGTACTTGTTTTGTAGACATTACTGAGTTAATTGACTTGACGCTTTTTATAAAAAAAAAACCCCTTTTGATTAATCGGATATTCGTCAACTTATATAAGAAACTTTTGTTGTATTGCTGTATTTACCTCCGTTCCTATTAAAATAATTTGCCCCACATAATTAAAAAATACTTTTTGAACAAGCTTACAAAATTACAGACCAAAAAAAAAAAGAAAATTATAATCTCCTCTTTTTCTTTATAATACTATATATATTATATAAATAATCAGGTTATAATATATAAGGTTAATAATTTAAACCGGGTATTTTATTTTATTTGCTTGTAAAATTATAATAACCATAGTTTCCCATTTTGTGGGGTAGAGAGATCAAATAAAATAAATCAACTCTGCGTATGTCTGCAGGTCCAATTAACTTTGTACGAGGTTTTAGTTATTTTAGTATTTTACTGATTAAATTAGTTTCTCAATGATTGTTGATTGTAATTTGATGTTAAACATTTGTTGGAAGTAATTGGTAGCATATATATATAATGTATTGTGTTAAATGGTTGGTGATATTTTTAGAATAAAAGAGAGGTACGACCAATGGTAACGAATTGACTAAAGGATCAAGATAGATAACTTAAAGGCGGACTGTTTGGAATCTACATATCCAACTTTAGTTTTTTTATATAGATTAATTAGTTTTATGTTTTTATTGATAAGATATGATTCACTTTCCACATATCAGCATACGAATAAAAACTAAAAATAGCCGTAACTTGTTTTTGGCTAGGCTTTTTCGTAAATCAAAAAAAAGTCTAATAATAGTTTTAAATCTAAAATTAAAAAAAAAAATAAATAAAAAAGAAAAACTTTATTAAAATTGTAATAGCCTTGCAAATCATATAAAATAAGGGATAATCCCCCCCTGGCATGAAAGAAATTAAATGAAATGAAATGAAAAAATAAAAAAAAGAACCAAGCAGAAGTATTCTTGCTTTAAATATAAATAAATTTTAAATAAATTAAATAAATTATGGCAGTCGGTCCAGGGGCAGACCTTGATCCTTTTGTATTAATTATCATTGCTGTTTTACTTCCACCCCTTGCAGTATATATTAAAGAAGGATGTGATGCTCAATTGTTAATTAATATTATTTTATTATGTCTTTTTTATTTGCCCGCTTTAATTCATGCCATTTATATCGCAGTTAGAAAACCTCAAGGTCCAATTTATGTTCAACAACAACAACAACAACCAATGACTCAACAATACCCACCACAACATGGACAACAATATGCACCACCACCACCCCCATCACAACAACAACATCAACCACCACCACCACCATTCGATCCATACCAAGAACCTTATCATGGTGAAAAATAATGATTGAAATCTGCGATCAATCTAACCTCGGTATTTTAAATGGTATTATTTTTTTTTCTATTGTTTGGTGTGATTTTGCAATTCTTTTTTGTGTAGTTAGTTAAAGTAAGATGAGGCTGAAGGAAACAAAGGATCATCAAAATTTCAGTAAATTCATCCCATCACTATAAAGTCAACGATTTTCTTTTATAAATATATATATATATATATATAAATAAATAAGTCGTGAATTTATAATATAATAAAAAATTCTATTCTTAATAATTAAGTATAAATTAAATTATCATTACAATGGCCACTAAAAAGACTTCAGATGTTGATAATGTAGCATTAATTATTATTGCACTTTTCTTTCCACCACTTACTGTATTACTTAAGAGAGGATGTGGAGGTCAATTAATTATCAATATTTTTTTGACGATTTTAGGTTATTTACCAGGGTTAGTTCATGCCATTTATATAGCTGTTAAGAAAGATGATGAACCAGCCCCAATTGTTCAACAACAACCAGTTTATGTTCAAGCTCCTCCATTACAATCAATTCCTCAACCAAAAGTACAACAAGAACCACAAGGACAACAAGAAACAGGTCATATAATTAATAATCAAGAATATTCAAATAATGACTCCAAACCACCACCACCATCATACCTGAAATCATAATGGAATAGTTAATTACGTTTATAAATTTATATACATTAGGTTTCTTTTAAAAATATACAATTTTTCAAATGATAAATAATATAAGTAATGGGTAGAAGGAAAGATTTTCTCTCTGCATTCAGAAGAAGGCTGTATTAGATTAAAATAATAATAATAATAATAATAATAATAATAATAATAGTAATAATAATAATAATAAACCTTTAGATCATTTTTTATTAGCTCGTGGTGGTGAAGATTTTCTAAGGGGGGGTGCGTAATTAAATAGAATTTTCTTTTTCTTTTCCCTAAAATAGTCACTAAAAAATAAAATAAATTAAAGATGAATAATTCTTTGATCATTTACCAGAATATTTTATGATTAATTATTGTATTGTTTATAGCTCAATTTAAAAATGTATTGATTATATTAAAAAGAGAATATAATAAATAAGCTCGACTTGCTCCAATCTCTAAATGTAAATGTAAATGTAATTGGTTTATATCAACTCACCAAACACATTTATATGAATAAATTTTGGTTAATATTAATTACTATTATATTTCCACCATTATCAATAATAATTAAAATTGGATTTACATCCGATGTATTATTAAATATATTATTAACTTTATTATTGTACATTCCAGGTTTAATTCATTCATTATATATTATTAATAGTAAACAATATAATTATAAATATGATTATTCAAAATTAAGAAAGAAAAAAAAAATAATCATATTATTATCATCAGAAATCAAAATCAATACCACACAATCCGTTAAATCCATGTCCGATAATGAATCTACTATAGTTAAAATGGATATGAATATGGATATGGATTGTTCGGTGTGAAAAAGCTGTGTTGTTTTTATATACAGGTTGACCACCAAATATTTAAGGAAAATGGAAAAGGGAAAAAAAAAAATAGTCATTCAATAAAAGAAAGAAAGAAAGAAAAAAAACAACAAGACGAAAATTTGTAATCTTTCTTTTATCAAACCGAAAACTATAAATATATATTTAATATCAATTGAATTATTAAAATTGAATATTTATCATTTGATTGCATATATCATCCTATCTTTAAGTCATTAACATTATATATACATACCACCAATAATATATATATATAATTAAATATTCATATTTTCATATAAAGGTTATACCAATTAATTAAATTAATAGAATATCATAATAAATAAAATAATACTAATAATATGGAATCCGAAAAAATCATTGCTATAATCTTAGCTCTTTTCTTACCACCATTAGCTGTGTTTATGAAGGTTGGTGCCACTACTCCATTATGGATTAACTTAGTCTTGTGTCTTTTCATTTGGTTTCCTGCTATTTTACATGCTTTATACGTTGTATTACATGATTAAGGGAGAAGAAGGAAATATTATAAAAAATTTGAAGATGAAGAAAATTGAAAGAAAGATGAAAAGAATTAACAATTCAATTGTTTCTTATAATCTTATAATCTTATCTATTTATAATATATAACTTGTGTTATATTGCAATTGCTATTATTATTATTATGTTTATTATTATTAATATTATTATTATTATTTTACTACTACTATTTTGTTATTTCACTCGTATCCTACTAAAAATCTTAGCAGAGTTTATTATCATTTAATTTTTTTTTTATTATACTTCGTTTAATTATTATATTTATATATATGTTTATGTGTATATAATTAATATATCTCCGTTTTTTGTTTTAGTATTTTTAATATTTTTAATATTATTATTATTATTATTATTTATTTTTATGATTCCCCTATTGACTTAATTTCATTTAATATAATGTTGACAAATAATTTTATTTTTGACGATTTTTGCATCTAATCTTAAATTAAAAATAATATTAAATTATAGGGGGGGAAGTATAATAATAATAATAATAATAATAATAATATATTATAAATAATTATAATAAACTAAGGCTTTTAATATTATTGTTATTATTTATTATTAAATAGGAGTTGAAAATAAGTTTTTTTTAGGGGTAAAATGACGTTAACAAGTAACTAATAATTTTATTATTATTATTATTAGTAGTAGTAGTAGTGTATATAATATAATGTACTGTACAGAGGTATGGATTTATTTATTTTAAAAAAAAACCTAGTCGTGTCTAAATAGATATCCTGCATATAATACTATATAACATTTACATACATACTTAATATGTAAGATAATGAAATATGGAACATGATAAATCAAAAATAATAAAATAATATAATAATCTTTAAAAATAGAAAATATAAAGTATCACCAAGAGATGTATATATATATGTATATATATATATTCTCTTGCAATTACATATATATATATATACATATATATAATTTTGCAGTTGATATTAATAATATATTATATTATTAATATTTATTAATATTTATTAATATTTTTAAGCCAATTAAAATTGAGAACTTATCAGATAATCCTGTATATAAACAACATAATAATTATTAAAAATTAAAGGCGACCTAAAACCCTTTTAAGATTATAATAATATATATAATAATATATATAATAATATAATAACGTATAATAATGAACAGTTATTTATTATATATATTACATTTCCATTAAACTAAAAGAAATGTAAATCATACCGTTAGTCATTCCATCCCATCTTATTACCTATTATTCATAGTATTATTCTTAGTTACCAATACTTAAGAAATTAAAATAAAATTTCTTTTTTTTTTTTTTTATTTATTTTTTTTAATTTTTAATTTTGTGTCAAATTTTATAAAATGAGAAACCGATCTTAACGTAGGCAATAATAATAATAATAATAATAATAATAGATAAGGGTCAATAGACAAAATTCTAAATGGATTTATTTTGTTTTAAATTTTTCTTATAATTTCTTTTTTATTCTTCATCTCTTTTATTTTTAATTCATTTCTTCTTAAGAATAAGAAGAATATCATCAATATATATATATATATATATAATATATATATATAATATAATATAAATAATCTATATTAAAGAAAGTATTAGGAATTTAAAAGTTTTGAAAATCAGAATTTCATATTAAAAAAAAAGTCAAGTAACTTTTTGACAGCATATTTCCCCCCCTCCTCCTACCCCTTGAATCCAAATATATATATATAATATATATCCCTTAAATGGTGTAAGAATATAATATAATAAAATATAATACAATATAGTATAAATATGACTACTGAAGCATTAAAAGATTCAGTATTAGTATTGACTGATGGTAATAATTCTCAGAATAATACTAATTCTAATTCTAATACTAATACTAATACTAATAATAATACTAGTATCACCAGTACTCAAACTACCACTAATAGTAATACATCAACCATGATTGAAAGATCAACTTCATCATTAGGAACTACTGATGATGATAATAATAATAAAGAATTACCACCATTTTCATTTAAGAAAAAACCTATTGATCAATATTCAATACTTAAAAATCGATATTCAAGTTTATGTCGAACCATTTCAAATTCTTCAACCATATCTTCCAATAATCCAAAACTAAAGCAAGAACAAACATCATCGTCATCATCAAATAATAATAATAATAATAATAATAATAATAGTATCAAAGATGAAAATGTTATGTTTAAAGATGTGGATTATGATGAACAAATCCGATTTCCTAGAATGAATAATATGAATTATTATACATATAAAACCAAAAAGAATGAAGGAGAAGAAGAAACAACTGAAACTCATGAAGATCGTATATCAGTAGAAGAATCAGAACCAGTACAAGCACAAGCACAAGCACAAGTGGAAGAAGTTAAAGAAGATAAGAAATATATGCCGGCCACATTTGATTTAAATCAACCATTAAGACGATATTCTTTACCAGCTGGAAAATCTTCAAGATCATCATCTAATCAAGATCGAAATAGTAATAATAATAATAATAATAATAACAATAATCAAAAGAATAATAATAATGATAATATTAATCAACAACTACAGGAAAGTCAACTACAAGAAATTGAAGATGAAGAATTATTACGAGAATATACATTAAACAATTATATATATCAACGAAATGTTGAATTAGAACAATTGAATCAACAAATTAATAATTTAATTGATGATGATAAACGAAAATTTGTGGATTCTAATAAAAATCATAATCATCATCGAATTAAAAATCAAATTCAACCTCCTCAATTCACAAAACCTCAGGCTTCAAGTAGTTCTTCAAGTTCTTCCGATACTTCGATCGCAACGGCAACTACCACCAACACCAATAGTACCACCGCCTCCAATACCAATAATAATAATAATAATAATAATAATAATAATAATGCATTGAATCAAGTTTATCAATTGAAAAAACCATTAATCACTCCCGCCGTACTTCGTCCCAATAATATAGTTATTGATAAAGGTCATAATGATATTATTTTAACTCCCGTGCAAACCAATCATACCCTAACCAATTCAATTTATACGATTTCTTCCCCTATTTCTCCATCTGACAATACTAATAATAGTAAATATGCTCCTAATAATAATGTGATTGAAGATGATGAAGAAGAAGAAGATGATGATGATGATGATGATGATCAAGATGATGATGATCAAGATGGTGGAAGTAAACGATCAATCAGTGCTGAATCAATCTCCAATTTTTCAATTGAACCTACTCATATTCATTGGAAAAGTAATAATTTTACTAATCATTGTATGAAATGTTTTAAAAGTTTTGATAATTCCTTATTATCGTTGTTTTATTATTATTATTTAAATTCTTCGTCATCGTCGTCATCAACATTCCTGACGAATGTGACTAATACCATCAATCGTAGAAGTAAACATCATTGTCGATTCTGTGGTTTGATTTATTGTGATGAATGTCTTTTACAAAACGATAATAATAATAATAATAATAATAATAATAATGATTCGATAATTGGTCGGGAAAAGATTTTATTAGATTGTAATGCAAGATTTATTATCCCGATTCATAAAAACATTAAGAAACTTATTAAACATGATAATAATAATGAACAAGTTAAATTAATCACTGATCCAAGTCATCATAAATTATTCAAGATTTGTTTTAAATGTTGTCAAATTTATGTTAATTTATTAACCGATATTAATTCAGTTGATTATAGAAATGGGAAAATTTTAAAATATAGTCCATTTATATACGTTGAGAATCCCTATGTAAATCGAATGAAATTACAAGAGGAACAACAATTACAATTGGGGAGAAATAAAAATAAACGAAAATTGTCATTACAACCATATAATGCTGCTGCTGTTACTACTAGTAGTACTAGTAATAATAAGACGGGTGATTTTTTGAATAAACCGGTGATTACCAATAATAATAAGGGGATTGAGGATAGAAGAGCATCGTTGGTGGGTGAGGTCCCCTCCGATTGGACATGGAGTTCATTTTAAGAGATTTCTATTATTATTTTATTTTATTTCATTTCATTTGTTTGTTTATTAATTATTATTTTTTTTTTCATTTTCATTTTCATTTTCATTTCATTTCATTTCATTTTTATACCCCCCATTTTTTTAAAAATTATTTCTTTTTAGTTCTAGAAAGTAAAAATGTGAGAGCTTTATACATTTATTTATATATATTTTAATTAATTAATTTCAATTCATTTATAAAATAAAAAATTATTGTAAGTAAGACTTTATTTTCGCAGCAAATCAAATCAATAAAATAATAAATATCGTTTAATAAGCCATAAGATAACAATTAGAGTTAATATGTAACAGTTTACAAAAACCGTTTATGATGCAATACATAAATTTTTTTTATATATATTTCTTAAAAATTCTTTGTGGTTTTAAATTTTAACAATACATAAATTCTTATTATTATTTAAATAGTGGCTAGGTAGTTTGTTTAAGCCTTTTAATATTGCCTAATTGGGAAAGACAAATAAAATGTAAAAATAAACAAGACGCGTTTGCCATATGATATAATGCATAATGTATAATACATATATTGAAACTGGGTTATGTGGCATTGCGGTTGAAGTTAAGTTTTGAATCTTAGAATCAAATAGATTACAATATGGATTCAAAAAGGGGAAAGTGTAACAAGAAAAAAAAAATTGTGTTGTTTGAAACAACACATTTTCAAGGAGGTAAGTGCAGGGGTTAACAACGGTTTAAAAATAAGTTTACTATAAACTAAATAATAATAATTAATAATAATTAATAATAATAAATTATAGGTCTTCTGATTAAATGAATTAAAAAGTTTTTATTTAAAACGTCAATTATGTAAGTCCATGTATGTCATTTACTGAGAGTATATATAAATTAAAAATATGAAATTTGGATAAAATGATAAAATAATAATAAAAAAATAAAAATAAATAGATATTATTAATTAGCTTTAAAGATTGGACTAATTAAATATATCTAATCACACTACTCTATTAAAAATATAAGTAGTATTGTTATATTTTTAATTATAAATGGCAAAAAAAAAAAAATTGTTTTTTGTTTTTGTTTTTGTTTTTGAATCCATTAAATGAGGAGGCACCAAAATTTTTTTAATTTCTTAATTTCTTAACAGCACACCAGAAAAAAAATTAAAAAATTAAAAAATAAAATAAAAAAAAAAAAAAACGAATTAAAAAAAAAAATTTGACGAAAAAAATAAAAAAATAAAAAAATTAAAATTAAAAATTAAAAATTTTTACAACAATCAATTTAATTCTTTTCTTTTCTTCTCCTTTCAATCAATCCAATCCAATCCAATCCAATCCAATCCAATCAAACCAGACTCTATCATTGTTATCATCATATCATATCATCTATTGAAAAGTGCTGTATTGATATATCTTACCTTCGCTTGTTTAATATATTTATTGCTATTTAATTTTCCTCATACTTTTGTTTGGCTTCAACCCCCCCTTTTTTTTTAAAGTTGTAACTAAAAAATTAATTCTAAGATCCTTACAAATCTTTTACTTAATACCAATATCACAATATATCAGTATCGCAATATCAATATCATAATATCAATTATCATTGATTAATTATTATTTTGTCTCTATCATATACTGTTAATAACTAATAATATCCAATTGTGATTGATAATAATTTTAATTTTTCGTATTAGTAACAAAAATTAATTTTTTTTTTTTTTTGTTTGTTAACGCGTTTGAAACAACAAAAAAAATTGTTAACTGATACTGTCGATCTTTTATAAAATTTCAGAAATTTAAATTTTTCTTTTGTTTCATCAATAAATACATTTCATTCAACAACAATATCCGTCTAACTATATATCCATCTATCATATATATGCACACAATGTATCAACAACCAAATCATTCATATAGTTCCACTGATTCATTCAAAAGGATATCTTCCAATAATCCATTCCGACCATTCATTGATCTGGCTCCACCTCCATCAACAAGTACAATCCTTAAATCACATCATCATTCGTCTAATTCGACCACCTCTAACGGATCAAAAAATAGCATGTCCCGCAGAAGTAATACCCCTCCTAACTTTGAAGATTGGGTTCAAAAAAATAAAAAATTACTTGATTTATCCGACGCAGACGATGATGAATTCGATGACGATGAAGATGATGAATATCCTATCCGTCAAAAGAGTAATTACAATTATAAAAAGCCTCTGGCTCCTCCTAGACCTATGAGAGCTGATAGTGATAGTAGTATAAATTATGGAAAGTATGTATAAAGCTTTTTTTTTGATTTTTAGACTAACCATTTAGGGAATATTTGTATTAGAAAAAGACATCATGTGCACCATTGCACGTGACTAATTTTTTGTTTTATAACTAAATTTTACATGATCAGCCCCTATAAAGATATTAATAAATAATAATAATAATAAAATTATTGATAAATAAATAAAGCAACATTAATTCATTCATCCCTTAATTTATTTCATTATAAGTTTGTGTTATGTACCATAGTAATCTAGCATAATTTGTCTATCATTATACATATTATATCATACCATAATAATTAAAATAGATCTCCTATATTTTAAAAAGCCCTAGGAAAAAGAGAAAATTTTTTTTAACACTGCCCCTCATTGATTGTTTCTTTTTTTATTATTATCATTTTTTTTTTTTTGCTTTCTTTTTTTCCATTTTGTGTTTTTTACGGGGGGTCAATCCTAAATAGATTATTATTAAAAGGATTAGTGACTATTAATTAGCATAAAGGGTAAAAGAAATTCAGAAAAAGGATATATAATTATAATTAATATTAATATTATTATTATTATTATTATTATTATTATTATTATTATTATTTTGTATTTTTAATCTCATCAATCAAAATTTTTTAAACTAACAAGTCAGGTTAAATATTATTTTAATCATATCATAGTGTCATTTTTCCTCCGCAGTTAAATCTTTTCTTTTCTTTGCTATAATAATAATATTTTTGTTTATTATTTATTTTTAGTTGGAAGAGAAGAAAAAAAAAATTTAGTCTTAATCTTTTTGTTGTTATTTATATAATTCAAAGTCCATTTCCTTTCCATTCATTATTAATTATATTCAAAGTATCTTTATAAGTTTTGTCTTTCATTCATTATTACAAATATTCCCCAAAAAAAGTTTTATAAACATTTATGTCTCTAATTATGTCAGTTGATACTAACCCATTTCTTCCTATTAGGAAATCAAATAATCCATTCGCTAGTGCATTACCAGAAGACGAAACTAATAATCGTACTCCAAAACCGCAACAACAACAATCTCAATCAAGTCATCATCATCATAAATCTCAGCAACCTCCTGCTCGTCCTCCAAAACCAGATACTTTTGCTCCTCCATCATATGATGAAGTTGCTGGACCAGAAAAAGTTCGAAAAGATTATCCAAGAGAAAAATCGTCATCTTCATCTTCAAACGCTGGTTCTTCAAGTACTGGTTCATCTGGTTCAAGAAGACATGGTTCAGATCGAACTAAATCATCATCAAGACATCATAGTAGTGGCAATGGCACTAGTCACCATCGATCATCTAGAAACAAATCCCCCACTAAAAAGAAAGCTGCGGAACCAACTAAACCTAAGAATTTAGATACCATTGATAAATTAGATGTTACAGGATTTTTTGGAGGAGGATTTCATCATGATGGACCATTTGATGCTTGTACTCCTCATCGAAATAAAAATTTAAGAGTTGCACCAGTTGCTGCATTTCCAATTGATGGTCCAAATAATTCAATTAAAGGTATAGGAGGTAATATTGATAAAAATGAACAAATGAATTTAGCGTTTGGTACTTATCAAGATGATCAAAATGAAATTGTGGGTAGAAAAGGTCCTGATCTTTATCAAAATTCAAGTAATCCAAATCCATCAATACCAATTTCTTCTACCATAAATCATCATGAAGGTTTCCCTCCAACTATAAGGATAGATCCAAGTTCATCAATTTATACCCAGAATCCATCAGTAGTTGATTTTAATGCCAATTTAAAGGCTGAACCAATCCATGGTGAAGTGTCGGCAGGTTTAGGTTCAACCACCTTTTTAGATGGTGCACCAGCTTCAAGAGCTGCTGAAACTCAAGAATATTATGCTAGTATAAATTCAGGAGGTTTAGGTCGTAAAAAATCCATTGTTCAAAGATTAAGAAAAAATAGTGCCACTAGTGAAAATAATTCTCGAAGAAATTCTAATGATTCAAATGTTGATAATAATAACAATAACATTGTTAGAGGAGGATCATTAAATAATAATAGTAACAGTAAAAGTTTAAGTAATGATGAATTAAAACCTTCAGGAAGTGCAAGTGGTGGAACTGCTTCTTCATTAATTAGAAGGGTTAAAAGTTTAAAGGTAAGACGTTAACAGAGGAGTTTGCTTTTTTATTTGTTTAATTTCACTATTTTATCTATTATTGTATTTTCCTGGGTTTTTATTATTATTATTACATTTTTATGTTTATTTTTATTTTTATGGTTATTTTTTACTTTTTAATATTTAATATTTTACTAGGGTTACGAAATTCTTTTGCTAATGATTAAACAAAACGGAAAAAAATTTATATGAAAAAAACAACTTATTTATTTCTTATTATTATATTATTATTATTATTATTATTATTGTTTTACCTTGTTTTTTGGTCAAGTTCTTTCATTATTTCTTTTAGTCTTACAGTTTGTTTTTTTTGTTATTTGTTGTTTGTTTTGTTTAAATTGTATTATATCGTATAGTATAGTATCTATTATATATGCTTTATAAAATATATAAAATGTTGAAGAATATGAATTAGTATCTTGATAGGATATTGCTAAGTAATATCAAAAGACTTTCGATTTTTGAGGTTATATACTGCTCCTCGTGACTCGTATCGTGTGACTCAGTTGCAAGCTCACACGAAAAAAAAATTTGTTCAAAATTTTTCATCTAATTGAAGTTTTCAATATCATTTTTAAAGGGAAAGACATTAAATACTGTGAAAAGGAAGAAGATGTATAGAATATCCAATAGTGGTAGAAGAACTATAGGGTCTTCCGGCTTCAAAAATCTTCATCTCAACTCACAAAGGTTTATTTCGTTTCGATTACCCACCATTCAATCATTAGAAACAGTTAAATCTCAACAACAAGAATTTGAAGGATTATTTTCAAATGAAGCCGTTGAACAATTATGGTTTAAACGTGGTCAACAATTAGTCGAGGGTTTAAACCAAACCTTGGAGCAAACGAATGTCAACTCTAGAGGTGAAGACGTTCCAAACAATTTAACTGATTTAATCACGGCAACTATTCATAAACCAGAATTTTACGGAATTTATTGTTATTCTTCATTATTATATAATTTACAATTTTTTATGGAAAACATTAGACAATCTTCCTCTTCTATACATCGTGTAGAAAAGGCTACTCCAAATTCATTGTTAGCTAATCCATTATTTAAATTCAATAATCAACCACCATCAGATGAAGAATTAGGTAAATGGATTATAGACTCATTTGGTTCAATTATAGAATTCAGAACATTATTACTTAACTCAGCAAAGGGAATAAAAGGTGATGGTATTACTTGGTTAGTAGCCGAAAGTAATACAAGTCAGAGTATTATAAATAATAATATTCAAGATGGTAAAAATTCAAGAGAACCTCAGTATAATAATTTAAGAGTTATAAACACTTATAATACGGGAATTGTTGATGATTCCATTAGATCGGGACAAATTAATCGTTTAAAACAACAGAAGCAAGCAAGACTAGAAGCATTAAAGAGTAAAAGATTGGAAAGAGAAGAAAAGAAGGGTGAAGTTGAAATTGAAGGTCAAGATGAAGTTGAAAGTCGAAGTGTAGGTGAAAAATCTGAATCCACCACAAATGATGAAAATATTCCTACAGAAGAACAAGTTGAAGAAATAGAAGAAGATCATGATGAATTAATGTTAGGCTCAGTTGAAGATGCTGAATTAAATACTTTATTTAATGATAAAACTTTATTACCAATCTTAGCTATAGATGCATCACCAAGAAATTATTTATTAGATTATGGAGTATTTGGTAAACAACAATATTTAGATAATGTTTGGGAATGTATTGATTGGGATATAGTTGCTAAACGTGCACCCCCAAGAACTCAAGCTATCATGGGAAATTTCTACTTGTAAATAACAATCTTTCTTGTATAAAATTAATATTATATTACATTTAATAAAACCTTATATATTTATATACATGTATATATTATTTATAAAATCTAATGTTCATCATTTTAACTCTTGATTACCTTTTTAACAATTTTTTCAACTTCATCCCAATCATCAGTTGGAACTCTTGTCATTTCAATATTACCAAAATATTCTTTAATTTTCATTAAAATTTGATAAGACCTTTTATCATGTATAAATGAAATTGAAACACCTGTTCTACCAAATCTACCTGTTCTACCAATTCTATGTAAATAAGTTGAAGGATCAGGATTACCATCTTTATCAATTGGTAAATCATAATTAACCACCATTGAAACCGATGCAATATCTATACCTCTTGATAAAACATTGGTTGTAATTAAAACTTTAGATCTACCTTCTCTAAAATCATCAATTAATTTATCTCTTTCACTTGTTTCTAAACCACCATGTAAAATTGAACATGTATGACCTTCCTTTTTCATTTTTGCATATAATATATTGGCAGTTTCTTTTCTTTCAACAAATATAATTGAAGATCCAATTGTTAATAAACCATATAATTCACATAAAACTTCAAATTTATGATCAACTGAATTACAATCCATATATAATTGTTTAATACCATCAACATTTAATTCTTCTTGTTTTAATTCTAAAGAATTTGCATTTGGAACAAATTTTTCAGCATATTGTCTAACTTTCTCAGGAAATGTTGCAGAAAACAATACTAATTGAGTATTAGTTGGTAAATTTCTTTTAACTCTAAGACATTGATCACCTAAACCTTGAGCATCTAACATATTGTCAGCTTCATCTAAAACAAATATTTTAACATTATTAACTTGTAATAATTTTCTTCTCATTAAATCAAGGACTAAACCAGGTGTACCAACTATTACATGAGCATTGGTACTTTCACCTCTTCCTAATTCGTTTGGTACTAATAATTGTGTTGTAATCTTTGTAAATTTACCCATGGTACATATGACTTCTAAAGTTTGTCTAGCCAATTCTCTTGTTGGTGATAAACAAACACATTGAGTTACGGGATTGGATTGATCAACTCTTGATAACATTGTTAATGAGAATGCACCAGTTTTACCAGTACCTGATTGAGATTGACCAATCATATTTTTAGGTGGATTAGAAAGTAATAAAGGTAATGCCTTTTCTTGAATTTTTGATGGTTTATTGAATTTCATGGCATATAACCCTTTTAATAATTCAGGGGATAATCCTAATTCTTCAAATGATTTAACTGAGAATAACGGAGAATTTGGATCAGCTTGTAGATCAGCAAGTTTAACTTTAACATCATAAGTTGAGCTTATTAAATTGGTATCTGGTTGCTTTGGTTCAGGCTCCTCCGTTGATTCTTCCTTCTTTGGTTCTTCTTTCTTTGGTTCTTCCTTTATTGGTTGTTCCTTTATTGGTTCTTCTTTTTGCTTCTCAGTCTTTTCAACTTTTGGTTCACTGGCAGCAGCACCAAGTTCCCCTCCTATGGAAAGCGATGATAGTAAATCAGCTGCATCAGCTTCGATTCTCTTATTTTCGGCCATATTTTGATTGTTGGATGGATATTATTCTATAAACCTTCTATTAGTTTTGATTTTTAATTTTGATGTTCAAATGAAAAAAATAAAAAAAAAATAAAAAAATAAAAAAATATCACACGTGACTTTTTTGAATATGGTCAATTTAAGAGAAACAACTATTGAACTAAGAATGTCTACAATGAAAATTTCTTTAAGCAAGCTAGATCAGTATATTATATCTTCAAAAAAAAAGCAGAAGCAATGAAATCAAAATTTAAAAAGAAAGCCCGACGCGGGACTCGAACCCGCAACCTTTTGATGACTGCTAAGTATGGCATTTTACCAATTCTTAAAAGTCAAACGCTCTAGCCATTGAGCTAGCCAGGCTAATTTTTGACAGAAATGCTGGCTCGGAAAACCTTAAAATATATATGTCACCTGACAAATCATCACGTGATGATTGATTATATGCAGTATGTTCCACCTTTTTATTATTAAAATTAATCATATTCCAATTTATTAACAGTTAATCAGAGGGATACAGTGATAATGCTAACCTGTCATTAAAAAGGCTCAAAAATTATATTAATAAATTTACTGTTGGAAGAACTTTTTCATAAATTTAACACTTAACTGCAAAAAAGATTTGTTGTATTTTTACAATATATGTTATTTCTAGGAAAACAACTACTAACGAAGATATATCCTTACATCATTTGAGGTAAAAAATATGGGTATTGTTTGTATCGACATTGAATGTAAATATAGTTAAAAATTGTATAACAGAGAAATAAAAATAATGTAGAAGTAATTTGAGCTCGTAAAAAAAAAATTAACAAAAAAAAAATAGAAAAATTTTGGACGCATGAGATATTCTTATAAGTATTTTTAAAAGTTATTGAAAATTTAAATCATTGGAAGCAACTTTTTCGTTTATGAATCAATGGCTACTGAAGTGAAGCTTCTGGGGCATAGCCACCATAATCAACGTCAACATCAACCTCAACAAAGCAAATACACTTTAATTAATATTTGGGTGGTAACATTGGCATTAAAATTATTGTTATCAGTAGGTTATCATTCAACTGATTTTGATGTTCATAGGAATTGGTTAGCTATAACTCATAATTTACCTCTTAATAAGTGGTATATTGAAGACACTTCTCAATGGACTTTAGATTATCCTCCATTCTTTGCATATTTTGAATGGTTTTTATCACAATTTGTTCCTCCAATTGTAAAAAGTGATGGTTGTTTAGATATAGTTGCTATAGGACAATATGGATTACCTACAATCTACTTCCAAAGGATAACCGTTATACTAAGTGAACTTGTTTTATTTGGTGCATTACATTGGTATATGGAAACTTCAAAAACTCAAGATCCCATAACTTATTCAAGAAGTTATGTAGTAGCTGCTAGTCTTGTATTGTCGCCAGGATTATTAATAATTGATCATATTCATTTCCAATATAATGGAATGATGTATGGATTCCTTATTTTGGTTATTAACAATGCAAGATTGAAAAATTATTTATGGTGTGGATTTTGGTTTTCAATATTATTATGCTTTAAACATATTTACTTATATTTAGCACCAGCTGTATTCATATTTTTATTAAGAAGTTATTGCTTGAATTTAAAATTTAATAAAAAGTCAAATCTTTTTATTAATTTAATTAGATTAATTAAATGGGAAAATTCAATCAAATTAGGTTTAGTAGTACTATCGATATTTTCAATTGCATTCTTACCGTTTTATAATCAATTACCTCAATTATTTTCTCGATTATTTCCATTTAGTCGTGGTTTAACTCATGCTTATTGGGCACCAAATGTTTGGGCTATTTATTCGTTCTTAGATAGAATATTAATTCAAGTATATAAACATTTACCTTTAAGTCATTTTCCATTACAAAAGATTTTTAAATTTAATCCTCAATTACTAGAAGATCAATCATTAATTAACACTTCAACAAGAGGTATTGTTGGCGATATTGAATTTTTAATATTACCAACTATTACACCAAAATTAACATTTTATTTAACCTTATTTTATCAAATTTTAGCATTATTACCATTATTTTATCAGCCAACATTTAGAAGATTTGTAGGAGCTTTAACTTTATGTGGTTATTCATCATTTTTATTTGGTTGGCATGTTCATGAAAAGGCAATTTTATTAATTATATTTCCAATTACATTTTTAGTAAGTAGGGATAAACTTTTATTAGGTCCGTTTAATTTACTAGTTACTTGTGGTTATGTATCATTATTTCCATTAATTTTCACATGTAATGAATGGCCAATTAAAATTATTTATACTGTTTTATGGTATATTATATTTTATTTCAATTTTAGAAAAGTTGTTAGTATTCCAAAAAGTTTTCAAGGTAATATATTAGATAGAGTTATAAATAGTTATATCTTAGGTTTGATTCCTTTGGTAACTATAACAACTATAATAGATATTTTTGAAAATAAATTTGAAATATTAAAAAAATTAGAATTTTTAAAGTTAATGCTTTATAGTATTTATTGTGGAATTGGCATTATAAGTAGTTTTAATGGATTCTTCTGGTATTACTTCATTGATGATTCTTTATGGATAGATGATTAGTTTATGTATTATCTAATAAAAGAAAAAGAGATGTGTTCTACATGGATAAATAAAAAGTAAGTTATTGTGCTATAAGTTGTAGTTTCAATAATGAAATGTAATATAGTTAGCAAAAGCATCATAGATTTTTTTGAATAATTCAATCTTAGGTAATTTCGATTCCTATGATTAATAACCTTATTATTAAGATCGATAGCCTTAACCATCTACTGAACTTGATAATAGAACTTGATAATGAAATAATTGAACTAAAGTAGCCCAAATTCTACCCGGAATCAAGTTATGACCTTCTTAAATATACAATATATATGCTGTTATAGAAATCCGATAGAGGGAATTTTTTTTTTTTGTTTATATGTGGTTTATACTTGAAGAGAAATACATTTATGTACGAATAGCCTGCTTTAGCCAATCAGGTTAGACAGTGAGGGACTCAAAGTGTAGATGGCACCCAATACCCACTAAAACTCTCCAAACTTATTTTGGTGTCATCAACGTGATAATTCTCACGTGAATAAAACAATTTATGGATTGTTGAGGAAGTTGTTTGACAAATCGATTGGTTGTGTGGTCTAGTTGGTTATGGCATCTGCTTAACACGCAGAACGTCCCCAGTTCGATCCTGGGCATAATCATTGATTTTCATTTTTTGCAATTTTATTTGTTGATCATCCCTAGTTTAATTTTTGTCATTGAAACCCTCTTACATTAATTATTTATATTAATATATATTTATTCATATCTTGAAAATTTTATGCATGAGGTTAAGGATAACTTTCCATCAAATTTTGGTCTTGTTTGAGTAATAAAAATATATAGAAATTTCAAGTGACTTCCTGATTTGGGAACATGCACCCTATTATTGAGACTTCTATAATTTAGCAATACCTGATAGCCTTGTATTTTAAATGTATTGGATATCTAGGTTTAATTAATCTTAAATAGAAAAGATCACAAGCTTTGAAATTGAAAATAAAAAATACTTGGCGGCGTTTAGCATTTCAGGATTGATATTCCGCATATGGTTAACAACTCTGTTCCGCTGATAACGGCTTATCTTACGTTTTTTTAAAATATATAAAAGAGTACCATAATTTAATTGTATGAATTATTTCCAAAACTTATAACTACTATTGAAATTCAAATCAACTGATCTATAATTATGCCAGTCGAACCAATACGTTACGTTACTAAAATTGATTTAACAAAGCCTGGTGATGAACAGCCACAAGTTCATAATAGATGGCATCCTGACGTTCCAGTTTCTGAAACTATCAAACAAGGTGAAACTGTTAAGATTGAATGCTTAGATTGGACTGGTAATCAAATTGTCAATACTGATGATGCTGATGATATTAAAAAAGTTGATTTGACTAGAATTCATTATCTTTCTGGTCCATTTCATATTGAAGGTGCGAAACCAGGGGATTGTCTTGTTGTAGAAATTAAGGACGTTCAACCACTAGAAAGACAACCATGGGGCTATTGTGGTATATTTCATAAACAGAATGGTGGTGGGTTTCTTGATGGATTTTATCCGGAAGCTGCTAAAGCTATATTTGATCTAGAAGGTATTCATGCCACCTCAAGACATATCCCTCGAGTTAAATTTACAGGTTTGATTCATCCAGGTATTATGGGAACTGCTCCATCAGCAGAAGTTCTAAAAGAATGGAATAGTCGAGAAAATAGTTTGAAAGAAAGTATTCAACATCATCATGAAACTTCAGTTGCAAATCTACCTGAACCACTTAATGCTCATGCTGGAAACGCTACCGATAAGGATATCATTGCCAAGATTGCAAAGGAAGGTGCCAGAACTATTCCAGGTAGACCAGAACATGGAGGTAATTGTGATATTAAAAATCTTTCTAGAGGTTCAAAATGCTATTTTCCTGTTTATGTGGATGGAGCTAAGTTTTCAGTTGGTGATTTACACTTTTCTCAAGGTGATGGAGAAATTTCATTCTGTGGAGCCATTGAAATGGCAGGAGTTATAACCATTAAATGCACTGTAATCTCTGGTGGTATGAAGAAATTGGCTTTAAAATCTCCAATTTTCATTCCAGGTGATGTTCCTAATAATTATGGACCTTCACGTTACTTAACATTCGAGGGCTTCTCAGTTACAGAAACTGGTGAACAGCAGTTTTTAGATGCCACTACTGCTTATAGACAAGCTTGCATTAGAGCAATAGAATATTTAAGACGTTATGGCTATAACGATTATCAAATTTATTTATTGTTGTCTAGTGCACCTATTGAAGGTCACATTGCTGGTATTGTCGATGTCCCAAATGCTTGTACCACATTAGGAATTCCCATTGATATGTTTGATTTTGATATTAATCCTGAAGCAGAATTAGTGAAGTATGATATGGATACTTGTGCATTTGTTACGGGATCAGATCATCCTGTTATGTATTCGTTTCCAGACTTCAAGAAATAGCTACGTGTTGTACATAAAGTTATCTCATATATTATAATTATAAAAAGAAATATTCTAATTGACTTCTGGAGTATAATCTGGTCCAACGTAAGGCTTGTTTTCATCTGGCTTATTTAAATCCTTTAAATCGTAAACTGGTCTTTCAGCAGTTGGAGTGATTCTGTAAGCTAATCTAGCAACATTAGTATCCCAATCTAAAATAGCCGAATGGTTAACTCTTCTGTTATCCCAGACAGCAACGGTATTTGGCTCCCAATTGGCTCTTACTTGTAAATCTTGAGAATTATCAAGATGATCAAATAAGAAATTTAATAAGTAATTAGATTCTTCTTCTTTTAACTCAACAATCTTTCTTGTGAAGCCAGAGTTGACAAATAAAGCTTTCTGACCAGTAACAGGATGAGTTCTAACCACTGGATGAATATTTTGGACTGGTTCCCTCTTGATTACTCCACCATTTCTCTTGGATAAGTTAGCTTGTTCAACACCTGAATGTAAAGCATGTAAACCTTCTAATCTTTCTTGAAGAGCTGGTGATAAACGGTTGTAAGCTTCTGCAGCATCGACGAAGATAGTATCACCACCTGATTCTGGAGATTCTACTACAGCAAAGAAAGTAGTTCCGGGAGGTTGTAATTCGTAAGAAACATCAGAATGCCACCCAACTAAATTTGTTCTCTTTTCAAAAAGATCAATAGAATCTGGTCTTCTGTACACAACATGTAATTCCTTAGCATTTCTTGGAGCACCTGAAGTTGGATGAATGTGTAAAGGGCCAAAGTATTTACCATATTCCACCGAAAATTCTGGTCCCTTGGAAGGTAAATCCTGATCTCTAAAGACAACTAATCCATATTTAGCAGCAAGCAAAGCTAATTCATCCTTACCAGCATCAGTTAATTGAGAAAGTTGAATACCACGAACTTCAAGTCCTAACTTTGGACTAATATGCTTGGTAGCAACAATATCTTTTGGTAATAAATTTGGGAAATTTGGATCAGCTTTTAAACCGACATCGTAATGGTCATAATACTTTAATGGTTCATACTTTTCTTTTTTATTCCAAGTGGGTAAGAAATCTGGAGCTTTAGATTTTTTAGCATGTTCTTTAAAAACTGTTAAGAAACCATCTTTTTCATTTTCATCTTGTTCTCTACTATAAATAGTAGTATTTGGGATACTTGGAGTGTAACGTACTGGAGCCATTTTGTTTGGATTAGTGTTATATTATTAGCTACAACATCAAACCAAGAGCTGATTGCTGCCCTTTTGTAGTCAGTCCAGCTTCAGTTACAAGTGTAAAAAGTGCTGCAATTTTTTTGCGATTGAGATCATTTCGCAATTGTGGCTTACTACACACATCTTGTATCGTCTTATATTTGAATAACAAATTCGGTCCAATTGACAAAAAGGGATAATAATTCGTAATGTACAAAAATCAGCAGTTTTTTTTATGTACAATTTGAGGTTTATATATATGTTAAAATAGAAAAACGAAAGGTTAGAAAATACTAATGACGAAATCTTTGCAAAAAATATCCTAAGAACTGCAATAATATTGGAATATGTTATCTTCTCCACAGCTTGGAAGGTCCTAATGAACTCCTATAGTAAAAGACGTAATAATAATCAGACCACTTATGTAACATTGTCAGCCGAACCGATTTGGTCACGTGCAAACTTTTTATTCTCAGCGATAAGAAATAATTTTTGTAAATGTGGACACGACTAATTTTTCAATTATTTGAAATCAACTATGAATCAGTTGAAGTTCTTACTACTTGAAGAATCACCGATGATAGGTCTGAAGTGGAAGCCAGTAGAAGAAAGAGATGGCGTTAAGTTCAATTGGAATTTACTCCCTTCAACCCGATTGGAAGCTTCACAATTATCAACACCAATTGGATGTCTTTATCAACCTTCACAACGATCTGGAATGAGCCTGACAAAACAACCCACCATATGCAGCTCTTGTGGAAGCTATATGAATCCATTCATAAAGCTCGATATAACGAATAACATGTGGTCGTGTCCGATGTGTCAAAAGGGATCATTTTTGCCAAAGGATTTTTCAGTCCCTTCTCAATCTAGTTCAGATAATGAATGGCCAATTGAATTACAAAGTACTTCAACTAATATTGAATATGAATTGTTGGAAAGCATTGATAATAATGTCGGAGATAATTTACCCTTTGCTTACTTATTTATCATTGATGTGTATACTCACGTTGATGACATAAAAGATCACACTTTTCAAAATTTACTAGATTCTTTAATTAAAAGTATAGAAAAAATTCCTGATAATAGTCTAGTAGGGTTGATTTCCTTTGAAGAAAGTGTACATTTTCATGATTTATTATCAGCTACAACAATATCATTTGATAAAGAATTCCTCAAAGGGGCAAATGGCAAGAATAATTATAAATCAATTTGGAATTCGTCAACTTATGATAAAGTATTGAAGAAGTTGGGTCTTAAACCAAACACAGTGGAATTAGATTACCAAAAGAGTCAAGTAGTTACAGAAAATATTCTTGTTGAAATTAATTCATCGACCAGATCTCAGATTATTACATCCATAAAGAATCTTAAGCCAAAAACGACAAATTCATATAAACCTATAAGGTCGTCAGGACTAGCCCATTATATCTCATCTATTGTACTATCAATAGCTTCGTTCAAGAATTTTATAGGTAAGATTCTATTTGTTTCTAGTGGACCCTGTACAAGTTTCCCAGGTACAATAGTTAATCCCGAATTGAAAGAAAGAATCAGATCTCATCATGATATAGCAGAAGTTAAAGCTCCAAACTTCTTATCATCACTGAAATTCTATCAAACGTTAGCATATGTAGCTAGTGGGCAAACTATTGAAAAATCATGGAGTATTGCTAGCGGTACATCGGTTAAAACTACGGAATATGATATTAAGATAGACAGTCCTAGCTGGACAGTTGATATATTTACTGGCTCGTTAGATCAAGTTGGAATATATGAGATGAAATCATTGTCAAGTTATACAATGGGAAAAGTTTACTTATTTGATTCATTTCACTCCTATCAATTTAAGAAGAGTCTATTGAGTGCTATCGATATAGAAGGGACTTTTAAGAATACATTGACAGTTGCAACATCTAAAGATTTAAAGATCTCTCGAATGTTATTTACAGGAGGCTATGCTTTACCTTCATCATATCATAGAGGTGAGAAATTTCATAGCAATTATCACGATAAAATATCAGATACATTAACGAAATTCGATTCTGCTTTAATGAAGAAGAATTATACTAATAGATGGCGATTCAATCAATTGGACAAGGGCGATACGCTTGCGTTATTCTTCGAGATGAATAGTATACGATCATCTCAAGATATAAGTCCCAATGGTACAAAGGAAGTCTTTATACAATTTCAATTAAAGTATTGGGACTTTTCAAAGAAGAAGTGGATTTTAAAAGTAACGACTGTCAATAGACCTACTACTTTATCGCTATTATTAAACAGAAGCAGTGATATACTTAAGGAGAGAGAAATATTAATGAGCTTTAATCAGAATTGTTGGATAGTTTTATTATCTCGATTACTTATAAGTAAAATCGATACAACCTTAGGTTATGATAGATTTGATAATTTAATTGAATTAATAGATAATGTAGTTACTAAGTTACTTTATCATTTTGGAGGATTATCCTTGAAATTCAATTCTACTACACAAAATAGATCTAATCCATTTCTTATGTTGCAACAAATTTATGAAATAAATGAAAATTTCAAAGATATACCATCATTAATTTACAATCTAAGAAAGAATCCTCAATTAATACGAATATTTAATTCAAGTCCTGACGAAACTGCTTTTTATCATAGTTGGTTTTTAAGGTTGAATGAGGAATTATCAATTAATGTAATTGAACCAAAGTTATATAAATTAATTGATCAAGCTCAAGAAATTCCGTTGAATTCGAATTGCTTGCATTTGCCAATGAAGACATTCTTGATTATGGATAATATATTTCATGTAATAATATATTATATAAGTGAGGTAACTTCCAAATTGGATTTACATCATTCTCATAATGATTATTTGGTAGAAATTAGAGATTCTAGTATATTACCTGCTTTGAATAGTATAGACAATTTACTATTTGCCAATCCACGGCCATTTGAACCAAAGTACATTGTAACTCAAACCAATCATTCCCAATCAAGATTCTTAACTTCTAGATTAGATCCAATTGAAAAGGATTCTCCAAAAGAAGAAACTGAAATTCAAACAAAGAGGACTAGTGGAGGGTTACTTGGATTTTTCAAGAGTAAAAAGGAAGGAACTCCAACCTATGACTTAATAATGACGGATGATCTAAGTCTTAAACAATACTATGATGGTTTAATAAAATTAATTAAAGTATATAGAGTAGAAGAAGATTAGATAGTTTTAAGAAATTCAAGTACAGTATTTATGAAGTCATCAACCGAATTTTCATCGGATCCAGGACCTATATTGTGGGTAGCCCCCTGTAAAACCTTACTTAAGGGAGACCAATATTTTGGATTTGTAGCTTGTTTCCAAGATTCAACCAATTTCTCACGATTAACATATTCAGGGACAAATTCATCTTTAGAACCATAAACTACTAATATTGGTTTCTTTATTTTCCCAAATGATAAAGTATAATCTTCAGCAGTTAAATAACTTGAGAAATAATCATCGTCTCCTCGAGGATTAGCTAATGAGTAGAATCTATAGGCAGTAATAGGGGTACCAAACGCTAATCTTCTATATTTTTCTGGTAAGATATGTTTTTCTTTACCTTGAGAAATATATTCATCATAAACTTCTTGAGTGACTTTTGAAAATTCTGGAGGAGATAGTTTAGAAGAAACTTGCAATCCTTCAACATCAGATACCGGAGCTTGTAAGATTCCTCCATCGATATCCGACAATGAATCAAAGTTTGGATCGTATGATTTCTTAGTAAGATATTCAATTGTATCTTGGCATCCAGTTGAATGTCCTATCAATACCACTTTTTTACGACTACCACCTTTCTCAGAACGTAAATATTTGATTAAATTTGATATATCTCTTGAATCATTCTTTAATGATGAAGTACCCCAACCTTGATATGAAGATGTAAATAAAATTTGGATAAGAACCCATTTTTCATTTTTAGCCTCGAATTTCTTAATTGAATCAGCCAATTGAGGTATATATGGAACGTCTAATAACCCGTTATTGAGGCCGGCAATAAATAATAATACATTGGGAGCTAATTTTTCAGGATTTGAAGTAAACTCAAAGGCAGTTAAATTTGGTCCATAATTATGTACGATCCCTATTTGAGGATTGGCCAAAGTATATTTTGAATTTGGAGAATCTGACATTTATTCTATATCGATTTATAGAGTCAAAAAAAAAATCCAGCATATAACAATTGTAATTATTATAAATATTGCATGATTTTTCATTAATTTAAATGGTTAAATCTGTAATTAGGGAGCGCCATAGTTTATATTTTTTTTCTTGATAAGGAGAGGTCGTGTTCCTCCCACTTTAAGTATGAATATGCATAGAAAGTTATAATTAATTTTTGATAATCATACAAATATTAAATATTATTCGTATATAATATTAATATTAGATTCAATTGAATATTATTAATTCTAAACTATTTAAAGGATATCTTTAATAAATTCATACATATATATATATATATATGTATATAGTGTGTATCAGTTGAAAATTTTATACGAGGCACAAATCAAAAATTTAAAATAAAATAAAAAAAAACTCACACAAAAAAAAAAAAAATATCTCCGCCTGAAACAAAAAATTTTTTAGAGGGGGTCTTTTAAATCAGATCTGAACCTATTGGTTACAATATAATACAAACAAACAAACAAACATAAATAATACAGAACAATAATGCAATTAATTAGTTAGTGTTGATTAATTAAATATTATTAAAATTTATATTATTTCATCACTCAGACATTCCCTGTTATTACATTTTTTATTTATTTTTAGTAAGGTAGTTGTTTATTTTTAGCAATATTCCCAAGATTACCGATTATTAATCACACACACACATATATATATATATATATTATAGACACATAGAAGAACGTGGAAATAGCCCATCTTAAAAGGATCAAAGGAACCAACCAAATAACTAAGATTAGAATACTCTCAACATGTCATCACCAATGATTCATGAATCATTCCTACAATGGGATCCAGCTCAAGTATCAAGTTATATATCATCAATTTTACCAACCGATGACCAAAAATCAATGGCTACAAGATTTTTAGAACATAATATTGAAGGCTCCTTATTACCATTCATTACTACTGATCATTTAAAGGAATTAGGGATTCAAAGATTACATACTCGTCTATTAATTAAAAAATCAATAAGTGAATTAATAACTAATCATTATATTAAGAGCCCTCCTCAATCTTTAAATGATCCTGATTATAAGTTGAACAATATAAATATTAATAATAACTATGTATCATTAGAATCATTAACTTTATCAACAGTATTAATTAAAGATATGATAAAGAAAATAAGCCTAATAAATCAACAACAAATTCAATCTAATGAAAACACTCCAGATTCTCCAACTCTGCAGTTAAATCTTAAGAAATTAAACGATAATTTTATAAAGTTAAAGACTGATTTAATCCCCGTCATAAGATTACTTAAAGATTCAAAACCTTTACCGACTCCAACTTTAGATCCTGGTAAAGCTGCTAATTTAAATATGGAATATAATACTCTTGATACAAACCATGATGAATCAACCTTATCCCCTAATACTCTCACTACCCTAAGAAATAATATTTCAAGAAGTAATAGTATAAACAATCGATCAGTTTCAACAACTCCAGGTATTAATTCAACTTTAACAACCAGTCCATCTGCCAATAGTAATGCTGCCACAACATCACCAACTTCTGTAACAAGTAATATTAATAATAATAATAACAGTAATAATGCTCATAGTCCTACTTATTCCAATAGATTTTCTTCGGCTTCAATTTTATCAATGGGAACAGGTAAAATTGTTCAACAAAGTATACCAAAAGCTTCATCACAACATGATTTTAAAGTGGTTAATTTATCAAATAGTGGATCTAATAGAAATTTATATGATGCATCGAATGATTCTTCTTCTTCTTCACCTTTAAGACCAAGATTAGTAGAAGCTAAATCATTATCAACTTTAAATACATCAACTCCAATAAGACCAACTTTAAAATCCCAAGTGTCTAATTCTACTTCCAATTTAAATTCTTCCAATAATAATAGTGGTCAACAATCGACTCCAGCTTCAATTAATAGTGTCACATCAACTACTCCTACTTCTATGTCTTCTTCTTCAACACCAGCAGCAGCCAGTAATGAACCATTAAAACAATTAAGAGCTTCAACTGAAGATTCATGTCTTAAAATATTACAACAAGCTATGAAAAGACATCATATTCCCAGAGATGATTGGTCAAAATATGTGTTAGTGATTTGCTATGGAGATAAAGAAAGAATATTAAAATTAGGTGAAAAACCAGTGGTTATATTTAAAGAATTACAAGAATTAGGTAAACATCCAGCTATTATGTTAAGACAATTGGCTACTGCTACAAATGAAGATTCTAATGGTAATCCATTATATGAAGATAGTAGAATTGGTGATGATATCCCTGGTGGAACTTTATAGGTTATGTAAGTACCGTGTATATAAGATGAAGTAATATATTTATATGAATAATGATTAGATCTTTGTTTTATACAATGAATAATAAACCATTTACTGAAAAATGATCTAGGGCTGAAGCCCTAGCTATCCATAAGTCCACGTGAACAGAAGTCCTATTTAAATATTATGAATTATTTGTTAGAGACGCACACTGAAAAAAAAAAAAAAAAAATTCGAAGGGCACACAGAGCGAAACCAAAATTGGTATAGAAAAAAATTTCGATATTTTCTTTCTTAATAATACTTTTAGAAACCATAGATCAATAACTAAACAAAGATGCCTCCAAAATTTGATCCAAGTGAAGTTAAATTCCTTTATTTAAGAGCCGTCGGTGGTGAAGTTGGTGCTACTGCCGCTTTAGCTCCAAAGATTGGTCCATTAGGTTTATCCCCAAAGAAAGTTGGTGAAGATATTGCCAAAGCTACCAAAGAATTTAAAGGTATTAAAGTTACCGTTGAATTAAGAATTCAAAACAGACAAGCCACTGCTTCTGTTGTTCCATCTGCTTCATCTTTAGTCATCACTGCTTTAAAAGAACCACCAAGAGATAGAAAGAAGGAAAAGAATGTTAAACATTCAGGTAATATTCCATTAGAAGAAATCTTTGAAATTGCCAGACAAATGAAAGACAAATCTTTCGGTAAAAACTTAGCTTCTGTCACTAAAGAAATCTTAGGTACTGCTCAATCTGTTGGTTGTAGAGTTAACTACAAAAACCCTCATGATATTATCGATGCCATTAATGCTGGTGAAATTGATGTTCCAGAAAACTAAATTGTATCTATATAATATAATAATAATCATAAGTGTTTTAATAGGGTTCTAATCAATATTTTTAACGTTTTAGAAAAAGATCATCTCAAAGTCAAGAATTTTTTTTTAATTCATATAAAAAAAACAAAAAGAAAATATTAATCTGAAAAAAGGAAAACTTTGAAAGTTGTAAGTCCTCTAAATGATTATCAAATGAATAAAAAAAGATTAACAAATGTCAAATGGAAATGAAAAATTGAAAAAGAAAATTAATGTCAAATGTGTTAAGTGTCAAAAGAAAATGTATTGTTAAATTCTAGAAAAAATGTTTTATAATATGTCTTCATCCAAATGTCCATTCCAATATGTCAAGAAATCAATAAGCCCAATCTATAAAGATATCCACCCCCTCTATCTCTCTTACCTAACCTGTTTGCCAACACTCTGGTGCTGAATCATTATTATTTTATATTTATATAATAGATAATGCTATATTGAGTTCCTATTTTGGTGCAAACTAGAATGAATTTCTAGCTGACTACTCACCATTATACTCTACCTTCTATGGGTATGATAGGTCCATTTTCATTAGCTTACACTTTAAGTCATCCAAATTGAAGTTTTTTTTTTATATATAAATAATTATTTCCAAAAGACATAAAACAAAACAAAACAAAAGAAAAGAATTAACAAAACAAAAATCTAGCAGACACACACACACAATAGACATAATATTTTTTCCTTCAGAAATTCATTCCATTGACATGAAGTAATTCATTTATTTCAAACTTGATATGTAGTAGCTTTAAATCTCTATTCATATATTGCAAAATATTTATGGTGTATGGTTCCACGGGATAGAAGGAATATTTTACTTTTTTTGATCTCACGTGCAGTTTATTATTTACCTCCATACCTCTAAAACTTAGTTGCCCCACCAAATCGCAAACCCAAAAACATCAACAAAAAAAGTTGATATCAATAAATAAAATCATTGATTGTTCAGTACATTTACTGATC
The DNA here is from genome assembly GCA_030563665.1 of Scheffersomyces broadrunensis. Taxonomy (NCBI): domain Eukaryota; kingdom Fungi; phylum Ascomycota; class Pichiomycetes; order Serinales; family Debaryomycetaceae; genus Scheffersomyces; species Scheffersomyces broadrunensis. The sequence goes on along the minus strand of JAJMJS010000005.1, from coordinate 289,144 downwards.
TTATTTTTGTTTAATTATTCAATCGCCTGTTGTCCACAATCATCCACTAAGTATCTTGCATAAAAATGTCTGATTCTGTTGGTACGTACTTTTTTTTATTCGTCTGATTTACAAATCATCGTGTCGATCTATCTTTTCAATTAAACATAATTGATATACTAACTTATGTCTAGATCGTGTCTTTGTAAAAGCAATTACCACAATTAGAGCATTATCTACTCGTTCCAATTATGGATCATTACCTCGTCCACCTGCTGAAAATAGAATTCGATTATATGGATTATATAAACAAGCAACGGAAGGTGATGTTAATGGTATAATGCCACGTCCATTGGGATTCACTGTGGAAGATGAAGGAGCCAAAAAGAAATGGGACGCTTGGAAAAGAGAAGAGGGACTTAGTAAGACTGAAGCAAAACGTCGATATATTTCTTACCTTATTGAAACTATGAAAATTTATGCTAGTGGTACATTAGAATCTCGTGAATTATTAAGTGAATTGGAATATTTATGGGATCAAATTAAAGATTTACAAACTTTCGATGACGAAGATGATCATCATTCAATTCCATTACCTTCATATTCTCCATCCCTTAGTCAAGCAGGTCAATCTGATAGATTTTCAACAGTAACTCCAAGTATTAATCAACAATATAGAAGTAATTTACAGAAAATTTATAGTCATTCAAGAAGAAATACGTCAGTTTCTATAAATGATTATGTTCAACAACAACGATTACAACAGGTTCAACAGAATCAATCTCAATCTCACCAACTTGGTGATTCATCCATTGTTGGTCGTGGAGGAGTTGCAGCTACTACCAATTCAGTATATTCATTACCTTTGGCACCACCTCCACCTGTTAGATCAACCAACGCAGCCGGTAACCCCTTAGTTGATTCATCAACTATTGAAGATTTTAAATCGTGGCAAGGGGAAGTGAATTTAATTATCAATAGATTGACTCGAGAATTTGTAAGAGATAGACATGCCAATAATAATAATAATAATAATGATGATAGGGGTGAGAATAATGAAAATTCAGACGAAGTGGAATTATTGAAACGGAAGATATTAACAATATTGAACTTTCTTGGTAAAAACCTTTTAACATTTCTTAAAAATTTTTCCATTAGTTTATTAGCAATATTATTCATAGTATGGTGTATTAAAAAGAACGTCATTGTGGAAAGAACAATTGTGAAACAACCACTAAACAAGAATAATAAGCAAAAAAAGGAATTAATCATAAATATGATTCTTAATACGGATGAGAATAAATGGTTTATTAGAATGTTGAACTTCATTAATAGTTTTGTTGGTTTTGTATAGGGAAATTTTTTAATGCAATAGAGTACGAAATATAAAGCGGTCTTGTAGTCATTGTACTTGAAACATTTTGAAGTTTCAGAATGCCTAAAAGTGATGCAAGTGGGATGAAGAAATTTCTTGACTTGCATCATTTGTATTGAGATCATTAGAGGTTAAATATATGTGGTTTACTAAATTACATTGTAGTCGCTCAAATGGGTAATTTTTTCTGATACAACTGAAGTGAAAAAAAAAATTGCAAAAAATGATCCTTTAGTATTTGTTTCAAAATATAACACCGATTGACGAATACATTGGAAAATGAATATAAATAGGGCTGAATTCCACCATCTTGATACAAACTTAAAACTATTTTAAACCATTACTAAACATAACTAATAATTTACAATGGCTGCTCAACAACAACAATCTTCAAAACCTCAAGCTCAAGAAGCTAAAGATCACAACAACAACTTAGGTTGGGGTGCAACTCCAAACAGATGTACTATCGTCTAAATTTTCAGTATGGATGCTTACCATAGTCAATAATATTGTTGTCAAATGGGTTGGTGATGAATTTTTGCTGGTCAATTTTTAGGTGATGCTATTGTATTTTGGTGCTGCTACAAAGCTGGTTTATTCTCTATATTTTTTCTTCTTTCTTATACCTTTCTTCCAGTTGAACTTAATGGATGAATAATTTATGACAATGAATGTTGCTAGATCAACAAATAATGGACAAATGGTATTTTCTCTCAACTCAAAAAAAAATTAAAAAAACAACAAACTTTTTTTTCTTTTTTTTATACATAGATTTAGATATTTATTTTGAATAAATAGAATCCATTTAAAGATTCATATCTGTAGACAAAAATAATAAAATGAAGATCAGATTATACATGCGTGGCCCTTTGATATTATAAGATAAATCAGAGCTACTAATTGCAGCGTTATTTTTTTTTTCTTCAACAAATTATATGGAATTACTTCATCTTTATTAGGGGTTTACAAAACTTTCTACAAATCTCACGAGGAAAGATGATATGAATGAATCAAAAATATGTATGTACAGACCATGTAGTAAAGATGTTTCCAAATATGAATAAAGATAGTTGCAATCAGTAATAGAAACAAAAATTTGCATTTTCCTGCACATCTCCAGCCTAAAAAAATTTTGTGATGAGATTTTGATTTTTCACTATTTTTAAATAAACATTTTATTAAACAAAGGTTAAGAAGAAATATTGATAGTATTGGCATAATGGATATCCATCGTTGTCGATTTGTGGATTATACTCCGCATACAATAACTGCGACTGCATTTTCACATTCATCATCTTTAACAAGGCCGACCACCAATGATCTTAGATTAGCTATTGGTAGAAATAACGGTGATATTGAAATCTGGAACCCTAAACATAACTGGACCCATGAATTAACATTCCCCGGCTCAAGAGGTAGATCTATCGAAGGATTATGTTGGAGTGTGAGTGAAGATGGCAGTGAACCACCTCGTCTTTTCTCCATTGGTGGATCAACATATATTACCGAATGGGATTTTCAAACATTAAAACCAATTACAAATTATGATTGTAATTCGGGAATAATCTGGTCAATAGCTATAAACTCAAAGAATAATAAATTGGCAGTGGGATGTGATGATGGATCTTTAGTTATAGTTGATATTTCAGGGGGAGTTGGATCATTAGAACATGAACTTATCTGTCAAAGACAAGATGCCAGAGTTTTAAGTATAAAATGGCATGAAAATGACTTGTTAGTCGGTGGATGTGCCGATGGTAGAATCAGAGTATGGAGTGCAAATGGCGATACTAAAGGTAGAATAATATCAACCATGAGAGTAGACAAGTCAAAGACTGAAAGTACATTAGTTTGGTCCATTACAATATTACCAAATAAAAGACAAATCGTAAGTGGTGATTCGACTGGTTCAGTCAAATTCTGGGATTTAGATCACTTTTCATTATTACAAAGCTTTAAAGTTCATGATGCGGATATTTTAACAGTTGTAAATGATGTTAATGAAGAAAAAATCTTCTCAGCTGGGGTTGATAGAAAAATCCATCAATTTAATTTAATAACTTCTAAGAGTTCATCTTCATCTAAATGGGTCCATAGTTTCAATCGTTTATTGCATTCAAATGATATAAGATCAATGTCAATATATGAAAGTATTGGACATAATTTCTTAGTAAGTGGTGGTGTAGAAAGATCAATAGTAATTCAATCAATTCAACAATTTCAAGACGGTAAATACAAGAAATTATTAATAAATCAACAGAAATCTAACATAGTTATAAATGAATTAAATAATCTTATAATATTATGGCAAGATCAAGAAGTTAAAATTTGGAAGCTTATACCTGGAACAAAGCACAAATTAATATCAAAATTGAAATTAGCAGAAGATGATAATATAGTTAGTGTTGATATTAACAGGGAAGGAAACCTTCTTATTATTTCCAGTTTGAATTATATTAAAGTATTTGAATTGACTGGATCTAAAGAAGGTAAGTTGAAAGTTACCAAGATTAGGGATGAATCATTTAATTCAATAATTAGTGGAGCAAAATTAATAAAATTTTATTCCACTAATCAATTTTTAATATTAACTCATGATGAACAAATATTTTCCTTTGTGATTAATAAAGATAATACAACTATTGAATTGCAGGATGAAATTGAATTATTAAATTCTAAAGCTGCTGGTAATGGTAAACTTCAACATATAGACACTATTAATAATTTAATTATTTCATCAGATGGAACCAAATTTGTTCTTTCAAGATTTAATGGTTCTATTGAATCATACTCATTGACTAATTCCAAAGCCATTGGCAAATCAGTCACTAAATTATCGTCTTATCCCCATTTACTTAAATTTTCTAGTGAAGATAAAATAGTAGTTTTAACTGATGAAAATAAATTATATGAATTTTTTATAGATCAAGATACAACTAATAATAGCTTATTAACTCCATGGTCAAAGAGAAATAGTGAATTTTTACCTCAACAATTCTTAACTTTGGATGATAAGCCCCAAGATATATTTATAAAAGATGATAGAATATGGATTTTTGGATCAACCTGGTTGGCATATTTTGATTTATCAACCAATATTCCAATCAATAAGATATACAAGAATACCTCCAATACCAAAAAGAGAAACAGAGATGGTTTGACTATTAATGAAGATACAGCATCACCAGCAATTGATGGTAATTTGGATATTCTTGAAGAAAATACTGAAATTTTAGAATTGTCGTTAAAGCAAAGTCAAATTAATAGATTGAGACAACAAATAGTTCAACAAAATGATGAATCTGAAGTTAATGGTTCAGCCGATAAGAAACCATTTTGGTTAACTACAAAGTATAGGCCAATCATGAGAGTTGATAATTTTGGTAAAAATGAAATAATTGTAATTGAAAGAACTCAATTCTCATTACCAAATACAGCTGCATTTAATTTACCAAAATTAAAAATTTAAACAAAAGCATCTTTTTTTTTGCATTACAGACAAAATATATATGTATATATTTATATATATAATCCTTGTATATCTATTAGCATACAATACAATACAATACAATACAATTAGAAAAAATCAAACCGAAACTAAAAAATTTAGTTAAAAAAAATTGCAAATAACCATAAGAAAGAGAAGATAACTTTTGTATTAGATTTGTGGTACAACTCTAGCACCTTGAAAGAAGACTCTTGCAGCAGCTGCACAACCCATTAAACATTTCTGAGGTTGGTCACCATCTTTATCTTCATCTTTTAAACCCCAACCTTTTCTATCACCAAACTTTGGCTTATATTTTGTTTCATAAAATTCTTTATAAGTTAAATGAGGTTCAAAACTTTGTAAATATAATCCATCATGAGGATCTTTCATAAAATCATGAAACATGATTAAATGTCTTTTAATTTCTTCATGAATTCTTTGGGGTAAATCACCATTATTATCTTCTCCAACATATAATAAATAATCTGCAAGACCTTCAATTAATAATTGGACAAAGTATGAAGAATCTCTCCAATATCTTTTATCCATATCATAATCACGATCATAAAAGAATACATTTCTATTAATTCCGGCTTCAGCTAATTCATCAGCAATTTTTTTCCATTTTTGATCTTTTGTGATTTGATATAAATGAGCAGCAGCTGATAAAGTAGTACCAACATTATAAGTCCATTTTGTATCATTAATTTTAGTAGACGTATCTTGAACTCCATCTTTAATTAATTTATCACCTGGATCTTGTAAAACTGCAATTTGCCAATCAATACATTTAGCAGCAAATTCAATATAATAATTAGCTTCTGAAGGAATGAATTTTGAAATTTGTAAACAAGCTTTAGCAACTTCAGCAGTTGTAACTGCATTTAAATAATGATTAGTTATATGCCAACACATACCACCTTTAGTTTTGGCATTTGGATTATTATTCCATCCTCCCATTAAAAATCGAACTAATTCACGACCTTGATCCAAATAATACTTATCACCAGTAACTTCATAAGCAGTTATAAAAGTACTTGCAACTTGAGCATCATCATCATAATAAATATCTTTATCATTTCCAGCATTTTCAGCAGCAGAAAATCCTTTTAAATGATTATTCTTATATTTTTGAAATACACGACACACAGTAGGTACTAAAGGTCTTAACTCAGGATAAATTCTAGCTCCATCGACTACTGCCTGGCCAGCAACAGCCACAGCCCAAATAACAAATCTATCATCATTATAACATCCACTACATTTTTTAGGTGCAACAAATGTTTGTTTCGAAGGATTATAATATTTTAACCAAAAGTTACGAACAATTGAATATCCTTCAAGGTTTGGATTAGAAAGTGACATCTTCTAATCTAATGAAAATTAAATGAATCCTTTTGATAATAAGTATATAATATTTTTTAGAAAATTCAAAACTATTAATGGACCTAAAAAGCAATTGAAACTCAATTGCTCTTTAATATGAAATTTGGGGATGGTCTTCCCCTGAGAAAAAGATTAAACGTGCACACCTTCCTAATCGGGATACACTATTATATGGCTGTGAAAATATTATAATTGAATATCTATTAAAAATTATATTTATATTAGGTTATATATATGTTTATGTATGCTGACGAAGACGAAGAAGAAGAAGACGAAGATGTTGATGATGATTAGATCAACTAATCTTTAGCATCTAATGGTTTTCTTGCAACGTATAACATCATTGGAGTAAATAATTTTTGTTCACCACCTGCCACTAAATTAACAGCAGCATCTTCTAAAGCATGAGTAACTTTTTTTGAACCTTGTGGAGCTAAACCAAGTTTTTCCATTACACCAACCGCTTCAGTTGTAATAAATCTACCTAATTTTGAAGTTCTAAATACGGTAAAATAATCACCAAAAGTTTGACAATATTTTAAATCACCACTTAAAGGATAATACCATGGAATTTCATCTTGTTTATCAGCTAAATCTTGTTCATATTCAATTTTAAAACCAACATTTAAAAGAGCTTGTTCAGCAACTTCTCTTTTATACATTTTTGGAATACCATCACCAACTTCAATACCGTAAGCAATTTTTCTATGTTCTGGATTTGATTCATCATATTTATCAGTCATAACCCATTCATAAACACCAAATACACCACCTGGTTTTAAAACTTTATAAATTTCAGAGTAGACACCTTCTAAAACAGGAGCATGAACTGTTGCTTCAATAGCATAAACAGCATCAAAAGTTTCTGGTTCAAAATCCATTTGCATAAAATCACCTTTAACATAAGATAATTTATGATCTAAATTATATTTTTTAGCATAATGTTGAGCTCTTTCAATTTGATAATCATTATTATTTAATCCAACAATTTCACAATCAGTAAATCTTGATATTTCTCTACCTGGACCACCAACACCACAACCAACATCTAAAACTTTCATATTTTCATGAATATTCATTTTATGAGCTAAAAAATGTTCATGTCTTGCAGTTGCTTGTCTAAAAGCTTCACCTTTATAATATCTTGAAAAATGAAATGATGAACCCCAACCATATTCATAAAAATCAGTAACTAAATTATAATAATGATGAGTTAATTGAGAATAATCACTTAATCTTTTAACTTCATCATCTTCAGTAACACCCCCATCCCAATGTTTAAAATAACCATCAGTAGCAACAGAGGATGCATCTTTGGATTTAGCCATTAAGGCAGATAAACCAGTCTTCTTATACGAGTCACCGTGTAATGCTTTTGTGAATTGAGCGTCTCTAACGAGATTCTTTTGAGCTAATACAATCTTTTCTGGCATTATGAATAAATTAATTGATTATTATTTTCTCTTTAATTTGAGTTTTGAAATTTGATTGTTGAAAAAAAACACTAAGAAAAGTTTGGAAGTAGTAACTTAATGAAACAAATCAATAGTAGAAAATTCAAAAGAAAGTTATATTATAGATGATATTTATATAATTATAAAGATATATATATATGTTGAATGGGATGAAAAATTTATTTATACCCTATTTATTTATCGTTCGTGTCTTTGTGTATTTGAAATGAGCGTCGTTCCTATCCGTCGTATAAAAAAAAAATAATTTATTGGTCGTTCCCATGCTTTAATTAAACGAGATATTTGATATTTTGATATTTTGATATTTTGATATTTTGAGATTGCTATTGCTGCTAAAATTTTAATACAACATTTTACAATATTATGGTTTCGGATATCTTATCATGAATTCTCTATTTTAATTATTATTATTCACTTTCCATCCGAAACCCTCCCCAGCCTTTAAACCCCAGGTCTTTGATATCGTTTAATTTTTTTTTTCAATTTATACGATTAAATAATTTTATGAATGATGTAATGGGCTTTACATTCATTTGAAGTTATTAATAAAAGATATTTATTTCGTTTAATACCATTTGCTCTTGTTTAAAAAAAATGTCTGCATAATTTTAAAATTAATTTTAGCTTTCATTTCATATAAAAATACAACCTAAAAATCCCTTAATAACAAATAAGATAAGAAACTCAACTAACAAGATGCAACAAAGGCGTACAATTATATTATAAACCTAACTTACAGCTAAAATTTATTTATTAAATGTTGTTTAAACTATAGGCTCGTTTATCTAACTCAAGAACTGAAGTTTATACTTTTAGTTGTTTATATATATTTTTCCTAATCAAAATTTTTTAACCAGTAATTAACTTGAACTCAGTAGGATTGAGCTTAAACTTACAGTTATAAGAGGAATAAACAAAAACATTAATTTAACAAAAACGCTTCTATTTATTATATACGGATCCGTTATCTTGTAATCTGTATATACCTGCTGGTCAATTTTAGTAAATAATAAAATCCGATCTATTACTTCAGGCTTAATAAGAATCAACAGAGTGAAGTACATAGAATCAATCATAACTCTTTCTACAGACTACATTTATAGGATAATTTCCACTTTATATATAATATTAAAATGTATATTTGAAGTAGTTAATTAAAAGGTTGAAGTTAAATTCAAGAAATTCAAAGTTAAAGTTAAATTAATTTAAGACTAATTACAGTTCTGGAGGAAAGATAGATTTCATTATTCTAATCTAGGACTTATACCAACCATATATATCCCAGTTTAATATACTAGCCTCTTAAACTCAGCTCCTTACAGTTAATTAAACTCAGTTATTCAACACGAACTGAAAGCCTACAAACGTTAGTAATCATTTCCTAAAATATTATGTTAGCATTAAACATCTTGACAAAACCCAATCACTATATGATCTGCGCCATATGAATGAAAGTGTAATTGCTAAACAACTAATAGTCACTGAATTACCTCTACTAAAAGTGGACCTATCATAAACTCCTAACGAGTTCAAGAAATTTAAGTCAATCCTGCATATAAGATCTATCCTTAACTAACGTTCAAACTGAACCAAAGGCAACCAACAAATAAAGGGCGGTTGGTGTAGTGGTTAACATATTTGCCTTCCAAGCAGGTGACATGGGTTCGATTCCCGTACCGCTCATTTTCTTTTTTATATTTAATTTAAACATCATAATTGATATTGTTTCTCCTGTCAATTGACGGAATTGGAATATCAATTATGTCATATCACAGATGGATGAATATATAACGGATCTGACCAGGTTAGGTGTTGCCATTGAGACATTTCGCAGTCGTAGTAAAAACATTATGATACATTTATTACCAATACTCGATTACCTTACCCAGCTCACACTATTTAAATGCGGATAAATATTTAAGAGCTTTGCATTCTCTTTGAGCAAAGCGACAATGTTCTAGTTCACTCATCAGTTAAGCTGTGAGTCCCAGTATGCTATTTCGTTTCGTTTGAGTTCATTCTTATATAATTTTTTCCATCTTTTCTCCAATTCATAGCCAAGAGTTTTAATGGGAAGTAAATTCTTTCTTTCTAATTAATTTTTGGAGGTAAAAGACCATAATTAATGACTTGATTTAATTACTCACATATTTAACCCGATTGGCTAAAGCAGGTTATTTATACATAAATGTATTTCTCTCCGTCTATATAACAATAATATATAACAATAATATATGTTTAAAAAAAGAAAAAACTTTATTATTTATTTTTTTGGCAATTCAACTCAAACAGATTTAATAATTTCTTGTGCTGTTGAGGATTAATTATAACGTCTGACTATTATACAGTTTGCTCAATTGACGATGAGTTATAACTATTAGAAATAGATAATCTACAATTTACAATGATCTTTTTTTGTTTTAATTTTTAAATTTTTTTTTAAATTTTTTTTTGATTTTTGCAAATTTTTTTTACCAAATATAACAAAATAATATAATGAAAAATAGAATAAACTAGAAATAATCCTTTTTTAACCAAAGTATATATACAGTGTAATTAATAATAATAATAATAATAATAATAATAAAAAATAAAAAATAAAATAAACAAACTTCAACAGCCATCACAACACATCACTTATAAAAAAAGAATTAACAAATGAACTAAAAATAAAAAAAGAAAGAATAATTGGTATCAAAAAAATAGGTCTCTAACGTTTCAACATAGCACTTTGTTCTAATAATTGGTTAACATCATTAGAATTTATTACAACTCCCTTTTCAGAACATTTAGCTTTATTCTTTAATTCATTACATAATGAATCAATATCAATTTCAGTATATTTTGGATGAGCAGTTATTCTATCCCAAATTTCACTACATCTTATTGATTGTTCTGGAGCAGGTACAACTTCATTTTCATCATCATCTTCTTCAAGTTCTTTTCCAACATCGACAGTTGAAGAATGAGTAGTATAATTACGTTCCTTTGGTGTTGTTTCTGAAGGTAATGAACTTTTAACAAATTCATTGAAATTAAAATTAACATTAATACCATCTTTATTTGATGTTTCCTTTAATGGATCATAAATTGATTCTTCAGTAGTTAAAAGTGAAATTGGATCAAAATCGTCAGTTATACTATGTCTTGGTTGTTGAGCATTTGGATCAGCAAATGCAAGACTTATATCAAAATTATTATCATTAAGGAACAGTAATGGATCATTAGTTGTTGCGGTATTCTTAGTTGGTTTATTTAATGGAGTAGTTGTTGAGTTTGTAGTTATTGATGATATAGTTGAAGATACTGAATTATGATTATTACTTGTACTAGTAGTTGTAGTATTATTAGTATTATTAGATAAATCAAAATTAAATCCATCACTACCACCATTAAAGAATGGATCATTTAAATAATCCAATTCAGAACCTAATTGATTTGGAGTAGGCGTAACTAAATTTGAAAATGGTGAATTAAATTGATTTTGAGTTTGACCTTGTTGAGATTGTTGATGTAATTGTTGTTGAGCTTGTAATTGTTGTTGTAATTGTAATTGTTGTTGTTGTAGTCCTAGTATTGAATCTGAAGTTGAACCTTTTGAATCACTTCGTTTATATTTTGGAATTGGGCTTTCTTTTGTACCACAAGCTTCGCCTAATTTAACACAGAATGGATCAATTTGTTCTTCAAATGATGAAGTAAAATCTAAATTAGTAGTAATTATATTTGAAGATGTAACAGATGAATCAGGTGATACTAATAAATTATCATTTAATGGAGAAGTTGACGAAGAAGAACCACTTACTAAATCTGGAACTTGTTGATTACTACTATTATTATTATTATTATTATTATTATTATTATTTGAACTACTATTATTCTTTAAATTATCCTTTGACCATGGGAAATCAATTGAAAATGATTGTTGTTGATTATGAGGAGAATTATCAGTAGCAGAGCTTGAAGTTGATGGATGATCAGATAAATTATTTGATTTAACAGATGATGCAGATGATGTATCATTAAAACTTGGTACATAACCACCTGATTTTGGATTAGTTAAATGTCCAACTTTATTTGGTAAATGTAAATCACTAAAATCAGTATGACCTCTATATCTTGATAATTCTTTCTTTAACATTTCAACTTGAGCTTTTAAGAAATCAGCTTCAGTAATAACTTTAACATTCTTATCTTCTAAATTTTTAACTTTATCTTCTAAATCCTTCATCTTACGCTCTTTACGTTCACGATAAGCACGTTGAGCAGCTCTATTTTGAGCAGTTCTTTTAGATTTAGGCTCTGTCTCTATAGGTTTTCTACCTGGTTTAGTATGTAATTTCTTATCATCATGATCATCGGGTTGAGGGCTACCACTAAAACTATAAGGAGAATCTTCAGCGTATACTTCAGAAAAGTTTCTCTTAATATCAGTCATCTTTGAAATAATTAGTCTTAATAGTTTGAAATGAAGCAAATAAGTAAAAAGATTTAATAATTTAAGAATTTATTATTTAGTATTAGAATTTGTTTGGGAAAATTTGGAGAATTACTAATCACTAAATAATTTTGATCGTGTTTATACCAAAAAATTTTAATTTCTTTTTTTCTTTTTTTTTTGTTTGAGTCGTGTATTTCAAACCAAAAAAATCAAAAAAAAAATCAAAAAAAGTGGAGGAATTCTAAAGAACCGTAAAGAACAAAAAAATCTAAAAAAAGGGGGGGTGCGGAGGAGGAGTGTAATAGCTTAGATGGAACTATTAATATATTGTATTGTAAATATCCTGATGAATCTATACAATTGAATTGAATTGAATTGAATTGAATTAAATGATTTAATTTAAAATAAATCGATAAACTTTATTATTAAATAAAAGCAAAGGGATATTAATAAGAATGAAAGGCTATAACAACTTTTAAATAAAATAATGGGATAAATTGTTCTTTATATATAAATTCTTTTAATTATGGTAAAAAAAGAAACTAAAATTAAGGACTTACGGGCATTACGAGGGCATATGCATCTACATACGACCATTAAGATTTTTGAACTAAAAATTTTTTTCTTGTTATACTTATCTGATCACAGCTAACATTATTATTATTTCTTATTGTCCCATCATATTTAGATTTATTAGACAGGAATAGTATTGAAGGTGGTTACTATTATTTTGATTTTATTATCGTAACTATGAGTCATTTATACTAACATAGAATCAATAAAGGGGTTATTAGAACACGAAAATCCGATATTCGCTAATCCTTTACTGTGTTTATTAAACTTTTCCAGAATCAAAAAACTGTGGAGCCGCTCGTCCCTTACCGCTCCGTGTTTTTATTATTATTATTTTATTTACTTGTTACTTTTTTTAAAAAATATACAAACGTTTTCTCTATAGTTATGAAAATAAATTATTATTATACTAAATTTTTGGTCGTACCACCCCCCTTTCATTTTAGACTTTTTCTTTATTTTAAAAAATGAAATCAGGAAAAGCAAAGCCCGCTCATACAGATTGATACTTTTTTTCCCCTTTCCTTTTGCCACCAACCTTTAACATTAATATATCAATTTATTCTTTTTTTAATTGATATACTCTACTTGTTGATGAATTAATCTTATCAACTTAAAATGAGTTAATTATATAGGTCATCTAAGGTTTTCGTATGGAAAATTTAAAGAATTTTCCGTATCAATCTCCATCTCCTCCTCCATGCACATAACGCACCCTCGGATTAACCACCCTCGACAACCTCACTGTGGTGCTGACAAATAACAAAAAAAAAAATAAAACGTTTTTTTTAGTTAAGCTAGGTTAAGTTAAGTTGGGCAAATTCTTTTAGGTTATGAATTAATTTCTTTTATTGGTAAATGGTCATACAAATTGATATTTATAATTTGAAAATGTGTACGGAACATTATTACTACATCATAGCACGGCTTCATTATAGTGGTTTATTTTTTTTAAAAAAAATTTCTATTTATTTATTTATTTATTTTTTTATTTTATATGTGGTGTGGTTGTAATTATAAGAATTTTATTCCATTTTCTAATCATTTTCGATCTAGATTGATTTTTAAATCATTTGAATGATCTGTTAATTATTACTTTATTTTATTATAATCATACTTTTTACCAGTATTGGTATGATTCAAAGTTTTTGTTAATCATTAGTTTTGATGAGGCAAACAAGGCTGATTCAAATCATTCCTTATAGTAAAAATAACCTTCAGTCTGTTGTTTAATAATGACTTATTAATTTTAAAATTATATTATGCCTTATATGCTCTTTATCTAATTACTCTTTTTTTAATTGTGTCAATTGTCGCATTTAGTCTGCAAAAAAAAATTATAAGTCATAAAATATGTCGCGACACATCATTTTCTCTGAAGTCAAATACGACATCAAAGAGAACGCGACATACGAAAGATTTTTCTCTTCTTTAGAAATCTTAGTGGGAAACTATTTGAAGTTCATTAAGTCTTCAAATCATTACTTGAGTAATGCTATCATTGGGTATGTATATATCCGTCTCTAAGATCTTAGGATTTTCCAGCTTGCTAACCTTTCTTTTTAGATCCCTTGAAACTATCGGATAATAGTAGTAATGAAAATCATCAACATAATAATAATGATCAATTTATAGATATAACAGATCAGGTGTTTAAATCCTTGTCACTTATAACCAACCATAAAGTAGTGAAATCAGAATACTTTAATTTATTAGAAGGGACTCGTGCAGTAGAAGTCCTTAACCCTAAACTTGATACAGGTATAATTGAATTAAATCCAGTAGATTTAAATTTTGATCCAACTACTAAACAACTGATTGATCATATAATTTCTATACAAAATCGACTTTTTCGATTATTGATGAGTTGGTTAAATAATAGTTCCTTACCCGTGACTGTGTTAAGTTGTCGATATGTTCATACTATATTAGAAAATTATACATTAAGAAGAAATAATGAAGATGATTTATTATCACAATGTTCATTTATCAATCCAAGAATGCCAAGTAGTAGTAAAGACGATGGATCGATTGAGTATCAATTGGTTCATAAAGTATTGAAAGTGTTTTGTATTGGTATTTGTAAATTCATTGGTATATGTATCAACAATAGTTCAAGTGTTTTATATGAAGAAGAAGATTTAACAACCATGAACATGTCATTTGATTTTTTACACGATATTGATGAACAATTAATCATTGGACATATTGATCAATGTATAGAATGGATATTATCGGAAACTGCTAACAATATTTTGGTATCACAATTAAATTTATTAAAATGTTTATTAAAGACCAATATTATTTTAAATCATAAAGTTGATTTATATAATTCTAACAATATTTCATCAATTGAATTCATTATAAAGCAATCTGATGAACAAATTGAGTCTTTGAAAAGTCAAACTTATATTGAAACACCTTATGGTTCATTTTCAAAATTTATTCAATTAGATTCTGATAATAAAAATGTTCCCAATGAAATATATGAAATTCCTCAATTAGATTCATGGAATAATATAAAACTTATATTTAGTAATATTCACACATTTATTACTTCAACTAACTCATTAACTAATTATTTCCAATTAGAAAATTTTTTAAAATTTGATATTGAATATAATATTGATAAGTTTAATGTAATTTCAAGAGGATTATTTCAATTATATATAGTAAGAGAAGATAAATCAATCCTTGGTTCAGAATTATTATTGAATCATTATGTTCAAGGTAAAATTGAAGCATTATTGGGTGAATTGTCAGTTTTTAAAAATTCAGATGATTCAAGAATTAATCAACAACTTCATATTTTACTAAATGATTTAGAAACCTCTATTTATCACAATCTAACTATTCATGCTAGTAATCCATGTCGTCAACAACAATTAAAATCAAGAGCATTGTTATTATGGGATACATTACAAGTATCATGGGAATCATTCGAGTTTGATATTTATACAAATTATAAAATTGGTGAAGAATTAAATGAAGGAGAGCCAGCTTTACCAATAAGTACATTTATTTATTATACAAAGTTAAATCTCATGATTGACTTAGCTTTGAATGGGTTTTCATTAGATTTATATCAAGGGTTTGAAATTTATGTTATTTATTGGTATTCAACTTATCTTGTAAATTTATTAATTGAATTAAGTAAAGTACGTATAACAAATATGATTAATCAAAAAATTAATTATATTGAAAAATCATTCCCAAAAAAGATTAAAAAATTAAAAGCAGGTGCAAAGAAAGATAAATTAAAATTTCAACATCACATTCATATTGAACAAACTTTACCTCAATTAATTAAAATTAAGAAAAATAATGAATATATTGAAAATTATTGGTTAGGATTAAATCATTTATTAGAAAGTATTTCATTCTATATAATTATAATATCATCTTTTGATTTAATACCAACATTTAAAGAAGAATCAATTTTTAATTTAAGATTAAAACCATGGTCGAGTATTGGAATCCCAAATCTTCCAACTTTTAATCAATATAATAATTCTCTTAAATTTGATAATACATCATCTGAAAAGACAATTGAAATATTAAATCATATAAAATCAAAATTAGATAATTCAAAACAGATATTTAAATCTATTCTTAAGGATATTAATGATGATGGTTCAATTCAGGACCTTTGGCTTAATAAAGCAAATTTATTAGATTGGTATGATCAATTACTAATGACAATTGATACTT
Organism: Scheffersomyces broadrunensis; assembly: GCA_030563665.1. Taxonomy (NCBI): domain Eukaryota; kingdom Fungi; phylum Ascomycota; class Pichiomycetes; order Serinales; family Debaryomycetaceae; genus Scheffersomyces; species Scheffersomyces broadrunensis. Next base: position 272,714 of record JAJMJS010000005.1, on the reverse strand, counting down.
ATTGCACTGATATAAATCATTTAATAGATATTATTAATAATCATAAGTCTAATTTAAATGATATTTCATCAATTTATAGAGTAGATATTTCCAACGGAAATCATAGATATTTCCCAAAAATCACAATTAAAAAGCGGGAATGAATTATATAGACTCTAATATTTTATTTAATTCTTTTGATTGTTGTAATGATTCTTTATGATTCTCTTTAATGGTAAAAATATCTTCATAAATTTTACCTGTTGAAACTTTAATGGCTTGAAGAGTAGACCTGAATTGTTGAAGATATTCAATTTCTGATTGGTAATCAGGTTGATTAATCCTATTATCCTTCAGTTCTTGTGATGATTTATCAATTGACAGCATTGTTTTCTTCTTATTGATTGGATTTCATTTGTTTCTTCCAACTTTAAATTTTCATTTTTTTTTTCTGTACGCGTTATCATAAAAATAAAATAAGAAGCAACAAGAAAAGTTTTATTAGTACTCTTAAAGATATAACGATGAACAAAAGTCATAACAAAATCGCCAATTTAAAAATTTATATACAAGTAAACGTTATACATTTTTAAGATGAACATTTAAGTAACTTATAAGAAATATATATTTCTCTTTTATTTAACACTAATATACAATATCTACTTTCCTTTACTTCCCTTTATGTTACTGTTTTTTCATGAAAGTTCGTTATTAATTATCACCACTTGGAGTAGATCCTTTAACATGAACTGATAAAACATCGAACATGCTTTTAACTTCAGCTGCTGCATCCTTAACAAAGGGCAATTCGAAGAATCCATAATCACCATTTTTAACCAATTCCGTAAAAACAATAGTTAAACCCCATGGATGAGGTTTATTTACAATTCTTCTTTCTAATAAAACTCTAGTAATTAGTTCTTGAATGGTTAGCTTAGCCTCCGGAGATCCCCAAATTAGGCTTGAACTAAAGAAATGCAAAATAATGCCAATAAACCAATGGGTATGACTATTTGGATACCTTAATTGATTAGCAATAGCATTAATAAGATGGAACTTAAATTCCAGGCTACCTTGATTCATTAAATCAACTAATAATGCAACCTGGGAAGATTTAATATTAAATCCACGAGCATTACTTGATAATCTATCATCAACTGCAGATATACCAACATGCAATACTAATGCATTAATTAATTTGACATTATAATGAATAATTTCTTTACCAAATTCATCTCCTTCTTTTGGATGATTTAATTTTAAACCATTATAAATACTTCTCATTAATGCAGGAGCTGGGATTCTTAAGAAATTTTCTACTGGTTTCTTTAATAAGACTTTAACTAAATCATCTGATGGCTTATAAAATATTAATGGGGATTCATTAATTTCCGGTAATCGTTCAACCTTTAATCCTTGAGTGAATGGATCAGGCACTGAAACATTAGATGGAGTAGCCGATAATATAATATTTCTTAATTGAATAAAGCCCCTAGGTAATGCAGTAATTAATTGATAATGGCATTCAACTAAAAATTCAGGATAATCATGTAAAATCCCAGCAAAAATTCTATTAATAGCTTTAAATATAACATTAAAAACATCATTATTTCCTTCACGTGAATAAATAGATTGGAATTTTAATAATGCGGTTAATAATTTAACCACTGACGAATAGCCTTCTTTATCATGTAATTCTAATAATCTTGGCAATAACATTCTATGACTGATTAAAGTAATCCAAGCAAATGTAAATGCTGGGAAAACAATTGGTTGAACCAATGTTAAAACTTCAGCAATATAATTTAAAAATGGTTGATCTAATTGTATAGCTGCTTCTTCATCAACTATAGTTGAATCATTCCAAATAGATAATAATGAGGAAAAGAATCTAAAATATGCTCTTTCATTCCAATTAGACCCTTCAGATTCATGATCATTAGCTAATGCTAATAAAATAATTGGAATAATTTTCTTTAAATAATCAATTGCTTCAACACCAGATTCAAATCTTAAAATTATCTTAATAATTAACATTGCTAAACAATCAACCGCTAAGAAAGTTTCATGTTGAGTTTTACTTCTAATTTCATGTTCGGCACCGAAAACAGCAACAGAAATTTCAATAGAAGATTTAAAGAAATTTTGGAAATATTCCGGATTAGTTAAAATTTCATTATCTAATAAGCCTTCAATAAATTGATCTTGTAAATCATCCGAGTGTTCAGGATGAGTTAAAAGCTTGACCCATTCAGAAAAAACATAACCTAATTGTGAATATAATTCATTCGGAGCTGGTGTAGTCAAGCTACCTAATACGTCAAATAAGTTATCACGAGCAATCTTAGCTTGTCTTAATTCTTCAGTTGAATCATCCGATTCAAATTTGCTTAAAGCATCAAGTGTATTAGCAAATTCAGATCTTAATGCAATTGGACGTATTTCTTCAGAACTGAAAACATTTAATAATAAATTGGCAGCAAACTTTACCACAGTAGGATTATTTGATTCAGAAATAAGTTTACCCATTGAAGAATCTAATTTTAATGGCAGAACTAATTGAACCTTTAATAATGAAAACATGACCGGCATATTAAATTTACGTTGATCTTCAGAATGAACTAACCACCAAGTAACGTCTTTAGCAGTTGATGGAGAATATTCACATAATTTATCTAATACAACAACGTAAATTTCTGTACTCATTGGATTATCATGACTTTGAGTAAATAAACAATTGACACCATACTGAGCAACTTTTAATAATAATTCAGGATACTTAATTGCATTGCTTTGGGCAATGGCTAATGCTTGACTTAAAGCCGTCATAATTGGATGAGTTGGATTAAGATCAGATAATTTTGTTTCCTGAGTTTCGGATAATAATTCAATAGCCTTTTGACAATTCTGAGTAATAATAGTAAATAATTGATCAGACGGGAAAGCATCAACTCCAACTTGCACTTGTCTGCCAGCTACTTGTTGTTGATCCATTGGTGGCGGAACAATAATACTCTCTTCAACAATATTGGCATTAGACCCAAAGGCTTCATAGATACGTAATTGATTATTACTAAGACCCTCCGGTTTTAACCCTAATGGTTCCGGTAACCTCATAGCATATTCAGATGCACTCTCATCAACGAACGGTTGATTTGAACTATGTTGCTCACGCAATAAAACATGAATCTTCATTCTTTCATCAATTAATTCACTAATATTATCTTGAGCAATTTTATCAACTATATCAACACATAATCCAACATTTTCTAAAACAGCAGTATTTAACTCAGCCAATGGAATTTCATCAGGATTTCCTAAAAGTTGAATCATTGTACTTTCAATAGTCTCAGCCAAAACTTTCTTTCCACTACATAAAACCATACTATGAGCCAATTGTTTAGCTAAATTTTGATAACTATTATGAAATTTTATAGTATCCTTCTCGGTAGCAAAATCTTTTCTAATAAGTGATTCAGTAGTAGTTAAAACAGCTTCAGAAACTCTAGTTAAAATTGGAACTGCACATTCTCGAACAGCTCTTGCTAATGAAGCTTGAAATGCTCTTCTCCAATTAGCATTTTGAGTAAAGATAGTAGTACCCACTAAATTACTAAAACTTGTATCCAAACCTTCTTGAGATTGTTGAGGTTGCTGTTGAATTTGCTGTTGTTGCTGCGGCTGTTGTTGAATTTGTTGCTGTTGCTGAAGACCGGCACCAATTTGTTGTTGGTGAAGAGGATATTGTGGTTGAGGTTCTATTGTTGCTTCCAAACCCATTCTACCAAAATCAGTAGTTAAACTAACAGTTTCAGAATGAATTCCGAACATGGCAGCCAAGGCAGCTGGGTCAGGATTATGATCTTTTATAATTGTCGACGGAGTAATATCTTTAATCTTCAATTTAAATGAATTTAATAAAACTTCAATTTCGAATTTTAAATTAAGACTTAAATCAGCGTAATCATAAAGTTCAGCTAATACTTTTATAATACCTAGAGCCCAAGGATTTGGAGGTTTAAAAATTTTGGAATATTGAGCTTGATCTAAGATTTTACAAACAAATGGTATAATTAATGATAAAGTTTTAAAATCGTATGCTTCAACAAGTAAGAATTTTAAAGCAATTTGATCTCTTCTTAATGGTTTATCATCTGCTAAAGTAATTTTACCTAACCAAGCTGCTAAATTTTTTAATTGATTTCTCTCCGGTCTTGAATCTCGGAAATTCTTAATAATATGATCAATTTCATTTAATGTCACACTTAAAATATAATCATAAAATAAACTATTATCAAGAGCTTTAACCAATCTGGAATATAATTCATGATTATTTGGTTCAGCTTTAGCTCTGTCAACAACAATATAATTTGAAAACCAAGAAAAATAAGAATCTTTTAAAAATTCATTTACTTCACTTAATCTTAAATTATCTTCTGTCATATTATTAACACTAAATAATAATCGATCAGAAATATTGGCTGGAGGTTCTTCTTGTTCAATATCTCCAATTAATTTTTCACTAACTGTAATTGATTGATATTTAGGACCAGTGGCTTCAGGGGTTGGAGTAACAGCTTGGGTTGAACATGGAATACCATTGGCGGCATCTTTAACAATTTGAAACATTCTTGCATGTTGATTTAATGAACGACATTCTAATAAATGCTTACAATAAATTGGATATTCATGTAATTTTGATTTAAAATTGTATAAGGATTGAACTGCAAATTTAAATAAATGTGAATCTGCGGGTTGATTACAAGATTCCCAAATGAAATTTAAGGCTACTGTTAAAGTAGTACCTTGAATTAATTCTTTCTCCAATAATGCACCAAATAAAAGTGAAGTCGAAGCTAAAGCTCCTAAAGGATATCCCGAAAAGAATTTATATTCATCTAATAATGAATGAATCATACAAGAAAATATATCTTGTTGTTCAGGATCATCACTTGATTTCATTTTAACTAACGTATCAACAATTATTTTAATTTCAACATCTTTATTATACATTTTTTTATAAGTTGATTTCATTTCTTGTTCAACATTTGGTGGAAAACAAATTGATGCTTCTGCATTTGATAAAATCGCTTGATCATGACCATTACCAAAATTAATTAATCTTGGATAAGTTGTTAATACTAATAATTGTAAATTTTTCAATTTTTCACCATCAACTAATCCATTACTTGATTTTAATTTATCTAACAAATAATGAACAGTTGGTAATCTTAAAACATTAATTGGATCATTACCAAATAAAATCTGTCCCTGAGGGATTTGCTGAACCACGTTATAATCTCTTTGAGCTCTTTCATCAACCACTTGTAATAACGCTGGATAAAAGTCTTTTTTTAATTGAGAATCTTTAATTTTTGATTCAATTAATGATTTAAAGTCGTATCCATATAATGATGATTCAACAATAAATTTTGCAGAAGTCTTTACATCAAGTATTGTTGATAATAATAGTTGATTTAAAAGTCCAAGATTTAAACTAATAGATAAGATTTTATCAATTGATTCAATTGTACTTCTTGGATTATAATATTTTATAAATTTATCAATTAAAGATTCATCACCTTGTTCTTTTAAAATATTTAATACATCAGATAATGAAGGATTATCTGTTTCAATTAAAATTCCAAATAAACTATCAATTAAATCAGTTATAAATGGACTTTGTTCAGGTAATGTAATAGCAGCCATAATAAGATAGTCTGGATTTGATCTATAATCAATTTCAAATCTTTGATTTAAAAATGAATTTAATTGAAGTTCAGCATCATTTATTTGAATTTGTTGAGATTGTTGAATTTGTTTTATAACTTGTAATTCTAATTTTCCAATATTAATAAATTTTAAAATTGATGAAGAAGGTGATTTATTAATTTCATTTGGGAAGCAAAATGCAATATTTTTTGATAAAGTTATATCATAACCGCCAGGAGTTGTATTCATACTTTGTAATACTGATAATAAGGTTTTATTAAACCACCAATCATAACTTAAAAAAATATCAATTGGGCCTTCTTTAAAATCTAACGATGATAATAATTGATGAATACTTACTGGTAATGGTAAAATATTTCTTTGAGATGAACCAAATAAATTTTTATGAACTTGAGAAAATACTTCATACCAATTTATAATAAAATTTTGTTGATCTAAAGTTTTAAAACATGATTGTAAAAGAGCACCTTTTGCATCAGCTTCTGGATAATTGGGAGGAATTATAAATCCAATTCCTTGAGAACCGGGAATTAAAATTTCTGATAAAATTAAAGCAATACTTTGATCAATATCATTTGATTTTAATTGTAAAAGTAACGGTAATAATTTATCACTCAATAAATTTTCTGGTCTAATTTCGATTAATAAATCTTTAAATGACATATTTAAAATATTTTTATAAAATTTATTAATTGGTTCAATATTTGATTTTAAAGCCTTTAAAGAATTTAAGGTGATTAATTTATGAGTAAATGGGAAGTAAGGAGTATTTAAAATGCTATCTAAAAATAAATTCCAATTAAAATTTGGAGTATAATCCTTTGATTTTATAGCACTTAATAATTTAAAAGAATTTTCTTGTAAAAATATTTGACTTGATTGATCTTTTGATTGAAATTTTACAATTAAAAGAAATGAAAATATTAAATCACAATTATATCGATTTAAAAATTCAATTAAAGATAACTTAAATTTTGATGATTTAAATAATAATTTCGATAAATTTAAAAATAATAAATCTAAATAATTTAAATCTTTGGAAATATATTCTAATTCTTTTATAAATAATTTTTCAATTAATGTTAAATCTGATTTAATATTAATTAATTCAATAAATGTAATTAATTTTTCAAAATAATTATTAATAATTATTGGATGAGTTGATTTTCTTGATAAAATATATCTAATTTGATTAAAATGACTAGTTAAATTTTCTTCAGTTAATGTAGTAATTAAAATTGATATTTGAGTTATAATAACTTTAGTTAATTCAGGATCTTCTAAAAAATATTTTAATTCGTCTCCTTCCAGGTATAAAGATTCACTAGTATTATCAGTTTCTTCTTTATTATTGATTATTGGTTGATGAGGATGTTGTTCTTGTTGATCTTGATCTTGTTGATCTTGTTGTTGTTGTTGTTGTTGTTGTTGTGATTGATGGCCCTCGGGGCGAGATTGAATAATTTCTGACAAAACTTTTTCTTTAATTTAATTTAAAAGCAACTCAAGGGAAATAGATTACTAAAACTTAAGTGGCAAAAACAAAACAAGCAATGAAATGAATAATGATAATATAATGATGCAGTGACTTAGCAGTTATTTTCTTAGTAGCTATTGATCGATCGATCGTGATGATTGATTGATTGGGTTTTAAAAAAAGTAAGATAGATTTTGTTCTTTCTTGCTTTTTCAATATGCAAATATATGTTGTGTAATTCTAAAATAATAATAAGAAAGAAAATATTTTAGAAACAAATGAATTTTTGGATAGTATATGCAATTGAATAATAACTATTAGATCTAATCAGTAGTCTAATAATATATTATTATATCTATGTATAAGTTAAAAAAATGTATTGATATTTAATTTGATTAATTTACTTGAATAATATTTACAACCAGATTTTCTTCTTTTATTTTTAAAAAGGATCAAACGTTGAAAATAAAAAAAAAAATTTTATTCTTTTTTTAAGAGAAAGTGTTACCCGGAATTCAAACCAAGTTGCAAAAAGTTAATTATTATAATCTGAAAATTGTCTATAAAGAAATATTTACATAAAAAGGGGTATAACTATGTTATTTAATCTATATAACTTTCAATATCTCTAACTTTAAAGATTCAGCTTCAATCAGATCATCATTATTTATCAAATCCAATGATTTCTTTAATAAATCCTTTAAATTATTATTCTCAATTATAATTAATGATTCATTAATTGTTTCTGTTGTGGTTGCTGTTAATGATTTTTTAAATGGGGATGGTAATTTTAAATAATCCGTGAATGATTTATTATCGTTACTACTTAGTTCACTTATATCTGAATAAATTGATTCAAGCTCACTCTTATGATGATTATGATTATTTTGTTGATTATTATTATTATTATTATTATTATTATTATTATTATTATTATTATTATTACTTGAAAATATTGACGATGATGATTGATGCAATAAAGAACTGTTTGATCTATTACGATTATTTATGGATGCCGAGGATGTTGATAATGAAGATGATGAAGTAGTTGATAATGACCTTAAATTTATTGATAATTTTTTAAACTTTTCAATAATTGTTAAATGAGATTCTTCATCATCATCATCTTGTTCAAGATTTATCTTAATAAAATTTAAAAATAAATCTTCATTCCATGATAATAATAATTGGCCAAAGAATAAATCCAAATTATTTAATACATTACCCCATTTATTTTCATTTAATAAATGTTGATAAATAATTTCTTCTTCACCTTTAAATAAATTTAATAAAATTGGTTTATTACTAATTAATAATCCCAATGAAATTTTAAATAATCCAATTTTCCAACCTTGCAATAAACAAAAATCAATTATTCTATTTATAATAGATGAATCAGGTGAATGAGATGAAATAAATGATAACCACCATTGATATAAAAATGGTTTAAATTCAACAAATTCAATTAAATGATTAAATAATTTTGAATCAATTTCATTTAATATATATAAAAATTCCAAATACCAATCATTTAATGTAGTTGCCATTGTTGAAGTTGAAAATATATCATGTAATTGAGGTTCATTTTCCATTATATTAATTAAGGAATAAAATGTTAATTGACAATCTTGATTAAAATTATGATAAAGTACTCCAACTAAGAATAATAATCCTTGACAATAACCTAATTCAACATCATAATTAGCATAAACATTTAATATAGTTGATAAATTTTCAATTACTTGATCTTGTTTAAAAAATTTTATTAATGGGAAAGTTCGATTTAAATCTTTTGAAATTTGCTTAGAAATTTCTAAATTATATGAATGTTGAAAATTTTTATAAACAAATTTAATTGATTGTGGTATATCCTTATTAGTTAATAAAAAGATTCTTTTCCAAATTAATGAACGAATTTGATTTGGTATACCTCCTTGTTGAAAAAATAATAATTGAGTATAATATGGTAATGTATTAATAGTTCTAGTTGGATAATTTAACAATGAAATCCAATAAGACTTTTCTAAATTGGAATTTATAAATTGTTTAACATTTATATAATTTAAGCAACATTTTTGTAATTTATTGGGAGTAGCTGATAATGATGTACCACAAACATTACAATTTGAGAATTCATCATTTTGAAATTGATAATCTTCAAAGATTTTATTGAATTGATCTTCAGTTATTTCATCATGTTGTTCATCATGTTGCTGTTTTTGAAGTTCACTTTCAGCTTCATCGTCTTCTTCAGGACTGGTTGATTCATCACTATATCTTAAACATTCAATTTTTAAGGATATATTTTCAAGTAATATTGATATACCATAATCTGAGCAAGTACTTAATGATTCCTCAAATTCAATTAATGATTCATAATCAATCATGATAGTGAATTTATCTATCTAGTAGTAATAAAAATGATGATGGGTGTTGATTAATTGTTGTTTTGTAAAAACTAAAAAATACTTTTTATATATATAAGAATTATAGGATGAAACAAGGCGACGAACGGCTGGAGATTAATAAATGAGAATGAATTTTTTAATTAAATTAATATACTATGAATTATATTTGATATTGACTATAGTCTGTAGATAAGGATTCTATATCTTAGATTTATACTATAAATAAATAAATGAATGAATAATAGTTGGTTAATGAATAAGTTGTTATAAAATAAAATTACTTAAATCAGAAATTGTACCTTAAATAAGTAATTTTTCTTTTTGGTTATTGTTTACTAACAAATTTATAAAAATTTCGCGTCAATATTTTTTTGTAAGGGATAAATATTTTTTGTGACGTCAAATGGTTTAATTATTGAGGTATGGATTTTATGACTTCATATGCTACCACTTTTTACTTTAAATACTTGGACGTTATATTATTTATTGTAAAGTAGTATATCTAAAGTATTATCTTTCATATTATTAAACGTTTTCGTATTTAAGTCTTGAAATAAAGGGTTTGAAATTTTATTTATAAATTATTTATAATCTCCTTTGAGGCAGTTTATTACATTAAATATTCACATGATTATTTATTAATATAATTAACTAAAAATTAATAAACAGTTAAACCTGTTTCCAAAATAACCCATCAGACGTAAATATTGTATTACTCTTCAAATTGGTTTAAGATAGCATTGGTTAAGATAAATTAAGCTTGGCAGTTGACTTATCTATAATATTTTTTTTTAATGAACCTTTTTGCTACAGATGTTAAATGATACCTGACATCTTTAAAACATTCAACATATTTAATAGTTACATAATATGCTCATATATTACTAGTTGTAGCCATTGTAGAGAGTATGTTTGGACTGGCCTAGCAGAGTTAACAAACAAAGGTGCAAATTCCATAAGTCGTGCATAAATCAAGCATTTACAGACCCCTTGAAATGTATTATAGAGTATAAAGGAAAAGAATGGATAAGCAGATAAGAATATAAGTATATACTGATCTCTTAAGAGAAGATCCATACAAGTCATTTTAACTTAAACGTCCTTATTCATATATGTTTTTCAAATCAATATTAATACTTAATTTAGCTTTATTTACTTATGTTGCTCATTACAATATTGTAGATCATACAGAATACAAGTAAAATCTACAATATTATATATAATGAAATTAAATAAATTGATATGTAATTTGTATATTAAGCTTTCAAAACCAAATTAAACAATCATCCATTTTATGTAAATAATACTATTAATTATTAATAATAATAAAACTTTAAACAAAGGGGGTTAAAATAACTTTTGAATAAAATAGTAAACAAAATGGGTCTTAATACGTACTTTATCATCGGAGCAATACAAGTTAATTTCATTCTAATTATCATTTTGGATTCAGAGTCACGGTTTAAATGAAGGTTTAAGTTATCAGAAGTACCAGATCAATTAACGGTACCATCCTCAATAATTCCTTCACCTATTGATTCAAAATTGAAACTTTCAGATCAAGTTATTAAAGAAATGGTAGATATCAGTAGGCAAGTGAACTAAATTAAAGGAAATTCAGGTTAGTAAATATATTAAAACTTTTTAATAAATTAGTAGTATTATTAAAAACGACAATAGCAAATAATAAAGAATCAAGAATCAATATTCCAAATTGTTGTATCCCAATAATTGTTTTTAACAACGGTAAAGGTATTGAAAAGTTAGACTTAAATAAATTCCCGAAGTAATAACTAGGAACTGCATTTTTCAAGAACCAACTCACGTAATTGAAATCGAAAGAAATAGTTAGTTAGTAAATAAACAGATACGTATATTTATTGAATATTAAATACTATTAAAGATATCGAATATAAAACTGATCTATACGTACGACCTCAAAATAAATACTAAAGTAGTAAGCAACTAACTAATAGTACCTAGATGAAAATTGATTAGCTAGTATCTTTACTTAAGAAGAAAGATAGATAAATATTTTAAAAATAAAAAAGGGATTTATTTTATTATATATAACAATTAAATCACAAAATTTAAAGGCTAATTTTAGATCCACATACGTATGTATTTAATATAATATAGAGATATAGCTATTATAGACAACAAAAAATATATCATAATAAAAAGAAACTACCATTGTTCTATATACTGGTCCAATCACTACCACTCAAATGGCAAATCAAGTCATTGATGAAACTGCAACAATTAAATAGTAACTACAATATTATAATAATTAATATATAAATATATGTATATGTAATTTATTTATTAAATAATCATAACAATAGCATCAAAAGTAAATTAAAAAATATCAACAACGTCTTTTTTGTTTTTAATAATTAATATTAATGAATGATAATAATAAAATTAATAAGTAGAAGAGACTTTGTTTAAATTTTTAAAAATTAACAATAATTAAAATAAAACAGAGGCTTCTACTAATACGTGCTTTACTTCCTTTATCTACACCAGATATAGGAGCTACTCATTATAGTGGTTCTATAATAAGTTAATAAATTGATACCATTAAAACAAAGAAAATAGCTTGATGAAATTATTGAGTTAGTAGAATGAATAAATAAAAATTACAATTACAATTACAATGTAAAAGAAGAGAAAGTAAAGGAAGAAAAGAGGATACACATATATTTATATATATATATATTATATATTTCAAAAAAAAGTGGACATTGTTGAAATTAAGATGAGAGATTAACTGTGTCTGTTTCAGTGTTAAAAAATATTATCATTTAAAATTACTATTTAATTATAATAATAACATATCAAATATATTACAATAAATTTATCAATGAAATAAGAGTATTTTAATCTATTAAATCTAAATCAAAATCTAAATCTAAATGCAAAAATTTAATTCCGTGCGCCTAACGGAGTTATAATATGTTTTATTTATTAACAAATAATTACAACTACAATAACTATTTAATTTTAAACAATTATACATCTTTAGAAATTTACTAACAATTTTATTATTACTAGCTAGCAGCAAAACAAAGTTTGAAAATGATTGAAAGTACTACTTTTGTTAACTAGGTATGTAATACCTTGTTTTATTCAATTTTTGTTTTAATATATAAAGCAGTCTTATTTGTTAAGACTTAAATTTAATTAAATTCATTTAAATAGTATTACTTTGTAGAGTATTTGGAGCAATTAAATCAAATTAATATAATTAATCTTAAAATATTATCGATATTCATATTCTTTTATAATCTATATTTGAGTATAGTAATCGTACTATTTTTAAGCGCTTACCATATATTTATTGAAAATGGAAAGTATAATTTGCAGGCTATTGCTGGAAATATTTATATATTATATATGACAATAAGGGTACTTTCAACCGTATTATTTCTGGTTCATAAACAAGCGGAATTCTTAACTGGTAGATGAGCAATAGTCGCTTACCATATACAAAAGGAGACGATTGAAATATCCATACTGTATTTGAATGATTTAGACTATTCTATAAAAGCTACAAAGTAATAAGTAAATTTGCTTGATTTAAGTATATCAGAAATACTTTTATATATTATACTTTTAAATAAAATAAATTTGTTTGACAGCTTTATGAGACAAGTTACCAAAGCTGCATCTGGACCCTACATCTTGACTATGATAGTTAGTATATGCTAGTTAATTTCCCTAAATATAAATATATAAAAGTTAGTATAATTACTTAGAGATTAAAATCAAAAAGAATTAAAAATTCTTTAAATGATCAACCGGTAAAGATTTCCGGTTAGAAGAAAAAATTTATATATATTCATCTAAAGGATGAAAAAAAAGATGAAATCTATATCATACATCAAGATTAATAAACATCATGGTATATTACTTTAAAGCAATCCCAGAGGAAGAACCATTACAGGGAGTTAATGATTTTTCAGTTGATGTTGATGATAATCAAAATAATGAAAATATAGAATATATAATATATATGGGTAAAGATAAAATTGAAAATGATCCTCTTATAAAACATTCCCATTCAAAAAATATTTGGTTTCATGTTGATAATTATTCATCAGCTCATTTATATTTACAATTAACCAATGAACAAATCTTAAATTTTAAATCATTTGATAAATTTATAATAAATTCCAATATTTTACAACAAATTGGTCAATTAACAAAATCAAATTCAATTAAAGGTAATAAATTAAATAATATAACTATTATATATACTCCAGTTGAAAATTTACATACGGATGGATCAATGGATATTGGTACTGTAACATTTAAGAATCCTAAACAAGTTAAACGAATTAAAATTTCTAAGAAGGAAAATTCAATTATAAATAAATTAAATAAGACAAAATTTGAAATTTCAATTGATGAATTTAAACAACAACAATTAAAATTAAAATCCGATTTAATTAATCAAAGAAAATTATTAGATAAACAACAAGATGAATTAAATAAATTATATCAATCTCAAAAAGTTAAAAATTTAGATCCATATGCTGATTTATTTACTGAAGAAAATTTACATAATAGTAGTAATGAATTTAGAAATGAAAATTGGGCAGAAGATGATTTTATGTAGTACACTCACACATTAGAAATAATTATAATAAACGTTATCCATTAAATAACTTATAAATATATAGATTTTGTAAATATATACACTTACTTATTTATTTATTTGTCTCTTTAGAATAGATTTTTTGACCTTGTCGTTGTATTTTTTTTAGTTGCTTTGGAAGGAAGTGGTGGAACTCATATAATAAGAATTGAACATAATATATGGCTTTTTAATGCTAACATGAATGAAAAAGAAGAAATGGAAATATAAAAAAAAACATAACTTTATATTTAACTTAAGAATCTAAATTAACTGGGAATCTACCAGCAGCTCTTTGATCATCCCATTTTTCAACCCAATCAAGTGGACATAATGATGTAAAAGTCTTGAAGAAAATCTTACATGGTTCAAATTCTTCACCTTTTACATTAACACATTTATGATAATCAACATAACTTTGAGCACAATGTTTGGTTTGGTTTTGATATGGAAATCTTGGATCGAATTGAGGAGTGTCAAATTTAAATGTTTCTGCGTCGTAAGCCATTTTGAATTGATATTATTGTTATTATTATAATCGTTATTGGATTTCTAATTGACAAATATAAATAAAAAAAAACTAATGAATGTAAAAAATTTATATTTAAAAAAACTGTTTGAACTTTTCTATCTTACGATTTTTCTAAGCTATGGTTTATTTTTGAGCTGGCAGCTCTTTATTTTTTTTTTTTTTTTATCAATTTTATTGGTTCAAAAATAGTCACATGTATAAAGTCACACGAAACATCCACACTTCAATAGATTAAACTTATTACATGTATTTATATATATATGTTACCTTACATTTAAAGGAATTAACTTTAAATTATAAGCATCTACTCCTCATTAAACATTCTTTTTACATTATTCTATTAAATCGAAAATAATAAGTATAAGTTATCTATAAATTAATCCCTTTGACTTGTCCAATCTGCTAATTCAAATTCATGACCATCTCCAATTACCAATAAACTATATAAAACAGGTAATTGATATACTTTATATCCTCTAATACTTCTGATTACTTCGGCTTCTTCACTTGTTCTCAGGACTTTTTGATTATGTATTTGTATTTGTTTTCGTTTTTCTTCTTCTTCTCGATCAGCTATTCTTTCTTGTAATAATGGATTCATATTAATTCGTTGATTCTTAGGAACATCAGTATACTTATAATTAGGATTTACCATCGATGAATGCTTAGATAATTTATTAAATTGAGTGATTATTATTGGATTAGGAGGTGGATTCTCTTGTTTTAATTTTTGTTTTACTATTTCAATTATAGCAATGGATTTCGGTATACCACTAGATATACTACTTACTAATACTGAGTTGCCTCTTCCAAGCTCAGAACTTATTTGATTCACTCGATTCTTTATTGAATCATTCTTGGTGACTTTAATTGATTTTCCTATTTCTTTGATTTGCGAACTACTGATTATTGAATCTCGTACTTGTTGGATTTCAGTTTCAAATAATGGATTCCCATTACTGCTATTAATCAGTGATCGTATTTCACTTGACATCTATATGATATGTTATATATATATATATATATTATATCCTTTATGAATAATATTATTTTAGAAAACCTCTATACACATATTTAAAATAGAAAAAAAAATTTCTTGAAGAAAAAGAAAACGATAATGCAGGATCAGTACTACGCTACCATATCATAAATCTCTTAAACTACCACCTCTTTCTGGTGATCCTTTATAGGTACTTCCCTTTGAACTACTTCCTTTAGAACTACTGCCTTTAGAGCTATTACCTGCACTATGCAACACATAAGTTGATGTATCCAAATTTTTATATCTACTTGTTGAAGTTTGGTCCAAAAATTCATCAAATTGAACTAAATCTAATATATTATTATGTGATTCTACCAATTTTTCAGTTGATGTATATCTATTACTTGATATAGGTATATGATAATACATTTTCTTTTTATTAATTGGCTGTTTTTTAATTTTCTTTTCAACAATTGGTTGAGGTTTAGCAACAGGTACAACAAATCCATTTTCATGCATTAGATATGTATTACCTTGATCATCATGAAGAGTGGTGACACGAATACTGGGATTGATAAATTGATTTGAATAACTAGGGGAATAAGAAGCAGGTTGGAAATTATAGCCAGAAGTTGGAATAGTTGGTGAAAAGCTGACTGTTGGATTTTGATTTTGATTTTGATTTTGATCAAATGGGGGTTGATTTAAATTAGTAATTTCAGGCTTTGTTTCCATCGCAGGAGCATCAAAAAAGATATCATCTTGACCATAGGTTAATTCCTCTCTACCAATTAATAATTCTTTTAATGAATGATCTATTTCTTCTATTTCTTTATCATCATCATTAATAAATTGATAATCTACCATAAATATAAATGGATTTAATTGACATAATGAAAGTTTTAAATTTTTTAATATTAAATATAAGGTTGATAATTTATCTTTTGATAAATTATTAATATAGGTTGAATCTATTTTAATTTTATAATTTTCAATAATTATTATTACACTATTTAATTCTTGATTTTGTAATTTATTATTAGTTGAAATAATAAAATCGTAGGTGTTAAAATTGGCGGTAAGTATACTGGAAAATGAATCAATATTAATTGAATCTAAATTTAAATTTAATCTCTTCTCAATAGATTGATTCTCCTTAGCTAGAGTTTTATTCTTTAAAATATAATTTATATTAGGAATAATATTAATTTTCCAATTTTTATCACACAAACACCAAAATATTAGATTATAATAAGATAGATCACCAATTAATAATATTTTAGGATGATTCATTAGTGAATGGAACTTCTTTATATCAATTAGCTTGTGGATATATTGATCTTATAGATTGATAGATTGATCTTGATTGACGTGTTCAAAAGTAATTAAAGAGATTCAGATAAAAAGCAGCCAAAAAAAATGTGTATATTTTTTGTAATAATTTTTTAATTTTTTCTTTTCGCTAACTAAAATTTCCTTTAACTAAGGTCCAAGTAAACTAATATAAATGCAAAATTGCCATTATTATCTAGAATTTAATGATATTATATTTAATATATTACTTTAGAACAATCTAATACTATTACCATTAGACGATAAAGGTTAGATTTTTTTTTAATATAGATTGCAAATCAAAAATCAAAAATTTGGTTTTGCGGAATGAACCGATAAATAAATTCGGATACACGGAATTTTCACAGTCAATTTATGCCCCCACATAAAAATAATATATAAAATTAAATTGTTCACCAATTTTTATTTAATTTTAAATTTTTCATTTACTTATTATTTGAATTTATCATTAACTTCAAAGTATATATGATTAGATTCAATCGTATTTCACAACAATTCTTATCTCATCATTACAAATCGTTTATACCTTTTATAAATCAATATACTTCTATAAGATTAATGTCATCCATTAAAATGCAAATCCCATCAAAGCAATCTGCACATAAATTAACTTTGATCCCTGGTCCAATTGAATTTTCCGATGAAGTTTTAGATGCTATGAGTACTCCATCTCAAGCTCACACTTCTCCTGAATTTATTAGTACATTTCAATCTGTATTAAAAAATTTAAGAAAATTATTTAAATCAGAAAATCCAAACACACAAGCTTATGTTTTAGCAGGATCAGGTACATTAGGTTGGGATATTACTGGTGCTAATCTTATTAGTCCTGGTGATAAAGTTTTAGTATTATCTACTGGATTTTTCTCTGATGGATTTGCTGATTGTTTAAAAATTTATGGTGCTGATGTTGATGTTATTACTGCTGAAGTTGGTGATGTTGTACCATTATCAAAAATTGAAGAACAATTAAAAAAGGAAAAATATACTGCTATTACTATAACTCATGTTGATACTTCTACATCAGTTGTTAGCGATGTTAAATCAATTGCTGAAATTGTTAAAAAGCAATCCCCAGAAACTTTGATTGTGGTAGATGGAGTTTGTTCAATTGCCGTTGAAGACTTTGAATTTGATAAATGGGGAATTGATTATGCATTAACGGCTTCACAAAAGGCAATTGGCGTACCAGCTGGTTTATCAATTTCGTATGCATCAGAAAGAGCCATTGAAAAAGCCATTAATAGAAAAGAATCAGTTTATTTTGCTTCATTAAAAAGATGGACTCCAATTATGAAAGCTTATGAAAGTGGTAATGGAGCATATTTTGCAACTCCAGCTGTTCAAACGATTACTGCTTTAAAAGTATCACTTGATCAAATCTTTATAAACACTTTAGAAGAAAGATTTTCAAAACATGAAGAAGTTTCAACAAAATTTAAAACTGGACTTGAAAAATTAGGATTTAAAATTTTACCAGTTAATCATAAAGTTGCAGCTCATGGATTATCAGCCGTTTATTTTCCCGAAGGTATAAATGGACCTGAATTTCTTGGATTATTGGCTAAAAAAGGATTTACAGTTGCTGGTGGTATTCATAAAGCTTTAGTAGGTAAATATTTTAGAGTTGGTCATATGGGTTATTCAGTTGAAGCTGGTCATATTGATTTAATTTTTAAAGCAATTGAAGAATCAATTTCTGAACTTAAAAAGTAAATAGAATTTATTATTTTATTTTCCATTATATATACATATATATTTATTTTTTCTAATAGTAATAAAAAAGAAAACAAACTAAATCTACATTTTATTTTATTTCATTTCATTACCATAACTTGCAAGGTTTTCTCGTTAATTATTATAAATAGAGTAAAAATTTCCTAACTTTTATTTTTATCTTTACCAATTATTCAATCAACTCGGTGAACTCGGTCCGACCTACGATGATTTTAAATATCATGAATTAATTATTTATGTCAATAATGAAAAAGATATTTATCAATCAATAGTATAGAAGGCGATTATCGGAGACACCACAGTTTTATTTTCTTCTTTTTTTTTTTTTTCTTTCTTATTTGTGGGTATATTATTTTTTTCTGATTCCTCGATAATAAAAGATTCTGCAAAAATTTATTTTTAATCAATTGAATCTAAGGACAAACATCAATGCAATAGTTAATGATGTTTAGAAGTAGTAGTGGATCAATGATAGCAAGAACGTATAAGTTCATAGGTCATTCGCCTACTAAAATATTAAATAAATCATTAATTATACCCCATAGATCACTTACAAATCATTCATCGACAAATAAACTAATAACATCATCTAAGAATTATGATAAATTTAAATATTTTCATAGTTCCACTATATTACGAAATCCGCCACCCAATCCACCACCACCACTTAAACTTGAATCACCACCACCACCCAAAGATTCAACTTCTTCATTGTTTGGTAAAGAAATATCAACCTCACAATTTAAAATGTTAACATCATTATTATCAACCATTTGGCCCAAGAATAAACCAAGTTTCAAAATCCGAGTTCTTATAGCATTATCATTATTAATTGGATCTAAATTATTAAATGTTCAAGTTCCATTTTTTTTTAAAACTATAATTGATGAAATGAATATTGAATGGACTGAACAATTAGGTACAGTAGGAACCGTCATTGGTAGTTTAATAATTGCCTATGGTGGTGCTAGATTCGGAGCAGTATTATTTGGAGAATTAAGAAATGCTGTATTTGCTTCTGTATCACAGAGTGCCATTAAACGAGTTGCTTATAATACATTTTTACACCTTTTGAATATGGATTTACAATTTCATTTATCGAGACAAACAGGAGGATTAACAAGAGCAATAGATAGAGGTACTAAGGGGATAAGTTATGTATTAAGTGCCATGGTATTTCATATTATCCCCATTACATTTGAAATCAGTGTTGTTTGTGGGATATTAACTTATAATTATGGTATTTCGTTTGCTGGAGTAACATTAGCTACCATGTTAGCCTATTCGATTTTTACAATTCGTACTACTAGTTGGAGAACTGGATTTAGAAGACAAGCCAATAATGCTGATAATCAAGCAGCATCAGTTGCA
>JAJMJS010000005.1:0-247500 GCA_030563665.1 Scheffersomyces broadrunensis | reverse complement strand
TCAAAATCTTCACACTCAAGTCCAATGACTCCTTATGCTCCAACTTTTGGTTCTATATCTTATAATAATACAGCATTATCATCATCGTCATCATCATCGTCGGGTTCTAACTCCTTATCAACTACAAATATAACTTTCCCAATAACTCCTCCTTCGACAATAATCAGTAATAATAATAGTAATAATAATTCAAATCTAAGACTAAGATCGAATTCTTTACCTAATTTCATAACTTCAAAACTGAAATATAAACATCAAAATTTATTATCAAAATATACTAGTAAAAAATTAAAAAATAAAATAAATCAACAGCAACAGCAACAATACCAATATCAACAATATCAACAACCACCAAAATTCCCCTCTTTTTCAATCGGTGAGAATATGAAGTATATTCTTCATCTGGATAATGAATATGAAGAAGAAGAAGAAGAAGAAGATGATGATGATGATGCTGAACAAGTTCAAGATATAAACAATGATAGCAACAACAATAATAATAATGACTTTTACGACTTTTTAAATTCTCCACCGACATCAATTGATTATTTCAATAGAATGAATCATCATCATCATCACCATAATAATAATAATAATAATAATAATAATAATAGTAATAATAATAATACTACTACAAGAGAGTCAAGCATATATAATTATCAAGATGATGAATTAATAATGATTCCTCCCTTACCAATATCCACCTTAACCCATCGTCCTTCATCTTCATCCATGGATCCATTGGAGTTTATAAGTACGATTGATGAGGATAGTAATGATTATGTGTTTGGATCAGAATTAGTCACTCCAATATCAACAAATAATCAAATCAATAACAATAACAACAATAATAATAATAATAATAATACAGCAGCAGCAGCATTAAAAGCTACAGCTACAACTGCAACTGTTATCACTCCTAGTATTGAAGAAGATAATGTTGATAAATTAGCTAATTCAATTTTAAAAGTGGTTAATATAAATAATGATAAACAAGTCGAGTGGGGGATATAAACAAACACATAGAAAGAAAAAAGCAACAAAAGAAGCGAATAAAACAATTCAATTTATTTTTATAGAATTCTATACTGAAACAAAATCATTCACTGGCCACAGGTTGGTTAAATAAATAAAGTTTTCTGTTTTTAATATCGGGTTATATTATTATTAGTTAAACTTTATACCATTTTCGGTTCTTTTTTTATGTTTTTATTTTTTTATTTTTAAACTTTACTTTACTTTACTTTACTTTTACTTTTACTTTACTTTTACTTTACTTTTACTTTTACTTTTACTTCAATAGAATATAAATAGACTTATTATAAATAAACTTTCAATGTTTTTTATTTTTAAAAGTTCGCAGTTGTTAAATTGCTTTTTATTTATTCGTATTATTTTATTGTATTGTGATAATTAGAAATCTTCACAACCCCCCTTGAGAAAAATACTAATTAAGATAATAATAATCTTGATTAAGACAAGTGTATTTCTACAGTCTATAAGTTTATATAATTAAATCGGATTTTAAATTGAACACCCTCAGTCGAAATTACCGGCTTATGGGGTGGTATTAACATGTTTTTTTAATTATTATGATTATTATTAGGGGTTTTTTTATTTACTAAACGGCGCGTATTTAAATTAATCCAATATAAGTTATAAATAACTTCTTCTAATCACTTATACTTGATTATATAACTTCATAAACTATACTATGGGTAAATTTGGGTAAAGTTTAAATATTTACCTGTTTCCAAAATCGATTATAAAGGGATTCTACAAAAGTAAATTTAATTAAAATTTAAGTACTATAAAACAATAATTTATATTTTTAGTTTTGTTATTGTTAACAAATCATGCTTCCACTGGGATCAAAATAAAAAATTTCCTAGATTATCTATTGTGGTGATGATACTTAAAAGTGTTAGTGTTTGATGACTATATTTATGGTTAGTAAAAGTAAAGTCTTTAAGAAGAAATAGAACATAAAACTAAAAATTAAAAATTAAAAAATTTTTTGTATATTTTCTTCCCCTCGGTTAATTTTTTTGTTCTGGAAGACAATTCTTCTTTTCTTTATTAGTTGTTAAGTTAAAATAGAATTATGCACCAACTTGCCCATAAATATATTAATAGAAGATGACTCTACAAAAAATAAGATAGGGGGTAAATATAAGTAGAAATAACTATAAATTCCCAGGTTTTTTGATATATTGTTTTGGTAATTTTTTCCTTCTTTTCTCTTCATAGTATTGATAAAGATGTTTATTAAGACTTTTATTATCATCTTATCGGCATGTCTTATGACTGCTGAAGGTTTGGTTATTCCAAATATTCGTGACTTCTTTAAGTATGAACTTTTTTCTCAAACAGAATCAAAAAATAGTCTTGTGCAACCATTTTTTGTTACTGAGCACTTAACTTCCAACAATTTAGATAATTCCAAAGTTCATATTCGTAAGAATAGTTATATTGTTGTCTATAGAGATGGATTATCTGCTGAAGAAAAGAATGAACACAGATCCTGGATTGAAAGTGAATATTCTTCTATGGTTGAAACTGCACATCAGAAAACTAATAATCGTATGTTTCGGTTTGGAAGAAAGTTACGTTTCTTTGATTATGGTCAAGCATTGTTTTCTCATGATGATGAATCTGCAAAGGGATCATTTAGTGGTTATTATGGTCATTTTACAGATGCTGTACTTGAAAAAATTCAAGTTGACTCTAGAATTTCACATATTGAACCAGATTCTCAACCTATTATGAATGATTTTAAACCACTTCGTACTATTGTTGGATCAAGTCACAAATCCAACCTGAAATCCAAATTTCATTATGATGATTTGGATAAGAAGTGGGTTCCAAATCAAATTCCTCTTGATGGAGGTGAAATTGACTATTTGAAAATTCAAGGAAAAGATACTTGGGAAATTACCGAATGCGCCAGGGAACAATATAAGAGTTCTCATTTTCAAGAAATTAATTCTTTGGATTATGCACCAATTTCTCAAATAATTGGAGTACTTGAAAATACTGTCTTGGCCCATTATCATAACATCATGAATGATGAATTTTATCAATCAGCCTTTACTATACCAAATAATCGTAATTCAGTTTCTTTACTGGCAGCTATTAAAGCCGCTAAAAAAGCTGGTTTAAGGATTATATATTCAGCTGATAAGACTGAACATTTTGAATTGTTTAAAGTCGTCACACCCAGTAGCACTGTGGTTGAACTTCCAAGTGCCAGTTTTTCATCTTCACCTTAATGAGAATGCTGAATTTTGATCCAATTCTTTTACAACCTTTAGCTTGAATGATATTTGTGCTGGCACCTACAATTGTGCTTTATTTTTTTTTCTATACTAGTCATTTATTTATATTTCTTTTATTTTTTTACATCAGATTGGAAATACAATCTATTTTTATTTACTCAATACAAATTATACCATTGATATATAATAAAATTTATATAATTATCAACGATAAACTATGGAGTTAGAATTTTAAAAGGGGGTAATAAAATAAATTAATAGCAGCCATTTTAAATTATTTTTTATTATTTTTGTGTAATGTCCCAATAAAGAAAATAATTTACCAAATTAGTTTATCCAAAGAAGTTATTAAATTTAAATAAATATCATTACCAATAAATGATTTAATTTTATTATTATTATTATTAATATTATTATTGTTATTGATTTGATTAATTATGGTGGATTCATTAGTATTTAACTCAATGAATTGATTCTTTAATTTAATTAAATCTGGTGAATAATTCATTATATCACCAAGGATAAAATATGATAAATTATTAAAAAAATTCGATGAAGAAGAAGTTGATTTTAACCATGATTTATAATTTAATTTATACCAATTAAATAATTTTATTTTATTGATAGTAGTAGTATATTGAAATCCAATTAATTCATTTGAATCTAAGCTATTATTATCCTTTAATGTAAAATTTAAAGTTTTATTAATTAATTCATCACTTGTTACATATGATAAACTTGTTACTAAACTTGTCCTTAAATTTGTTAGTGATGAATTAGTTTTTAATATACTTGAATCTTTGATTAATTGATTAATTTTTTTATAATCTTTTAAATTATTTTGACTAATGACTCTAATAAAAATTGATTCAATAATTTCTTGAGGTAAGAAAATTTTACCAATTATAAAACTTTTATATAATTTTAAACATAATTTATTAACTTCATCAGTAGTTAAGAATTTTAATATATAATTCCTAACTTTCATTTCATCAATTGAATAATTCTTTGATACTTCGAATAATAATAATGATTCCCAATTTCCAAGTTTATTATATAATTTTATTAAATATAAATCCAACCATTTTTTAAATTCTTTATAAGAAGAAAAATTAACTAAAATATTATTAAAAATATTTAAATAATTCAATCCAATATTCAAAAGTTTAAAATTCTTTGGATAATACTTTAATAAACCCATTAATATTTTAAAAAATCTAATGACATATTCATGAGATGTATATTTTGTAATTATAAGATTACCAAAATCATGTAAAATACTAATCAAATCTATTTCATTAATATCGTTCACACTAAGATCAAAATCATATAATACTCGATAATAACCTCCTCTTAAATGATTTATATTAATCAATTCTTGTGGTGAAATATCTAATTCAATTGATTTGGTAGTTAATAATATATTTAAGGTTTTAGGAGTTTGTAATTGAATTAATAATGGGATATGATATAATTTATCTTGTTCAACTACTTCTTTTTTTTCTTGTTCATCTTGTTCTTCTTCTTCTGGTAAATATTTTTCTTGTTCAATAAAAAGTTTATCATTTTTAAAAGATACTTTTACTAATGGATATCCTTCATATTGAATCCAAGAATTCATAAAACTATTGATATTAATATTATTATCATTGGGTATAATTAATTCATTAAATAATTCAAATGGTTTTATAGATTTATAAGAAAATTTGTTAATAATAATTTTTAATTGATTAATAAGATTATCATAATTCTCTTCATTTTTATGTGTTGAGAAATCATTCATCATAAGAATTCCTAACATTCTAAGAATTATAATTCCTCTTTCATAAGGATGAGATTTAAAAATTGATGAAGTGGATGAATCTAAACCAGTATTAATTTCATTCATGTATAATTGAATTGATGATTGATTATTTTCATCTTCATTCTTTAATAATGATTCAATCATTTCAATTTGTTTAAATTGATATTCATTTGATTTTATAAAATAATTTCCAAAATATGTTGCAAAACTTTCATTTAACCAAAGATATTTCCAATCATCAAAACTAATTAAATTTCCAATCCATTGATGAATTAATTCATGAGATATTAAAGATGAAACATTCTCATTATCTTCCAATAACAACTGCTCAGATAATACTGTTATCAATCCCCAATTTTCCATAGCTCCATCATTTAAAAATGGTAATGTCATAAAATCAAGTTTTGATAATGGATATGAACCAAATGATGAAATTAATTTTGGTAATATATTTTTGATGGTGATTAATGCATATTTACCCTTTGAACCATTACCGATTGTTGTGTATACTTTGATTGGAATATCATTAACTTTATCTTCAATGAATTCAAAGTCTCCAATTATGAATGAAAATATTGATGATGAAATTGGAGGAGTTTTATGAAATATAAATTTTGAATTGGTTGAAGATATTGAAGTTTTTAATTTTAATGATTCATTTGAAATCACCGTAAACTTTGTTAATGTTATAATTGATAAATTAATTGGGACTTTAAAATTTAATTCATCAATTAATGGGAAAACTAATTTTGCAAAATGAGGTTGAAAATGAGTTGATAATATATAATTATTGGCTAATCCAGATAAATCATCTAAATAATTGGTTTTAAATAATCCGGCTGTTTTATCTTGATATGTCTTTATAGTATTTATTTGTCCTATATATTTAATTATTAATTTAGATGAATCATTTAAAGTTAAATTTTCAGATGTTGCTGATAAAATAATTGTTTGATTTAATTTATTATACTTTATTGATAATTTAAAACTAGTTTCATTGATTAATAATTCAGCCAGAATAATGACTAATTTATTGGCATGTAAGATCATCTCAAATGTATCATTAACATCGTTAGATATTTTATTATCATTCTTAATTAAATTAATAATTAAATTCCCATTAAAGTTTGGTTTTAAATGATTAATATCTAACGTTAAATCATAGGATGAAGGTAAATATGAATTAGCTAATGATAATGGAATATATTCCTTGGACTTATTTAAATCAATTGATTTGAAGTTATCGTCTAAATTGGTCATTTATGGTTGTAATTCATTTATTAAATTGTCAAAATTGTCAAAAACCATGAAAATTTTCAAGACTTTTTTTGTTTTATTTATTTTTAATTAGCGATGTTTAACCTGTAAATAAATTATAATTACGAAATGATTTACAGATTAGGAGTCTTAATTCTTTCATATTATTAGAATATTTAACCGAATGGAAAAGAAATCATGAAATAAGGAATATAAACTATTATTATAAATTCTTACTTTGAACTCTTTTAAAGTTCAATGAAGTAGTAGTACTATTAACATCTTTTAACCTAATAATAATATTTTATTTTTTTGATTATTATTAATATTACTAGATGAAGATATATTATATTTATATGTCTACCCCCACATAAATATCCATTTTAAATAACCGATATTTTATATATTATATTATATTATAAATTATATTTTAAATATTAATAATAAACTATTATTGTTCCAAAGATGTCCGAGGATCCAAGTTGGAGAATTGAAGCTTTCGAGATATGGGTTGGTCGTACAAGAATAGATATTAAATATAAGTAGATGGATGATATAAGGTTATTATTACTAATCATACCCCTTAGGGGTATAATCTAGTATATATTATAGTATCTATATGATTAATATAAAAAAAGTTGATATTCCTGCATACAAATCGGTCCCCAACAAATTTTTTTTTATATCGGATCTATCGTATATACATATTAATAATTTAAAGTGTAACGGATAAAGATATAATATATATATATATATATATATATTGAAATAGAGATTGCAGTAACTGTAGTAGATGAATGTATAGGCATATATATATATATATATATACACACATATGAGGTATTAGGTTGTAATCTCAGTTATAATTAGTTATAGTGTGTGCTTTAAAATTTTTTTTGGTTTAAGGACCGCTAAATAAATTTTTATTTTTTTTTTACTCCGAGGTTTTACTGAAACAAAAAAAAAAAATTTTTTTTTATTTTTTTATTTTTGGGGAAAGCACCGCTTTTTTCATAATTTATATAAATATATATCTTTACTTCTTTCTAACTTCATATATATATATTGATATCAATACTATCAATCAATCCATTATTGGTTTGATTCAGTTATTAATTTATTTATTTATTTATTTATTCCATTCAATTCAATTCAATTTATCACTCATTTTATAAATTCAACATTTTTCATTTTCATATTCATATTCACTTCATTTAATCATATGAAATTATCCTAAATTTATTATTGATAATCAACTATATAGCCATATCAATATATATCAACATATCATATCATATCATATCATATCATATCATATCATCTCATATTATATCACTCAGCATATTAATTAATTAATTTATTATTATTTATCATTATTATTTATTATTTATTTATTACATCACATATACATCATATACATAATACATATACATATACATAATATGGCCATAACACAACATAAAAATTCAATATCATCAACTGAAGATTTAAATCTTGAATTTGTTAATCCCGGAACTATTAAAATCGATTGTTCTGGTGCTTATATTGCTAATGATGATTTATTAAAAGAAACTATAATAAATCAAAAGAGACAAATATCTAATGAATTTATAAATAATAATACTACTACTACTAATACTAATAATGTTATAAATACTTCTTCATCTTCTGAAGAATCGTTTACCAGAACTCCATCACCTGAAATTCCTAATTTAAGTTCATCAACTGAAACTGAAGAAGATGATGATGGTGATGAAGAATTAACCAAAAATCCTTTAATTTTAACCACTACTAATAAAGTTACTAATAATATAAATCAATCACAACCTGATTTTCAATTAACTAAGAATAATATAACATTACCTAAACATAATTCTGAAATCATTCATATTTCAGTTGATATTGGTGGTACTTTAACTAAATTAATTTATTTTACAAAATCAATTAATGGTGGAAAATTACATTTTAAAGATTTTCAAACGGAGAATTTTAAACAAGAAGTGTTGAAATTTATTATAAAGTTAATATCAAAATCTATAAGTCAACATAGTCACATTCATAGTCATAATAATAATAATAATAATAATAATAATTCTGAAGATGATGAAGAAGTTATTATTTATCCTCCTATCACATATATAATAGCTACTGGAGGTGGAGCTCATAAGTTTTATAAATTAATGACCAAAACATTTAAAAAATTTAAATTACCTATGAAAATTATTGCTAAAGATGAAATGGAATGTCTTATAAAAGGTTTAAATTGGTTAATTACAAAAATTCCTAATGAAATTTTCACCTATAATTTAATATCTAATGAAACTGAATTTATAAATTCTAATGGTTCAACTACAATTTTCCCTTATTTATTAGTTAATATCGGTAGTGGAGTTTCCATGATTAAAGTTATTGGACCAGGTCCTGATCAATTTGAAAGAATTGGTGGATCTTCATTAGGTGGAGGTACATTATGGGGATTATTATCATTATTAACTGATGCTAAAGATTATAATGAAATGTTGGAAATGGCAGAACGAGGTAATAATGAAAATGTTGATTTATTAGTTGGAGATATTTATGGAACAAATTATAATAAAATTGGATTAAAGGCTAATCATATTGCATCATCATTTGCTAAAGTATTTAAAAAATTAAGATTTAATAATAATAATATTAAAAAATTATCACCCCTGGAAAAATTATCATTATTTAATCCTGAAGATATTGCTAGATCTTTATTATATTCAGTATCCAATAATATTGGACAAATTGCTTATTTACATGCATGTCGATTTAATTTAAAAAGAATATATTTTGGTGGTTCTTATATATCAGGTCATAAACAAACCATTCATACTTTAAGTTATGCGGTTAATTTTTGGTCAAAGGGTGATATGAAAAGTTACTTTTTAAGACATGAAGGTTATTTAGGTAGTGTCGGTGCATTTATGATGGGTCCAAATAATGAAGAATAGAATTAAATAATATAATATATATAATATAATATATATATATAATTCATTAATATATTATTTATTTTGAGTCTTTAACATAACTAAATTAATAAAATGGAAAATTAATAAATACATTTGAATTAATGGAAAAGATATATTTTTTATAATGGCGGTTACTAATATTCTAAGTCTAATAGTATGAAATTATATGATTGATTAATATGAAAATATAAAAAATTAATATAAAAGAAATAGATTTTAAATTTTTAATTTTTTTGATTCTTTTTATTTGTAAATAATTGATGATTCTAATGAGTTATATGAACTGCAAAATTAAAAAATATATACTAATAACAATACAACTACAATTTTTCTTTATTAAAACATACGGGATTTATATAATAAGGGAGATTGCAAGACTTCAAAAAAGCTATAATATAATTTATTCATCGTTTTGATTATTGTTATCATTCCGATTTTCACCATTCTGATTTTCACCATTTCTATTAATAACATCGAAGCGACGAAAATTACCATCATTTAATCTTTCTGGTATTTGTGTTACTATTTCTTGAATAATTCGGACAAATTCAATAATCTTTATTATATTGTCACAAATTTCTCCTAATTCACGTAGAAAATGCTTAACAGCAAGATAACTCTTGTATAGCTGACATAAAATACCCTCCGACGTCTTTCTTGATGAAAGAACATCTCTATCTTCTTTTGAAATATTTTTAAATGTAAAATAGTTAAAATCACTACCTAAACTTGAATTCAATACATTATCTTCGTATTTTTCATTTTCTAACTCAACATTAGATGAAAATGTAACACTAGTATCAGTATCAGGATTGTAAATAATTGTACTTGTACTTGAAGATGAATTTTTATTTTTGATGTGATTCACAAAATTAGATGAATATGTAACACTAGTATCAGGATCAGGATTGTAAATAATTGTACTTGTACTTGAAGATGAATTTTTATTTTTGATGTGATTCACAAAATTCGATGAATATGTAACACTAGTATCAGTATCAGGATTGTAAATACTACCAATTATGGTTGTTACTTTTAAACCATCAGTTTTATTAGACTTATTGGATTGATTGTCAGATAAAGGAATAACCGCCGATACGAAAATTAAAAAATAAACAGCTATAAAACCGTAATTGATTATCATGCCTATTTTAATATCTAAATGCTATCAATTTAATATGATTCTATTTATATAATAAATTATAATAAATTATAATATAAGAAAGTAGTTAGTTGTTTTATTCTTTGCACAAAAGGAATTTGGCAGCTTACTGTCGCAATGTTTTTTCTTTGGTGTTGGTCGTCATAATTTTTTGTAAAATTTTCAAAGTCAGATTTTAATGAAGGAGTTTCATAACTTTTTACTTGATTTCAGATACTTATCTTGTAATTTAAATGATATTAATTCATCAATTAAAAAATATATTAGTTAAACCTCTTTGTTTTTCATCTTTTGTTTAATTTATCTTCCCGTTATAATCATAAACCAATAAAAACTTGATTTAAATATTAAAAATTTTAGGTGATCGGTACAAAACAATAATAAATTTATTAATTACCATATATATCGCAATGTATAATGTGATCAATCGATTGATTAATTCATTGATTATAATCTTTAGATTAACATTTATGTTGTAAATAATAAAAATTTTTGTCTTTGTTATTTTTGTTTTGTTTTGTTTTGTTTGGAGAAACTTTTTCTTTAAAATAAGATTGGTCACGTGCATGCATAACCGGAATTATCAATTTGTTAATTCCATTCTCAAAATAAAAGTTGATCAAATAGTTTTTAAATTATTATCATGATACTGAGTATACGTTAACATTAAACTGGCATCCTAGAGAACAATATAGATGCAAGTTGTAGAGGAAATAACTAGTTATATAGTAATTTAGGAACTAATAATGCATGCCGTAGGCAAGATTACTAGTTAGAATAAGAGATAAGAGATTAGCTATAGCCAAATCCAGCTAAGCTAGTATCATGGGCATGACAATTATATAATTATATACAATTAGTAAATATTATTATAGAAGAATAATAAGATAGTTCAGTGCAATAAATTATTGATGTCATGCATGAACTGATTTTACTCTTGTCAAAATGTAAAATAGTTCAAAGGAACTATTGAAGTTTTCCAACAGACCGAGACTTCACAGCATAATGCTGATAGAGTCTTGAAAATATAGTACTGAAAACGGTGAATTCACACATATCTCCTTCAAAGTTATATTCAACTTTCGAAAACCTCTCATTCGCGTCCTCATACAAGAATCCATCAAAAAATGGAACTAAATCTGAGTATTTTTGTAAAGGTTTTAAATAGTACCAATTAGTTTTGTAGCTTTTATGATATGGAACTGTGGTGAACCTTGAATTAAAGTCTTCAGGATTGATATTTTGTTGGTCCAACAAGATTAATGTTGTATTTGGATTGAAAATATTCAAAAATCTATTAAATTGCCTAGGCTCTATTGAATATGGATATTTAAATAAAATTGTTAAGCTTTTTATACAGCATGAAAGGCTTAGAAAGTCACCGTAATAGAATTTTTCATAACCTACAAGTGTAACATCAGTTAGATTTTTGTTATCGCGATAATCAAAATTCAATGTTAGAATTCTTCTTAATTTCAATTTTTTTATTGATTGATTTATAGTGAAAAATCTCCCCCAATAATATTGAGTACTTAAATCACAACATTCGAAACTATGATTCCAAAGCTTTGGATATTTTACGAACCTAAACTCCTTTTTTAATCTCAACTTTTCTCCTAAATGTAATTTTTGAAGATCTTGAGATAACCAACTAAGATCAATAATAGGATAATGTTCCATTAATGTTTTGTAATCTAATGTTAGCCCACCTGACATATAATTAGTATCAAATCTAAAGCTTACCCATTGGAATTGCGAAAGTAAAGATGGCATGTAAAATTCATTAATAATTCCATCATCAAAGTTCCTATAAATACAAAGGGAATATTGTACATGGAAACTTCTATAATCAAGTAGTTTGGTTAACAAAGGTATCATACCACTTCCATTGTCTTGTTTCCCAAGAACAAATTGGATTGTAACATGCTGTTCAATTGAAGGATCTAGTCTATGAAAATTATCAAAATACCTATTCAGAGTCTTATCATATGGTAATGAGTTTTGATCTCGTTCGGAAGTATGCATTAATATATCTCCAAGTATTGGATCTCGAGGTGAATTATCCATAGTTTCATCTCCTACCATTGTAACTACTTTAATAATCACATGTTCTCTATCAGGGTAAAATTTCTTTTCATCTACTACTTTTTGCTTTAGTTTGCTGGAAGTTGGAGCTACAAGACTTCTTTTATTGGAACTTTCAACTAAGTATAGATCCCTATTATTATAAAACTTTAAATTAAGATTAAAAAGTTTAGGAAATTTGGGTCTAAAGGCATTTTCTGTTACTCTTAATTTTTCGCCTAAATGTAAGACTTGAAGTTCTGGATTTAACCAACTGA
Source organism: Scheffersomyces broadrunensis (assembly GCA_030563665.1). NCBI lineage: Eukaryota > Fungi > Ascomycota > Pichiomycetes > Serinales > Debaryomycetaceae > Scheffersomyces > Scheffersomyces broadrunensis. The sequence goes on along the minus strand of JAJMJS010000005.1, from coordinate 234,661 downwards.
TATCAATAAGAGGATAACTTTCCAATAATGTTTTATAATCTACTACTAACTTCTTTTTAATTTGATTAGTATCAAACTTAAAGCTTGTCCATTGGAATTGAGAAAGTATTATAGTTGGCAAATAAAATTCATTAATAATTCCATCATCAAAATTTCTATAAATATAGAGGGAAAACTCTATATTACAGGTTTTATAATCAACTAATTTTGACAATAAATCTAGCATACCGCTTCCATTATCTTGTTTCCCAAGAACAAACTGGACTGTAACCTGTTGTTTGATCGAAGATCTATGAAAATTATCAAAATAACTTTTCAGTGTCTTATGATAAGGAATTAAATGATCATATCTCTCTGTATTGTGAATTAATGATTCTGTAACGTAATTTTCATGGTCCATAGTTTCAGTTTCTAACATGGTATTTACTGTTATAAATACAGGTTTGAGTCCTACATTAAATGATTTACGGTTGGACTTATTATTTGTATCAGTGTCAGTCAAGTCGACATAATCTTCATCTTCCATCTTGATTGTAAAGGCTTGAAAAGAATTTAGTATTAATTATTTTAGAATTGGATTTATGGACTACGATCACTATTTATAGTCAGAAGTATTAAGCATAGTATATTCTAATAGTTTCCCTCTTGATTGATATTTTTTTTTGTCTCGTTTCAAATAGGGTGCTACCAATAATTCATTAATTACTAGATTAAAGTAGTAGATTGAAGAGAGAAAATTCAGTAATCGTAAACAATTTGAATATTGTGAAGTAAAAATATTAATTAATAATAACTTTCGAGTGTCTTTTTTACTATCGATTTGAGTAGAAGCAATTATAATTACATTAACCAAATTATTATTATATTAAACTTAATTTAAAGCTTTGGTTTTCTTTATCTTCTGTTCAATGATGTTTTCAATTTAAACAGATTGGCAGCTTTAGAGGAAACATTCACAAAGCTCGCTCAAGTATAAACTATAGTTAGATAATAGTGTAGAATTTGTTTCTACATGATAATCTTCTCAATATATATTGTGAAAGCTTTTGAAAAGCTCCAAGTCAAGTATCTAATGAATAATGTTTTTAACTTTGATGTTTTGAGCTTGCTAAATAACTCTTAGTCAATTTTTAATGTGAGTCAGTATAACTAAATAAGTAAAATACACATCAACAATATGAACACCAACATTTTAGTGATTATGATTAAAAATTGTAATTTATTAAATTTATTAAATTTTATAAATTTATGTAACGTTTCATTTTTAAAAATTTTGGTGTAACTTTTTTTTTTTTTTCTGTTTTTGTTACTCACAAAAAAAAAAATTCCATAAAAAAATTTAAAGAAGACGAAAGAAAAATTACCCACACACACAGCAAAAATAACAACAATAATTAAATTAAATTAAATTAAATTATAATAATTTTTACGACAATCATCCATCCATCTCCATATATTTCAATTTGATCTATCACGTTCCTACTTACATCATTTAGATCTACAGAACAATCAGGTTATTCCATTTAATTAAGTGTTTGTAATTTCTTTTTTCTTGTCTTGTATTTGTACTCATTATATATATATATTCTATTTCCCCATTTACATATTAGCTAAATTGGTATTTATAAAAGTTTTCTTTTTTTAATGTTTAGATAATGAATGATATAGATATCAATTATAATCATCAATCATCATCATTATCATCATTACCAATCGAAAAGAAATATTTGAAATCAATAAATTATAGTAATATTAAACCATCAATATTAAGTCAATCAGAATATAATTTATATTCAACTAATTCAAATAATATTAATAATAATAATCATAATAATAACAACAACAACAATAATAATAATAATCTTCTAACCTTTAATTCTGAGTGGTTAGATTCTCCCAATAATTCCCCGTCCAAGAATAATAGTAATATGTCATCCACAATAATAACATCTAAATATGATACAACAACAACTCCATCCAAGAAAATTCTTGCTGGTGGTAACTCATCAACAGCTTATATAACTCCAATATCCGATAAATATATTGATATAAAACAATCGGATTCATTGGAAAATTCCCAAATCTTATCATCATCATCATCAATCATTCCTAAAATATCAAATTGGGATATATTTTGGTCAATGTTAAATACTATACTTGGTAAGGATAAAATGGCAAAGATTGGTCAATATACATTAAGATTATTAATTTATCATTCTAATCAAACCGAGAAATATTTAAGTGATGATAGTTTAAATATTAATATTATAAATTTAAGATATAATGATAAAACCAAACAATTAAATTTAATTAAGAATTTTTTAAAACATCCACAAGATTTTTTAAAAATTATTATAATTTTACTATGTTCAAATTTTACAAAAAAATTTAGTGGAATGATTAATGGTTTATCAATGTATAGACAATTTCTTAGATTTGGTAAAACACCATTTAGAATACGAGAATTAATTAAAAAAATTGATAAGAATAAAGATAATGGAGATATTTCCAATTTATTTAATAAAAAGACCTTAGGAGAAATTTTATCATTATATTATGGTATTAATGACGAATCATTATTATTATTTAAATTAAAATTTTTTTCAAATAAACAATTTCATAAATTTGTTGGTAGACATGAATCATTTGGATGGTATTCTGAAACATGGTTAGCAATGTATAATTGTATTGAAAATTTACATAATTTACAACAACAAGAAATGGATTTAAAAATTCAAATTCAAGTTAAAAATAGATCAAAAATTTTATCAAAACAATTATTATTAAATAATAATAATAAATTATCATTTGAAAATTTAAATTTAAATAATTTATCATCAAATGATGATTTAAAAAATTTATCAGAAATTAAATTTAAAATTAATAATTGTTATTTAGATATTTATAAAAATTTATCAGATTTAATTTTTAATACTTATACAGTATTTAAAATTAAATTACCATTTGATACTTTACAAATTTGGATGGGTATAAGTGCATCAGTATTAAGTACAATTAAATTATATCGTGAAACCAAAAAGAAATTAATTGAAAAAGAATTAGCTAAATAATAATTTAATAAATATATAAATATATATAAATATATATTTTTATATATTTTTATCCATCTTGTAAAATTTCATCTAATGTAATATCATTTTTAATTTCTGATGCTTGTTTCCAAAATTTAGATAAATGTCTTGAACCTGAATCACAAGCAATTAAGACAATTTTTTGACCTGGACCATATTTTAAAGCAATTTTTAATGCTACTACACAATTTATTGCTGATGATGAACCCCAAAATAATCCATCATTTATACATAAATATTTTGCCATTTTTAATGCTTGAGAATCAAATACTCGAATTGATTCATATATATAAGGTTCTGCTTGTTTGAAATTCCATGTTAATCGATTCAATCCAATTCCTTCAATTAATGTATCAACTTGATGTCTTCTACGAGTTCCTTCACGTTCAACTGTATCATACATTACTCCAAAATTAATTCGATTAAATAATCCACTACCTTGAGGATCAGCCAATATGATTTTAATTAATGGATTATGTTCATATAAATATTTCCCAACTCCAGCAATAGTACCCCCTGTACCAGATCCATTTATAAATACATCAATATTTTCATAATTCATTTGTTTTAAAATTTCTGGTCCTGTAGTTTTATAATGAATTCTCCAATTAAAATCATTTTCAAATTGATCAGCAAATATAGCCTTTCGAGAATCTTGAGGATTATTATTAATATCTTGACATCCCTTTCTAGCAGCATTAGTATATTGATTTGGATCAACTATTGATGCTGGTTTAACTGGTTCTAATTCTGCTCCTAATGCAGTTAATAATTGTAATTTTTCATCAGATGTATCATTTGGTAAACAAATATGAGCAGTATATCCCAAAGCATTAGCTAGGGTAGCAAATGAAATACCAGTTGAACCTGAAGTACCTTCAAATATAATATTATTTTTATTAGGTATTAAATTATTTAATTTTTCATTTTCTCGTATAATAGCTAATGCAACTCGATCTTTAGCACTACCACCAGGATTCATTAATTCTAATTTGGCATAGATTTTACATCCTGTTATTCTGGATAATGATTTGATTTCAATTAAGGGGGTGTTTCCAATTAATGATTCGATACCTCTTGTACGAGGAGGTAATAAAGTTAAATCTTGTTTTTGTTGTTTTTTATTATTGGTTAATTCATAGATATGATGGATTAATATTAGGGCAGATGTGATTGTTATTGAAGACTGAATGATTAATTTCCAATCAACTGCCATCTTTAGTTAATTAAAATTGGAGTTTTTTTTGATCTAATCTAAGATGTTTTTGCATACTCTTCCCATTCAGTTAACCTCAAAGTTAAGAGAAAAATTTGTATGGAGGTTCGTGTGCTAATTAAACTAAATAATCACCATTAAGTATTGCGGTACGGGTGTGCCAATTCATATATCATATATATAAATATAAATATATCATATATCATATATCATATAACGTAGTATAATATATAGTGAATATAATGGTATATCGTATTGATTTCTTAATTAGGACTCTTGTTCTTCTTTTTTGCTTGTTTGTGTTTTGAATTCTTGTAATTTTCATTGTCATTGTAATTAATAATTTAGTTTAAGGTTACTTTAAATAAAAGAAGAATTTATTAACTAATTTTTTTTTTTTTTAATTAATAATTAATTAAAAGTTTATTATAATAATTTAAATTAGTTACATTGACTTTTACGTATATGTTTATATATTATCAACTGATTAGAGTTTATACTTTATATATACTTTACTATGTAATAATTGTTAATTATATATTCATTCATAGTTAAAGAAGAATAAAAAATTTCCCCAGGTCAAAAAAAAAAAAAAAAAAAGTTTTTTTTAAACACCGAAAAAAAAAAAAAAAAAAAATAAAAAAAAGTTTTTCCCTTTTTTTATTTTTAATATTTTTACAACAAAAATATTATTTACTTCTTCTTCTTCTTCTTCTTCTTCCTCTTCTTCTTCTTAAGAATCAATCAATCAATCAATCAATCAATCAATCAATCAATCAAACAAACCAGTTAAACAAACCCATTCTGAATAACATATTTAAAAAGAAAAAGTAGATTGGTTAGGTTTCCATAAACAGACAATCTCCATTTTTTTTTTAATTTTTAATTTCGTACCTAAAAGAAAGAATTCAAGAAATTTTTTTGTTTTTTTAATTTTTTTAGTTAAAAATTTCAATTCTTAAATTTTTTATCACAAGCAATTTTTATTTTAATTTAATTTAATTTGTAATAATATAATTACAAGAAATTTGATATTATTATTTTTTTTATTTACTAATTATAATATTTTAATCAATTATATATATCATATACTATCAAGTTTAATTAATAAATTAAAGTATATAGTATAATAATGGCACCTAAAGTAAAACTAGAGGAGTCAGAAAAATCATCCTCAAATTCCGCAAATCATTCACCAATTAATAATAATAATAATAATAATAATAATAATAATAATAATCAAATTCAAATTCAAAATCAAAATCAAAATCATCACGATGACGATGAGGATGAAGATGGTGATTCATCAAATATAAATAATGAAGCCACCACCACCACCACCACCACTGCTACTGCCACCACCACCACCACCACTACCACCGACTCAAAAAATCCTAAACCAACAAATAAACCAAAAGCTTTTACAATAAAATATAAACGTCCAAGAGGTAGTAGAGCTTGTACGGTTTGTCGTTCAAGAAAAGTCCGATGTGATGCAGAAATTCATATACCTTGTACAAATTGTATAACTTTTGGTTGTGATTGTATATTACCTGAAGCAAAGAAAAGAGGTAATAATAGCAATGATTCAAAAATTTCTAATAAACGTAAACAATTAAATTCAATTTCCAATAATAATAGTATTAATAATAAAGATAAAATTTTATTAAATAAAGATTCAATAACTTTAAAATCTGATATTATTGATTTAGAAAATAAATCTAATAATAATATTAAAAATAGTAAAAATAAGTCTATAAATCCTGTAAATAATTCATCATCATCAACTACTAATCCATCAACAATAATACCAAATAATAATAATAATAATAATAATCAAAATAATCAAAATAATAGTCAAAATATTAATAATAATAATAATAATAATAATAATAATAATAATAATAATAATAATAATAATAATAATAATAATAATAATAAAATTCCTTCATCAAATCAAAATATTCCACTTATATCATCATCTAATACATCTTCTTCAATACCAAGTTCAAAACCAACCACTTTAAATCCAAGTAATTCATCATCATCATCAAATAATGAACCAATTTTAAATATATCTCAAGTAAGCGTTCCACCATCATTAACTTCCAATTATAAAACAAGACCTTCAATGCATAAAAAAGAATTATTATTATCCAAACAAAAGGCATCTTTAACTTTTTTAGGTCATTCATCAATTGGAGTTGTACCTCAAAAAGTAGGTGATAATCATGTTCAATTAACTGAAGATATATTTGAAACTAATGATGTATCATTAGATTCGGTGGAATTGGAAATTTTAAAATTAAGAGGTGCATTTTTATTACCATCTCATGATTTATCCCTTAATTTAATAAATTCTTATTTTGATCATGTTCATCCTTTAATGCCAGTTATAAATCGTACAGAATTTATGAAAAAATTTAATGATCCTAATGATAATCCTTCATTAATGTTATTACAAGCAGTATTATTATGTGGTTGTAGAGTTACAGAAAATCCTTTATTATTAGATTCAAAAGGTTCAAATAATTTAGCAGCTTTAACTTTTTTTAGAAGAGCCAAAGCATTATATGAAGCAAATTATGAAAGTGATCCTGTATCAGTTATTCAAACTCTTATATTAATTGGTTCATATTGGGAAGGTCCTGAAGATGTTACCAAGAATTCATTTTATTGGACTAGAGTTGCCGTAGGATTAGCTCAAGGATTTGGATTTCAAAGAGATGTTAATAATTCAGCAAATTTAACTAATACTGAAAAAAAAATTTGGAGAAGAATTTGGTGGTGTCTATTTGAAAAAGATCGAAATGTTGCAATTGCATTTGGTAGACCATCAGTTATTGATCTTAATGATTGTGATGTTCCAATGTTAACCATTGAAGATTTTAATGAAAATGAAAATGAAGAAGATGCTAATAATGGTCCATATCCAGTTAATGAAACTCAAGCATTATATTTTATTCATTTGGTTAAATTAGCAGAAATAACTGGAATAATTATTAAACATCAATATAGTGTTAAATCAGAGCAATTAAAACGAAAAAATAAATTTTCAATTATTCAACATTGTGATATGTTAATGGGAATTTGGTTTACAAATTTACCTCCACAATTAGTATTTTCATTAACTGATACATCAACTCAAAATTTTTATAGTTGCTTATTAAATGCTCAATATTATAATCGATTATATTTAATTCATCGGTCAAATTTAATTAGAATGGCAAAATCTTCATCTGCCAATCCAAATAATTATAAATATCCATCTTGGGGTATTTCATTTCAAGCAGCAAGAATGATATCAATTGTTTCCAAAATTTTATTAGATCGTCAACAAATTAAATATTGTCCCGTTATGTTTGTTTATATTGCATTCAGTGCATTGGTAATGTTAATTTATCATGTTGATTCATCAAATGGTGTCATTGCATCAACCGCATCGGATTCATTATTAATTTCAAGAGCAGTTTTAAAAGAATTAAGTAATTATTGGCCAATCGCTAGAGTATTAATGAAATTATTTGATAAATATGCTAATGATAAAATTAAGCGGGCTAGAGTTATTGAAAATGGTAATAAAATTGCTGAATATCAAGAATTAAGTGCAAGTCAAAAGGCACTTCAAACTGATTTATATGGAAATTCAACAGGAAAACCATCGGTACAACAACAACAATATAACGCAAGTTCACCCGGTAATAATTCAGTAGCTTCTGGAGTTTCACCAGGTGGTGGTATGTATCATAATGATTTCCAACATCAACAACAACAGCAACAACAGCAACATCATCAACAGCAACAGTTTCACCATCAACAACAGCAGCAACAAAGAGAACCAAAGCTTGAAGAATTGGTGGAACAAATCAAACACGCTAAACGTGCTCAAGGCGGTAAAACCATTAGTCACAGTGGTAGTTCCAAAAATACTGATACTTCACCAACTTCATCAACTCAATCATTACTCGATGTTACATTAGTTACTGAGAATTTACCAACTAATCAAAATTTCTTTGAAAATTTCGAACCTACTCAATTATTCCCTGATATTAAATATAGTTATCCACCAACAAGAGTTCAATCCCCATCTGGACATTTGGATATAGAACAAAATGGTCGTGGTAATAATAATAATCACAATAATGGTCACCATAATGGTCAACCAATGGTTGGTAGTAATATTTACAATATGTCAAGTGAAAGACATCAAGATGTTGCTGGTGGACAACATATTGAAGGTAATGAAGAAAGTTATCCTCCAACCACTCCGGGTGGAACTTTTAATACCAATTTTATTGATAATGCATTTATTAATATGAATTTACAAGTTGGTATTGATAATAATTATTTAAATGATGATATAAGTTCATTATTTAATTTAAAATATTAATAATAAAATATTTATTTATTTATTTATTTATTTATGGGTTTAGTTTATATATATATGTTATTTATTGTATAATTATATATATAATAGTGTATACTTATTTAATTCATTTCCAAAGCTTCTTCTTTAAAGTTTTCTTTTTCAGTTTAATAGATTTTAAATTTTCAAAAATTTCATCACGTCTTAATTTTTGACTATAACCAATTAAATTTTGTACAACATTTTCATAAATTTCAAAATCTTTTATTAAATCTTGAGTATTATCAATCCAACAACTTGATAATTCTTGTAATTCTTGATAATTGGATCTTAATTGTTGTAATTTCAATTGTATAAATTTATCACTATTATTATTATTATTATTATTATTATCTTGGTCACTATCTTGATCATTATGTAATTCTAAAAATTGTCGTGATGAATGATCCATATTATCAGTTTCAATTCTTGATAAGATTTCATTAGTTTGATTTAATCGAATTGATTTTTCTTCATTGGTTATATTTAATGAAGAAAATTCAGGTATACTATATCCTTCCCAATTAATATCTTTAACACTTATTGATTTACGACGAGTTGGATTTAAGTTTGGATTATTCTCCAGATGAAGAAATAATTTTTTATTATTATAATGATCATTACCTGAATTATTACTATTTACTGAGTCTGATATATTTATTTCATCTAAGTTTATGGGTATACCTAATTTAATAAGTAAATCATGACGAATCTTCAGTCTTATCCAATTAGTAGGTCGTAAATGTGGTATGGATGATAGTTGACTAAATATTATTTCTGATCTAGGTGTTAATATAGTCTTTGAATCTTTATTATTCGCTAGATTATTGTTTGGCCTAGACTCGGGGAATATAATATCAATAATAGTCTTTAAATTATTAGCAAATTGTTCTTCATTTTCAAAATCTTCTTCTTTAAATGTAGTTAACTTCTTTGATAATGATTCCGATAAAATTGTTATAGGCGATTCAATATATTCAGACTGCTGCGGTTCATCAAACGAAGCATCATCAAATGATCCAAAATCATCATCATCATCTTCTTCTTCTTCTTCTTCTTCTTCTTCTTCTTCTTCTTCTTCTTCTTTATGGTCATCATTATTATCAACTTCTATATTATCACCATTAAATTTATCATCATACAAATCATGACTTGTCTCTATTTGTTCTGGTATTATAGTTGAAACTCGCTCTTCTATAGGAACAATTGAATTGGAATTGTCTGCTTGTTCAATATTTGTTTCTAGTATTTCTTCATGACTCATATCGTTATTAGTCACAATTAATTTATTGTAAATTGCTTTAAACAATTGTTTATGAATAATTTTTTTTTGTTCTCTATTTAATTTATGCTTAATTGTGTTGACACAAAATAAAATTGAATATAAAAAGAATGCAAAAATATCATCAGTTGACCTTTTACTTTTGCTTTTGGTTTTCTTTTCCACTAATCATCAATCGTTACAAATCTCCGCTAACATTCAAATGGATAAGAATCTTATCATCTTCTCAGTTGGCAATCCAGGTCCTTCCAATCGTCATTCATCTGGTCATTTCATGTTAAAGAAACTAGTGGACTATTTTAATTTAAAACAACTTGATAAGAAATCAATCTATTCAACGACTTCAAATGTAGATAATAGTTTGATACTAGCCAGATCAAACATTTATATGAATGAATCAGGTAAAGCATTAATAAAATTCATAGAAGATGAAAGAATACAGTTGAATTCAAATAATTTAATCCTAATATTATATGATGATTTTGAAAATAAACTTGGTAAAATTAAACTATCAAAAATTAAAAACAATGAGTCACATAATGGAATTAAAAGTATTCAACGAAAGTTCGAGTTTCAGGCATCAATAAATGATGGGGTCATGTATAAGTTAGGTATAGGAATTGGTCCAAAACCCAATAATGCTTCAAAAGATGCGATGGCAACTTGGGTACTATCTGATTTTAATATCAATGAGAAACGAGTCCTTGAATCTATTGCTTTTGACTCATTAACTACATACTTAGGAGAAATTATAGAAGTTAATGGTATAATCCCAGACTGTAATAAATTCAACTCTCATATGACTAAGATGCTAAAAGATGATTCATATGCATAGATATATATATATAAATGTCATAAATGTTTCATTAAAAGTAATTATACAATTTTATAGAGTCTAAAAATTATAATGCATAAAATACAATATCGTTTACTTTTTTTAAAAAATAGTGTTTCTTCTTCTTTTAAAATTACTAGCATCAAATATTGAGCTTATAAAGCTTTTACTACCAGGATCTTCACTGTCTGAATTTGAAAGCTCATCAGTAATACTACTCTCCTCATCGTCTGCTTCATCGTCTTCATCTTCTGGAACATAATCTTCATCGTATTCTTCCTCATCATCTTCGTCAACATTAGTTTCGCCTTCTATATCGTCTTCCAACCCATTATTAAAACCTTCCTCTGAAAGAGATTTGCGGAACGCAATTTCAGTATGATCACCTTCGAAATCATCGTCATCATCAAGATCTTCGTCATGATCATCATATTCAGCTTTATAGAATTCAAAATCATTCTGAATATCAATAGATGACATGGCAGTTTGTTTCATATCCGTCGATAATTTAGATATCTTTCTACCTTTTTCAATAGCCCTTTCAATACTAGTTCTATGTTTAATGAATAATAATCTTGGAAACATGGACTTTTCACCTTTAATTATCATTTCAGCTAATCTTTCTTCAGTTGGATCACTTAAAATATATAAGAAATCCTTTAATCTATTTCTGGGCCATATTGTAATTGCTCCCGAAAATCTTTGTAAGAAAATATTCAGCCAATCTTGTTCTAATAAATGAGGTAATAAATCTAATGATTTAATTAATCTTAACCATTTAGTGATTTCCAATTTAAGTAATTGCTCTAATGCAGCAGCAATAAACCCTCCTCTTAAATAAGAATATTTTTCACTATTAGTTCTACTTCTTGAACTTGCAACTGGCCTACCAACAGTACCCTTTGGTGCAAAAAAGAATAATGAAATATGAGGATTGACTTGTGATACAATAGGAAAATTAACATTATAATAAGTATTCAAAGCATCAACTGGTATATCTGTTCTTAAAGACCCATCTCTCCATTTATTACCAAGTGAAAATGGTATTACTTCTCCATTATTAGGATTTTTCATCATTAAAACGACAGGATTCAAAATACCAGGAACTGCAGATGAAGCCAATAATGAGGACCATATAATACAATTAGGTGAAGTAATATTATTACATAAAATAACAGGTGAATGAGGATCAGCAGGTACGGTTGATATATTTAATTTTCTTCCTGTTCTTTCATAAGCTTCTTGAAAAGTCATTGAACCATGAGTGAAAAAACATGATTTTCTTGCCCAAGTTACAGCATCAAATCTTGCACCAGTTTTCCATAATCTTGGAAGCCAAACGTTCCAAGGATCCTCACAAGCGGTTATCTTACGAGCTAATTCAGGTACAAGTAATTTTTTTAATTCTTCATTGGTTCTTGTACATGCAAGTGCCGCTACCAATCCACCTCCAGAAGTTCCTGATATAATGGTAGGTAATAAATCATTATCAAGTAAAGCTTTAACTATACCAAAATGTATATATGAAAAGCAAGCACCACCACTAAGACATAAGGCAATTTTACCATAATTTTTCAGAACTATTCTAAAGAATTTTCTCTTTGATGATTGAGGTAATTTGGTTGAATCACAGATTCTATTAATGGATAATACAACTTCATCATAATATTTCTCAACTAAATATTTAGAACCATAATATCTATGAGAATATAATTGTCTGTTTTCAATACCAGCAAAATTAGATTTAAGACAACCTTGTAAAAATATCATTAAATCTTCATCATTTTCATTATGTCTTAATTTTTGTAATCTTAAGATAGTTAATTTTATAGTTTTAGAATCATAATAAGAAAATTTAGAATTTATTGACCATTTGTCTAAATTAAGATATTTATCTAATGCAACCGCATTTTCAATCCATTCTTTATAAGTAGTAGATGATCTTAATTTATCTCTTAATCTCTTTCGTTTTCCAGTCCAGGTGAAATAATATTCCAGAAGGGCAACATATAATCTTATTGATAAATATATTGCACTTAAAAAGACTATCCAAATTAATACTAATGTTAAAACTGGCCATCTTAATAATGTATAAGTAAAACTATTACGAAATTCATTTCTTAAGGTCTTAAAGGCTGATGATGAATGATTTGATTTTAATGATTTCTTTCTCAGTTGTGAATTTGATTTTCTACGTGGCGTGTTAATGTTAGATACATTATTTGTTAATGGAAACCAATCATTCTTCGAAGTAATAAGGTCCGGTTTTATGAATGGAGTAACCGATATAGAATTTTGGTCATTATTAACTGCATGAAGATTTTGAGCTTCTTCATGGATAGCTTCTTCGGGCATATCCACAAACAGTGAAGACCGGCTAAGCCAGTCTAGATTAGATGGAGTAGTAGGAGATGTATCTAGGTAATCTTCATGATCATCCCAAACTAATGCCTTAGCAAATGAGTGAATATGATCTTCATTTATATATGTCTTGTCTTCTTCAAATAACGGTGAGATAACCGTCATTATTATTATTATATATTATTATAAATCTTTAGCAGCCTAAGATTTATAAAATATTAAAAAGTAAGTTTGGTAACTTGGAATTTTACTCAATATTTATATACGTGAAATGCAATTTTAAACTTTTATGATACCTGTGATAAATTTTTATTATACACTAAATTATATACAGGTCAACATAATTAGCCACTATCACCACCACCACCATCAGCACCATCAAAAATATATATTTCCTACTACTGATGGTCAAACCTGTTATTTATATTTTAATATTAAATATCTATCTTGAATAGTTTATATAATGACAATTGATACAGTTGTATTGGATATTGAAGGTACAGTATGTCCAATCACATTTGTTAAGGATGTTTTATTCCCATATTTCATACAAAAATTACCCACGTTTATAAACAATATTCAATTCCCATTATCTTCATCAACAATAGATCCAATTGATAAAATATTATTACAATTACCTGCAAATATTAATGATTCAGCTTCACATGTTATCAGTCACTTCAATGAATTGGTAGCAAAAGATATTAAAGATCCAATATTAAAATCATTACAAGGATTTATTTGGAAATTGGGTTATGAAAATGGTGAATTAAAAGCACCAGTATATGAAGATTCAATTAAATTTATTGATTCATTTCCATCAATTAATCAAAAGATTTATATATACTCCTCGGGAAGTATTAAAGCTCAAATATTATTATTTCAATATGTTAAAGATTCATCAAGTAATAAATCGCTTGATTTAAATCCAAAACTATCAGGATATTTCGATATAACAACAGCAGGTTATAAGACTGATGAAAATTCATATAGCAGAATCTTACAAGAAATAAGTAAAGAAAATAATTCTAATTCTGTATTATTTTTAAGTGATAATGTATTAGAAGTTAAAGCTGCCATAAAAGCAGGTATGCAAAGTTATATAGTTGAAAGACCAGGAAATGCTCCATTAACTGAAGATGATAAGAAAACTTATAAAATCATTACATCATTAGATCAATTAGAACTTTAAAAATTGGATATGCTTAATAAGTTTATTATAATATATTAATAGCTAATGTACATAAATATATTTGTCAAGTAAATCAAAAAAGAATTTATCTCTTCTTCTTTTTTTACATATCTCTAAATAATATATCAGCTGCAACTTCTTCATTCTTATCACAAGCCAAGTATACTTGAATAACTAAATCACGTTCAAACCCCAATTCGCATAATCTATTTATAGCATTCTGATCTTGTTCTGTTAATGGAATACGCACAGTACCTTCTGGATCATTTCCTCCTTCACCAACAGCTGCTTCATCGCCTTCAATTTCATAACCTAAATCATCACCATCAGCTCCTAAAAAGGTTCTTATAAATGCTTCTGGATCTTGTTGGATCAATTGAGCAATTTGTGGATTAGATTGACTTAATTGTTCAAGTAATGGTTGAATTAATTCAGGATTTGTTTGTAAGGCAGCTCTTAATAAATTTAATTGATCATCATCACTTCCTCCTAAACCAGTTTCAGCGCCACGAGAAGCAGCTGAAAGGGAAGCTGGACCTGTTTCATGCTGATGACCACCATGAGATTGAGCGGCAGCAGCAGCAGCTTCGAATAAATTTTCACCATGATCTTCTTCGTCATCTTCTTCTTCAATTGTATGATTTACAGATGCATTTGCACCGGAAGTAGAAGTTGATTCAGCAATTGGAGTAGCAGTTGGAACAGCTGGACGTTGTAATGATTCTGGTATACCAGTCAATAAGTATTCAACGGCACGATGAGGATTATTGAATGCAGCTCTTAAAGCAGCTTCTACCTGTGGCCTTTCGTAACCCATTTCCATTATGTTAGCAATAGTAGCTTCTCTTTCACTACCTTGAGTAAATGCTGATCCAGCATCTTCACTGTTACCTCCAGCTGGTGCATTAGATGATGGAGTAACTTCCGATATATCTGTGGACGCAGGAGCGGTTGCAGATGTAGATTCTGTTGTTACTATTTCGGAGGACGGTTGTTGTGTTGGTGCTGACAATGATTTAGCTGGTGCCGGAGTTGGTTTCTTGGTGGTTTTTGAAATCATAAATATAATTGAATCACCTTCTTTAATCTTAAATGACTCTAAAGTTTTATCATCTTGTAATACTTTACCTGAATATACAAATTTTAGTTGATCTGGTTCACAATCTTTTTCAGTCGCCAATTTTTCTTTAACTGATATAACAGTATCAGCCAATTCTACTTCAATTGTGACTTTTTGTTTCTTGAAATCCTTAAGTATAATTTGCATTGTTGTATTATATGGAGATTAATGAATCTCTAACACTTTATAATTGATTGATTGATTTATATTGAATATAGCTGTTGTGATAGTATTTGAAAGGAAATTTTTCTACTTCAGGAAATCAAAAAGTGGCGACAAAATTTTTTTTCTGTTGCCTGGATAATCTTTATTATATACAGGTACACTGTTTAAATTTTTAAAGATAATGAAAATTTTGGAAATTATATATGATCTATATTTAATCATTCATATATAAACAAAAAGTGGTCCAACGCGTATTTAAAGGATGTCACGTAGAAGTGGAAGAAGTGGAGTTCGTGGTCCTAACTCGGCCTTAACAGAGTTTTTAAGGAATGCTGGGATTACTGACGCGTTTCGTGAAAGAAGAGAAAGACAAGAAAGAGGTGAAGTTAGTGAAGAGCCAGAACCAGTACCAGAAGAATCGACCACAAGCCCCCCTCAAGAAAATCAAGTGGAGGTGACTCAAATAAGAAGATCGAGAAGAATAAACGAGCAGATTGAAGAAGATGAAGAGATTAACGAAATCAGAATTGCTGCAAGAAAAAAGCGTAGATTTGCTAGAAGAGCTTATGATGATGATGACGATGAAGATGATAATGATTTCGATGATAGTGACTTCGAAGATGAAATAGGCACCAACGGATTGAAGAAATTTGGGGAGGAGGACTCATGTGTTGATTGTGGAAATGAGTTCCATTTAACAGTTTATTCAAGATTTTTGAAGGATAAGAAGGGTTATATTTGTGAAAATTGCAATCAAATTTTAAAGGACCAAGAAAGAAAATCAAGAAACAATCAATTGAATGCACGTAAGAAAAGAAGAACTGTTGCACAGGCTTTATTAAATAAATCAGAAGTAAGAATACCAAAGTTACAGGATATTTGTATTAAAAGAATATCTGCTAATATAGGAGATGTTGATGTTTTAGGTGATATTGGTTTAGTTAATTTAAATAAATTATCTCAAATTCTATCCAAGAATAGATCACTTAATGATTCAACCGTACCTTTATTCTTGAATCCTTCATTAAAGTCGATAGAATTTTGGGATTGTTCTGATGTTCATTCTGATTCATTTTCGAAGATTGCATCTTTTTGCCCGAACATTGAATCGTTAACATTATTCATGTGTGGTCAATTACATAATGATAATTTGAAATATTATAATTCCAACCTTAGAAACTTGAAGCATCTTTCTTTAAATGGTCCATTCTTAATCAGTGATATAATGTGGCAAGAATTCTTCGAAGGAGGTGGATCAAAATTAGAAAAGTTTGAAGTAAGAAATACTCATAGATTCGGTAATGATTCTTTAATTAGTTTATTAGAAAGATCAGGTTCAAAATTAACTTCATTAAAGTTATCAAGGCTAGATGGTCTTGATCAAGAGGCCGTTTATGATTTAATTCCTCATTATATACTGCCTTCAACATTAACAGAGTTGGAAATATCTTATCCGCACACGGAAGAAATTATTACAGATGATATATTAATTAATATATTATCTATTTCTGGTGAATCATTAGTATCTTTAAATGTTGATGGATGTTCTAACTTAACTGATAAGTTTTTATTAGAAGGGGTTTGTAGATTTTGTCCAAATTTAACTCATTTATCAATGAAATTATTGGATCAACTTACTGATGAAGGTTTTACTCAAGCTTTTAATGAATTCAAAAAGGTTAATAATGGAGGATTAATAAGTGTTGATTTAACAAAATGTACGGGTTTGAGTGATTCTGCTATTTATTCTTTGTTTAAACATTCAGCTAAGACACTTGTTGAGTTAAGCTTAAATTCAATTCATAAAATATCAAACGATTTCCTTAAACAAATCTTAACAGACGATTCAAGTGATTATAAACAAGCAATTAAAGAAAAATTTAATGACGAAGATGAAGAAGCTTCAATTTTTTATAATAAGCTTAGACTACCATTATTGACTGCTTGGGATATCGGTTTCGTGAGAGCAGTAAATGATGAAGTTTTAATGTTGATTGGTAATAATTGTCCAAAATTAAACATTCTTGAAGTCTATGGAAATAATAGATGTACAAGTAATGCTAAAATTGCAGATGGGTTAATGGTCATTGGTCGTCAAAATGATCATATTTAGGGATATATTCTACAGGTTTCAGTATATAGGATTAAATGCATATATGTAAGTAATAACTAATCCTTCGGATAATTAATTGGAGCATTAGCTTTTTCAACGGTTTTAAAAGTTGGAAATGGTGGTATAAAAGATTCAGTTAATGATATCCAATTACCCTCACTCATTATTTTATTAGTAATATCAGGTCTGGCTTCCATTTGTATACCAGGATGACCAGCATATTTCTTTAAAATCTTTAATAATTCCTCCTCTCTATTCGTAGATGTTGCAATAGTTTGATTCTTAGATTTGGAAATTTTGGCCCTTTCAATTTCCTTAACTACAAAGTTATTATTAGCTAATCTTGAAAGGAGAGATGGATTATGTAATACCGACTCTGATGTTTCATTATCCTTCAATATTAATGCTTCAGTGACATTGCTCTCAAAGAATAAATCAAGGTTGGCATTTGCAATATCATAATGAAGATCTATCAATGCATCAATTACATTTTTTGGTAATTGAGATTTGGTCTTGATATATTGTAATATTGAGTTTAAATTGGTAATATTGTAGTTTATCAAACCTTCAAATTCAACAAAAAAACTCCAAAAACTAATTGAACTTTTAAAGATGTCTTCATTGTAGTATTCATTAAAGAATTTTCTAACTTTAAGAGTTTCTTTTCTTCTTGCTAACTCTCTCAAGTATATGTCTGTTATTGTTGTGATTGAATCATCATTTAAGAAATTTGGAAGAGCATTTACATAGGCTTGGTCTATTCTGTTTTTCTGAGGAATATATACATCAGCTTTTCCTTTGATATCTGGTTTTTTTGATTTGGTTTCTTGGTCTTCAAAATAATCTTTTACTAACTTTTCAATACATTGTAGATAATCATCTCTACTGAACAACTTTTTCCATAAACTAAGTAAATCTTTAACCGAAAGTAGATATTGCTCTTTTAAATATAACTTTGATCCTTCAGAGCCACCGAAAAGTTTAATTAAATCAAAAAGATATTCATTTGCCAATTCAAGTTTATCATAATTGTAAAGAAATTTAACATAAAATGATCTTAATTCATTCTCAGTCAATGGGACAAAATTATTAATTGATCTATTATAAACTTCTTTAATTGTTCTAAACTTTTCATCAACACCTAATTTCATTTTATTTAAGAACGCAATATATTTTAACCAGATCTTTCCATTAAGACAATTCGGTATAAGTGCTCTTTCATGAAGATTTATCAAAAGATTATATTCTTCTCTCGATTCATAATCAAAATTCTGAATTTCATAATTTAAATATTTTACCCATAAATCAGTAGCTTCGTTGATTTCGGCAATGAAATTAATTGAAAATTCTTGTATAGTAAGAGCTGATTCATATTGCCATTTAGCACTAACTTTTGCTTGCGTTGATACATGAATGGTTTGACAATATTCATCAATAATCTGTTGCTTTTCTAACACTGATAGGTCGTCTGCCGAATCTTGATTATATTTTACTAAAAACTCCTTTAAATCTACTTCTGGAACTATATCTTCAATATCGAAAGTTTTATTGATTTCAGTAAACTGATTATAGTATTGTGAATATTCATATAATGGATATTTTATTAGCCTAAGATATAATTTCAATATAATAGTTGATGATGGGTCGATTGACCGTTCAAATTCAAATATCTTATCCCATAATGGATGAGAATAAAAGTTTAAACCATTTAATCTTAATGCTTTTTCATATCTATATCTAATGAATTTCTTTTGCTCATCATCAGATTCATATGTCAATATTAAGGCAGATAAATAATCCACCCAAAGCTCAACTGAATATGGTACCTTATCAACTGCTTTCTCTAATACTTCAATTGATGCTTCGGTCCCTTTTAATTTGTATTCAAATATCAGCCATTTTTTCCAATATTCAGATAAATTTGGAAATCTTGTTAGCAATTCTTGATAATTCTTGTCTGACATAATTTTGATTAGATCTGAAGTCCCCTTTTTCGGACCTGTAGTTATCTGTTCATCATTAAGCTTTTCTAATTCATTAAATATTGCATCCCACTTACTTATATTATTTGGATCCTTATGTGCTTCTTTGGTAAGAGACTCTAGGCCTGAAAATTCTACAGGTAATTCCAGAGCTTTCGAAGACTCAGGTATGGGCAGGCTCTCTATATCTGACCTGAATAGCAATGGCGAACTTGACATTATTGAAGAATGGTTACTTGTAGAAAAGAGTTATTTACAGTCAAAAAATTATTTTCAGTCCTCTTTTTTCTCTCTCTCTCTTTTCAAGAATATCTTCGTAAAATTTTTGTTTAAACAAATATTTGATACATATTACAATTAATACACTAGGTTTCGAATGGACTCTACTAACGGTGCATCAGGATCTATAATTAAGGAAGTTAATCCTTATGATATTCCTGATACAATCAATAAGAAATTATTTTCTATATTAAAACCAATACGATTCACTAAACCAGAAAACGAATATGGTATACTACATCAATCTGCAATCCATGCCAAAATTCCAATTCTTAAAGAAGTTGATGTAAGCGACATTGTCAGAAATAATACCTTGAAGATCTTATCAGAGCGTTCATTGAAAGGCTCCAGTTCTAATGAGGAAGATAATGAAAGTGCTAGTGTAAGTGCAAGTGTTGATTATAGCGAAGAACCTCAAAAATATAAAGAGATTCAAAACTTGATACCAACGAACTTAAAGGATCAACTAGATTCGATTGCTATTACCCATTTTCCTAATATTAAATTAATAGCTGCTGAAAGAATACTCAATATTTTAATTGGAAGTAAAAGAGGATATATTTGGTCAAATTTAACTTATGATTATATTGATAATAAGATCTTATATATAAAATTTGATAGAATTGAAGACGTCAAATGGTTCTTACAAAAATATGAGAGGGATTTATCCAGTATATTGATTAATGAAGATATCAAAGTTATCCATCATCTTGATTTAGATGAATATTCTATAGAAACTGAATCAACTGATGATATAACTGAAGATGCGAAGGCTACTATAAACTCGTTATTGTTAAATGTACAGAATTATGAAAAGGTTTCTCAGAAGACAGGAACTGAAGATTTAGACGAAGTTTTAGATTATTATAGTAGATATAAAGTGGATAATAATGAATTAATAGATGTTCCTACTCATATGAGGGAAGGTATAGTTAAAGATATCATTAAATTTAGATCCAAGGTTTTAAATATTGAGAAAGATAATCGTAAGAAGGAGATTGAAATAGAAAGAAAGCAAACCAAAGAAAGATTAAAACAGCTTTATGAAGGTATAAAAGAGACCAATGATGATAAATCAAATAAACCAGAGCAACAAGAACCAGTGGAAACTATCAGGGTAGAAAACGAATATGATGATTTAAATGATAGAGAATATGAAGAATTTATGAAGGAACAAGAGATTTCTGAAATTGAGAAGAAATATAAATTAAAATTAGAACAAATGCAAGCAACAGAATCTATAGAAAGACTACACTTTGTTTCAACTTTAGCAAAATTGAAGTCTTATGAAAAAGATTTGATGGATAATAAACACAAATATTTCGAAGATTTCAAAAGAGCAGCAGAGTATGATCCATTCAAAAAACCCAATCCTAATTATTCTACTCCATTGACTTCTTTATTGAAAGCTTATTATGAGGATCAGACGAAATATAAGTCGGAAAGAACAAGGAAACGTGCCATTGAAGAACTTGAAGACCAGAAAGATATCGAAGAAGAAAATAAAGAATTAAAATCACAAGTTGTTGTTAACACTGAAGAGGCACTTTCAAAGAAATCCAAAGTAGAAGAAGAAGAAGTTAATGTTGCTGTTGTCGAAAAAGAGGATGTAGCAATGACAAGTGCAACTGCTATTATTATAAAAGAATTGCTGGCAGAGGCAACCAGCAAATTAAAGATAAAAATTACAGAATTGGTTGAAGAATATTTGGGAGAAGCTGATGATGATTTAATTGAAGTAATTAATGATAATATTAATAAGAATAATTTAGATTCCAAAGAAGATTTGGTTAAAGAATTGTCAGAAGTCTTAGATGAAGATGCTGAAAATTTAGTTAATGATTTATGGAAATATATAGAAGAATTAAAATAATTTTTATATAGCTTGACTACAAAATTATATTTATGAAATAAGACTTAAAAGTATATTCTTAGAATAAATGTGTAAAATAAAATATATAAATGAATAAAAAAGTACAATGAATACTTTAATTAAAAGTAGTATAAAAATTGAAAAGATCAAGTCCGCAATTATAATTATTCTGCAACTTTATCAAAAATCAATAAAAACTAAAAATACAAAAATTTGAGGGGGGGTATAGTGTTACTAAAATAAAATAACATTTTAATTTTTAATGCTTGAATGTGAATCCTTTTTTATTTTCTTCTTTTTTTTGTGAGAATATTGACAAGGAAGTAGTAAGAACTTAAGAACTACGTTTGAAGTAAAGAAATATACATCAATTGTATTCCAGCAATTATACGTATATATATACTTTTGTTTTTTATGTGATTAATTATTTAGATCTTTTGATGATGAAAAGGTAAAACAAAATATACTGTTTCAATACTAGACGAAAGGACAAATTTTTATGACTCTACTATAAAAGATGCAACTAATGAGTCCATCCTAATGAATTTGATTGTTGAACTGGATCAGATATTAGACCATTTAAAGACCCATTACCTGAATCTCCCATTCCACTACCACTAATTCTATTAAAAATTGCTGAAAATCCTGATGATCTTTCTAATACTGAACCATCAGATGGAATGGCAATATTTGATTCACTATCTGAATTTGGTAATTGAATAGCATTACCCTTCTTATATCTTCTGAATAATAAGGCCATTAATGACATATATAAACCACATCCAGCTGCTGCACCAATAGTAATACTAGCAATTCTACCCTTGTTAGATGGAGCAGTTGTGTTACCTGAATCAATCGAACCATTACTATTGGTTGAATCTTGATTCGGAGAACTAGCAATAGTTGAAGTACCATCAGAAGTATCAAGACCCGTTAATGGAATTCTACTGTCTACCAAATCAGCTAATGTTTGTGAAGTAGCATCAGTATTTCTATAGATTAAAGATCCTGGTGTTTGAATGAATTGAGCCAAGGCGGCGACTGAATTACTTGGGAAATAAACTTCAGCAACAGTAATTGTATATGAAATACCAGCAGCCGTAAATGGAATCAATCTCTTAACAGAAACATCTTCATAACTTGCAGCATCATTAAATGGAAAAGTTAAAACTCCTGGTAAATATTGAAAAATTTGTGCAGATGAAACTGAATGTTGAACCACAAATGGATAATTTAATTCAGATTTAAAACCAATATAAACAATTTCATAATCATTACCTGGAGTGGCAGTAGTAGCTGGTGTAATGGCTTTTGGTAATCCAGATGCAATTGGAACTGCAGTGGCTGTAGTAATGCCTGTAGCAATTGAAGCAACTGCAGTTGATCCAGTTTCAATTACCAATTGTGTTGGTAACCAATCCGAAGCATTTTCAGTAGCAGAGTTTGGAGCTTGAGTAATTAATGAAACTGTACTTGGAGTAGCAGTGACTGGAACACCTTTTGTATCAGTATTAAATGCAGATGGAATTGGAGCAACTAATTCTGAAGAAATATCTTGTGATGGAGCAGCAGAACCGGTATTAGGAGATGTAGTGATAGCAGAACCAGAAACATCAGCTTGAGATGCAGTTACTAAACCAGTAGCAGCATCAGATTCAACTGAACCTTGCGAACCAGATGCTGGACCGACACTATCTTGTGAAGCTTGACTTCCAGAAACAACACTAGCAGGAGTAGTAGTTGGAGTAGTAACACCACCACTAGTAGTATTTGGAGCACCAGCAGAACCAGTACTTTGATTGGCAGATTCAACAGCACCAGAAGTCTCAGCAGCAGATCCAGTTTCAGATCCAGTACCAGTACCAGACGTAGCTGGACTATTATTACTATTGGTATTAACACCACCAGAAGTAGCGGGACTATCAGTATCGGTAGCTCCAGAAGTTAATGGAACAGAATCAGTATTAGTACCTGAAGTTAATGGACTATTAGTATCAGTACCTGAAGTAACTGGACTATTAGTATCAGTACCTGAAGTAACCGGACTATCAGTATTAGTATTAACTTCACCAGAAGTATTGGCATCAACATTAGATCCAGTTTGAGTACCAGATTCAGTGTTAGTGTCAGATACACCTGATTCACTAACTATACCAGTAGTAGGAGTAGCTAATGTAGTACCACCTGTATTTGAAGTATTACCAGTAGTTTCAGGACT
Organism: Scheffersomyces broadrunensis; assembly: GCA_030563665.1. Classification (NCBI taxonomy): domain Eukaryota; kingdom Fungi; phylum Ascomycota; class Pichiomycetes; order Serinales; family Debaryomycetaceae; genus Scheffersomyces; species Scheffersomyces broadrunensis. Next base: position 210,528 of record JAJMJS010000005.1, on the reverse strand, counting down.
ACCATCAGATTCAATAGTAGTACCTGATGTAGGACTAGTATCATCAGTTCCCGAAGTTGGTGAACTATCATCCGTACCTGAAGTTGGAGAATCAGTACCTGAAGTTGGTTCAGTATCAGTAGTTCCACCAACAAGTGAAGATTCACTAGTAGGAGCAAAAGAAGTAGCAGGACTTCCATTTGTAGTTTCAGAATCACCTCCAGTTTCAGTTGGACCTGAAGTATTAGTGGGAGGATTTGGAGTTGGAGTTTGAGTTGAACTTTCACCACCAGTACCAGCATCAGTATCAGTATCAATATCAGTAGTTTGAGAACCAGTTTCAGTAGTAGGTGATGATGTTATTGGAGTAGGATTGGTGTCTCCGACTGTATTATTATTATCACTATCACTAGATGTTTCAGAATCAACAACGCCTCCACTAGTTTCTGAAGTTCCAACAGTATCAGAATTAAGAGTAACGGTACTAGGATTAACTAAACTTGTATTGTCAGTTGGACTAACAGTATCACTTCCATCAGATGTTGCAGGTGGATTAGTAACAGTACTTGGACTAACTAAACTTGTATTATCAGTAGGACTAAGAGTACCACTTCCATCAGTAATTCCAGAAGTAGCAGTATTTGTTCCTGTTCCTGTTCCTGTACCTGTACCTGTACCAGTTTCTGAATCAGCTTCACCGAGTGGAGTATTAGTTGGTGCACCGGCATTATGGAGGGTTGCATCAGTGTCAGAATCTGTTTCTGTTTCAGTATCATCATCTCCAGTTTCAGTATCTGTTGTGTCTGTGTCTGTGCCTGTGTTTGTACCAGTGGTTGCGGCAGTAGCTGGAGTCGTCGTGGTTGTTGGGCCAGTAGTTGTAGTAGTACCAGTATTAGTAGCTGGAGTAGTACCAGTATTAGTACCAGCATTAGTATTTGTATCAGTTCCTGTAGTTGCGAAAAGATCATCGACCGAACTAGTTGCAGGACCATTGGTATTAACCAGTGGAACAGTAGTATTAGTTTCATTATCAGATACAGCAGTTTCCGTATCACTTGCTGTTGTTTCTGGGTTTCCCGTATCAGTAGTATCACTATTTAATTGAATTGTTGATGGTGTTTGTGTTACAGTAGTACCCGGGGCCGTAGTTCCACTAGTAATAGTTGGACTCGTTGTTGTTTCTCCTCCAGTCTCAGTAGTATCGGTATTGGTATTGGTATTGGTATTGGTATTGGTATTGGTATTGGTATTGGTATCTACTGATGTGGTGGCACCTGTAGTTGGTGTTGTTTCCGTAGTTCCATCTGTAGTTGGAGTAGTTGTACCATCTGTAGTAGTTGGAGTAGTTTCAGTATCTGAAACTACAGTAGTTGGAGTAGTTGTAGTTCCATCCGTAGTAGTTGGAATAGTTTCAGTATCATTATCAGTAACACTTTCATTATTTCCTAATGGATTACCGGCCAACGTCAAAGTTGAAGGTGCAACAATAGAAGTCGTATCACTTGTTGGTAAAGTGCTTGTTGGAGGAACACTACCTGTATCTGTAGTATCAGTAGGATCAGATGTGGTTGCAACAGGTGGAGTTGTACTTGTAGTTGGTGAAGTAGTAGTATCAGTATTTGGAGTAAACAAAGTAGTTGGATCAGTTGTTGGGGTAGTAGTTGGAGTAGTGCTAGTAGTGGTTGGGGTAGTCACTACTTCTGTAGTTGCAACCGTCGTGGGTGTAACAATTGGGCTTGAAGTGGTTGGAGTAGTAGTAGTAGTAGTAGTAGTATCAGTATCAGCATTTGATGCTGGATTGGTAGGAACTATTGGTTCAGTAGTAAGTGGATCAGAAGTGATTGGTTGAGGAATACTGATTGTTGGTGGAGTAACTGTTACTAAAGGTGAACTTGTAGTAGTTGAACTAGTTGTTGGACTAGTGGTAGAACTATTATCATCAGCCGGATCAACTTGTTGTTTATTATTAGGAGGTGGGTTACCACCAATAGATAAATCATTATCACCTGAAGCAGCAGCACTACTAGTAGTAGCTGAACCCTGGGTATTACTAACACTAGTTTGAGAAGGATATGAAAAAGTTGGACCCGAATAAGATGGATCAAATGGAGGCCAAGAATAAGTTGGACCCGTATATGAAGGAGGAGGAGGAGGAGAATACGTAGGGTATGAAGGAAATGACTCTGGGGTATACGAAGGGAATCCATCGAATGAAGGAGGTGAATAAGGTGGACCAGTATAAGATGGATAATCATACGGCCAGGAATAAGTAGGCCAATTAAATGGAGGTTCATCATAACTTGGAGGTGAATAAGCTGGATAACTTTCAAATGGGAAATAAGGATTAAAACTATTTGAAGAACTAGCGATTGAAGTTATGGTTGATGATGATGATTGAATATTTTGATTATTTGTTGATGATGTTGATGATAATGGATTTGTGGTTGGGGTTGGGGTTGATGATGGGATATTAAAAGTTTCAGTTTGATGTAAATCACTTATTAAAGAATTATACCTTGACATGAAATCATTTATTGGAGGACTCAGATTGCTGTTACTATCACCATAGTTACTATTATTATTGTTGTTGTTATTATTAGTACTCGATGATTGATCAACGTTATTTGAACTACCAGCATAAGTCGAACTTATTAAAGCTGATAGTAATACCAAAGAATTTAGTTTCATGATTAATATACTTTAGTTTAATTTTAATTGTAATTGAAATTTTAATTGATATTTAAATGATTGATATACAAAAGGAAATAGTTATAATTATAATAATAATGAATAATATTAAGAAAAGAAAACTTTTTTTTTAATTGGAAAGAAAGACTGTAGTTGGAATAAATATTATTTTATTAATTATGATTCTAATAAGTTAATACTGATTTAAAATTGTTGAAAAATTATTAAAGGTGAAGGGTGAATGATTTTTTTTTGTTGTTGTTGTTGTTTGTTAAATGTTGATTTTCAATAAATGAATGAAAGCATGAACAAAAAGAAGAAAAAAAAATCTGTGCTAGTTAAGATAGACTGATTGTGATTAAATTAATAAAGATTGGTTGGTTATGGGTCTATTTTAAGATGATGTATAAATTTAGTAAACAAAAAACTTTTTCTATGAAATGAAATGGAAATCAGTTTTATTTTGTTAAATTAAATTAAATTTGTTTTGATTTTGATGATGGGGGTAATTTATATTTTTGAACAATATAATAACAAATAAATCAATATGTGTTAAATATGATAATAATTAATAATATATTCAAAAGAAATAAAAATGAATATGAATATGAATATGGAAAATGAAAATGAAAATGAAATGGGTATTGGGAAACAGAAAAATAACACACACAAAATATTAAAATTATTTAATAATATTGAATAGGTTATTTGATATTTTATATATATATATTATATATATTATATATTATATGAATCTGTTATGATTATATAGAAGTGAAGTTATAAGTTGTTGATTATTGAAAAGAAGAGAAAAGAAAAGAAAAGAAAAGAAAAAGAAAAGTAATTCAAGAATCGAAAGGAATGTTGTAAAACTAAAAATTTGTTTATTGTTTTATTATTTAAAACTAGACGGTAGGGGAGAGGGGGGTGTATATGAAAAAAATAAAAAAATAAAAAAAAAATAAAAATAAATAAAAAAAAAAAAATAAACAGCGTATAAATAAATTTAATGTAAGGCTCTAACAAAATTTCATAATAATAAAATATTATAATAAAAAGATGTGTCGTGTACATATTACCTTTTTTTTTGTTTACTTAATTAACAAAAATGAATAAAGAGAATGGTTTACATACAGGACATCTCTATTGATATGTAAAAGTTTTTAAAAAATAAAGGCGATCTCAAAAAAAAAAAGAAATTTAAAAAAAAGTTTCTGATTTTATTTTTTTATTTTTTATTTTTTATTTTTTTTTTTTTATTTTTTTTATTTTTGCGAGTAATAAAAAATTATTTTTAACACAAAAATATTTATGATTTTTATAGTAAATACACGGTTAATTAAAATTGTAGAATAGTAGAATGTTTTAAATGCTCTAATGGTAACCCACCTGAAAGCTTTTAATCTTAAAGTTTTAAGCGGTTAAGCGCTTAAAACTTTTTCATTTCATTTCATTTACTTATGATGTATGATACTCACCCTATTTTTTATTTTTATTTCTGCGTTACTTACATATATATTACTTATAAAACTTACGTCACTATTTTTAGAAATCTCAATCTACAACAAAACAACAAAAAATATGAAATTTTACAAATTATCATATAATAATTTATATATCATTTCGTCATTGATTATCGATTAATATAAAGTACATATATATAGTATACAGTATATACTATATACTATATACTATATACTATATACTATATATATATATGTATATATATATATATGTATATATATGTCAGATCTGTGATCAATACTTAAACAGAAAAGACGATAAAGTATAATATAATTTAGACTATAATATAATTTCTTATGGGTTAAATCTAGACTCTTTCCTTTTTCGCTCTATTATATAATTTATAAATTATTATTTTCATATACACAAAATCAATCATAGTAATATTATTCGATCTTTAATATAAATAATACACGTCTATAATATAATAATAATAATAATAATAATAATATAAACAATGATTTCTTTATAGGGGAATAATATTATAATAGGTAATAATAAATAATCATAATAAATAATCATAATAAATAATCATAATATTTAATAATATTATTAATACTAATAATACTAATAATAATAATAATAATAATGTATGTTTAATTGACAACTATTGTTTGTTGTTGTGGTGGTGATGGTACCTACATCGTCTATTAAAACAACAACAACAGACAAGAAAAGAAAAGAAAAGAAAAGAAAAAATAATAATTTAGTTTTTAAATAATAAATGATTTGGTTGATAATTGAAACTAATTTAACGCGTTATTATTTTTTATTTTTTATTTTTTATCTTATATTATTATATTATCTTATTAGCTATTTCCTGTTTAAGACTATTAAAGACTCTTATTATTTACTTATTTATATTATTTACTTATTTTATCATATTACCCCTGCTTCTAAATTATTCATTCAAAATAAGGAGTAAAATTAAAAAGATCAGTGCATTTTAATATGTATGAATGGTGTCATAAAAAATATATTCTTAAGTAATATTAATTTATTTAGTCTAATCATACATAGATCAAAAATAGTAATAATCTGTCGAGAATATCTTAAAAAATAATATATATACAATAGATAACTATTAAATCAAATCATATTTTATTTTATTTTATTTTATTTTCGTTTAAGGTTTTATAAAATTTTTTTTGTTTCATATTAAAATGTAGTTTGACATATACAATGTGGCTGGAATTCAAACATGAACTGGCTAGTGTATATAAAAAACATTGCTCAATGGTTGTCTTTTCTGTTCTTTTATCTTCTCTTCTCTTTTCTTCTCCTTTCTTCTCCTCAGTCTTATATCAGTCTTACTTGGAGTGGTTCTATATTTATTAAAACATTTGTTTCAATTTTCGTCTAGTTGAGAAAAGCTTCTTTTTTTGTTTGTTTGTTTTTGTTTTTCTACGTTTTTTTCTCGGCCGACGATAAAAACATCCAATTAATCCGTGTTGCCAACTTACGATTTAAACTAAACTTAAATTTATTAAATCTATACCTTGATTTCTAAATATTAAACCCTTTTGATAATTCAACAAGAAAAAAAGAAATTGAAATTATCCTTTATACATTAACATTTATTTACTTTACCTCTTTTTTATTTTTTTGCATTCTAATATGTCGACTTTTTTCATACCTGATGGATGAATACAATATTAGACAAATCCATCGTCTTATCAAAATAGTTTCATAAACTTTTCCAAAAGTGGAAAAAAAATCAAATGGTAATCTTGTAATATTTACACCAATCATAATCATAAACCACTGCATCTGATCAACAAATTGACAAGTAAGGTATCTTCACCGGGTGAAGATAATTATACTATTTGTACTAAATTGGATACTTGGTATAACTTACTGGATACCACTGATGAATTGATCATCCCAATTTAATTACAAAGTAAAATTCTCTTTTAATTTTACAATTTTACAACAAAGAAATCTTTACAGCTTGATATCCAATCTTTTAAAGTTATGAGCATTAATAAATAGAACTAGGTTAATCGTGTGGTTCTCTATCATCTGCATCTATCATAGAGCTTTGATCTTCATAAATCCTAGGTATTTTCTATCTTTCAATATATGTTTTGCACCGTTACGAAAACAGAATCAGTTTCTTATGGTGATTGCCAACGCACGACTTTTTCAAAAGATCCAAAAAAAAAAAAAAAAAAAAAAGAATTTTATTATATTATTTAATATTCTACATCAATTTCAAATGACATCAAGATTAAGAAGGTTCGACAAATCAATATTATTTCAATCAACAACCACAAATAAGAATAACAATAACAACAATAATGATAATGATGATGATCCAATAATACTTATGGATATTGATGATCAAGATCAATTAATATCCGAATTAAATCAACAAAATCAAACTACATATCAACAATTTCAAAAGATTTTATTAAGTTTATTATTAATTGAATTACCAATACAATTATTTCTTTATTCATTTTCAAAATCATCATCATCATCATCATCATCTAACCCCATTAAGAAATCCTTAAAAACAGGATTAATTAATTTATTAATCTTGTTTTCAATAATTCTTTCAATAATAACCATCTCATCTTCAAAACTTTCATTATTATTATCATCATCATCATCATCATCATCCTCGTCATATTATAAACAAATCAAATGGTTAATCAATAATATTCATTATATAAATGGAGTAATTTGTATACAATTAATAGGATTCATGATATTTAATGAAACAAAATGGTATTATAATTTAAATTATATATTACCAATTATAAATTTTTTAACAATTGAATTATTTAAATATTGGTTTATAAAATTTAAAAATGATGTTAATGATTTAATAAGTTTAAGATATAAATATAAAAATGTATAAAATTAAATAGAGATAAGATTGAATAATTGATAACTTATCAAGATTAATGATTTAGGACCTTTGTTTATAATTTATCTTTTAATTATAAAACTCGGTTATATCCATAATATGGTGGGGTTATCGAAGGTTTCAAATTTTCTCTAAATATTTTAAGCGGTTACCGGGAATTCTTTATCAATCAATCTATCAATATCTATACATATTATTTATTTATTATTTATTTATTTATTTATGCATTTATTTATGTATATATTTATTTTACTTGTACCGTCGGGGTCTGTTACTATTTTTTGTCGCATTGATAAGAAATCTAATCTCATGCGCAAAAAAAAAATTTATTTATTTATTTATTTATTTATTTATTTATTCATTTTTGGGAAATTACTTCTTAATTAAGAATTAAACTATGGCTGGGTATTAAAACTATCCAACATTATTATTAATTTTGTATATATATTTTTGATGGCGGCAAATTCCATTTCAAGTTTTATTGTTTATAACTCTACATAACCAATATTAGAAATTAGTTTGTTTACTATCCTTTATCCAATCTTTATCCAATCATATTCCACAGGAATATCTACCTATCTTCTATCTACTATCTACTATCTACCTATCTACCTATCTACCTATTTACCTATCTACCTATCTACCTATCTTATATCTTTTATCTTGTTATCTGGTTATCTGGTTATATCAGCTTATTATCATTTTTATTTCTTTATTATTATCTATGGCAATATCTTGTAGCGCATAAACTATCTCGATAATATATATTTATTTATTTAATAATATCTACTTATTTATTTATTATCCATCTTGGTCCACTTATGTTTGCGCTTATTATCTTTAATGATATACTTATATTCAGCTTAATATGATAAATATTTACTATTATCTTGTATTATCTCTCTATCAATCAATTTATTTAAGATCACAAAAGTATCTATCTTAGTTGTTGGCGCCAACAAAAAAAAAATTTAAAATTATTATTTAGAGAAAAAAAAAAGAAACTCAAAGAACAAAAGAGAAGGGAAAAAAATGTGGAGTTAATGAATTTACAATTACGGCATTTCCCTTTAATCTAAATGAAGTAGTTAATAATTAACTATCAAGTGTTTAATAATAATATTATTATTATTATTATTATGCCTTACCAATATTAACTAATTATATTATGATAAGAAAATAAATTAGATTATTTAAAACTTTATCAATACTATCTAAATCTATCTTTATTAAATTTTTACCCACCTACCTGTCTGATGATGCGGTGAGAAGCAAAAACTAAAAATGGAAAAGTTGTGCCTGCTTCGCTCTGGAGAAATAATAAAAAAAAGAATAAGACAAAAAAAAACCAAAAAACCAAAAAAAAAACTTTGAAAAATTCTTGAACCTTTCATAAATTGAAGAAACAATCTATACTTAGATTGTTTTTAAAAGTTTAAAATTTCTTTTACGCTACTTACTTATTGAATTGAAGAAAGTAAAACAAAAAAAATTAAAGTCTTTTGACATGTAATAGTTCAACTTAAGATCATCTCTACACTTTAATGAAAGTTGCTTTTCTTAGCATGCTAATCATTTCGCTGTAACTTATGTTGATCTATTAATGTCATCCAATAATAATAAATAATGGCGTTCTTTTTTGATTGACAAATCTTATTTAAATTATCGCAGTCTCGGAAACTGAAAAGAGTAATCTGATCCTATTTAGACAATCTATTCTAACAATGGATTTTTAATTTCTTTTGGTTTTTTTCTTCTTTCTTTTTTATGATTCCTATGGGAGGGGAGATTAATTGATTAATTAATTTAATTTAATTTAATTTAATTTAATTTAATTAATTTAATCAATTAAAATTTGTTGTGTGTTAATAAGGACTAGCGGGAACTAAGAGGGGAATACACATTGTCAACAAAATAAAAATTATTATTATTATTTATCTCTCTCCCCCCTCCTTCAATCTAATTCCTCATTGTTTGTCTCCACAAAAAAAAAGAACGAGTTTTTCAAAATTTTTCACTTTTCTCTGAAATTTAATTTTGTGTTCTGAAAAAAATATGAAATTTTTCATTTCCGCTATTTTTAGGGAGACTACTTCTTTATTTCTTCATTAACGAATCCTATACGCCAAGAAACGCAATTTTACTGAAACAACTTTTAAATAGAAAATTTCAAATACGATTATTTAATTAAATAGCATCCTAGACCTAGACTCTGACCTAACGTCTATTTAAAGCTGGCCTTAAATGAAATCCCCATTCCACGGTCAATTACTTAAGACAGCATACTGTAATAACGTTGAGATCCCATAAGATTATAAAACCATCACGAGCAAACACCGTTCCGGAATTACAAACTTTTTTTTTTTGTCTCTCACTACAAACCCTAATTGTATTGTTTTTTTTTTGTCTAACCTCTCATAAACCTATATGCGATTATAAACACTTTTGGTTATTTTGTGGTTTAGTTCAAACCCCCACCTTTAGTTCAGCGTGTACACTGTGTAAATAAATGAAATGTGCAGTTGAGTGGGTTAAAAATAGGAGTCGAGTAATATTATTATTATTATATTGATTGACGATGATGTCGTCATTGATCAATCGTAAACAATCACTCTTCTGAATTTTTGATTTTCAAAAGTATTATATATTTACAGATCCTTTTTTTTCTCACTAAAAATACAACAATAGCGTACCCAAAAAAAGAAAAAATATTTATATTTATCCAGAATTGAAGGGTTTTTCAGGGTTTTTCTAAATTTGTTAATCTCTCATTATTAGGATTTTTTTTTCTTAATTAATGGAAAAAAGCTTCTATTTTTGGGAACCGGCACGACCCACATGTCATAATCCAGCCTCGCATATTTGATGAGGTCCAAGAATTTCTAAAGAAAAATTTTTCGCTTTTTTTGTTTTGATTTGTTATTTTTTTTTTTTGCAATTTATTTTAGGGTTGAAGTATACATATTTCACATTAATTTAAGAGATGAAATAATAAAATCAAAAAAGCGTTGAAATGAGATTAAGTTTCATCATACATTCCTTTACGAATTCATCTCATTTTGCCTGTAGTCCAGGCTGGAAAAAGATCGGAAAGAACTACTTGTAATTATTAACAACAAAAAGAATAGTCAATCATTATTTTACCCTAGATTGGCACTCGTTTTATAAAAAAAAAAGATCGTATCATAGATCGTAAGTGTTTATTTACAAGAATTTTAAAAAAAATTACTTTTTTAGAAGTATTTTGGAGTAGAAAGTAGGTAAATGTTTAAATCAGTTTTAAAGTGTCGAGAGCCTTACATTCTTCTACATAATCTTTGTCAAATAATTCAATAACTTGAATAAATATAATTAGTGAATGTATTAGAAGGTATCGCGGTATGTAATTATCAGCCTTTAGAATCTAGACTGGGTATTATCATTTATTTTTTGAAATTTGTTTAAGGAATTACCTAATTCCATCTCATTGCAAAATTAATAAATCAAAAATAAAAAAAAAAAAACAAAAAAAAAAAAGCGAAAATTTTTTCAATTGCAGCAAGCAATACGTAAATAAATATTACGTGGTAAATATACATATATTTTTAATAATAATGTTTACATTTCCTATATTAGAAACATTTTTTAGAGTAACCCTAAAAATAATAACAAACTAGTTTAAGCGATGATTAAAAGTATTTAATAGTAATTAGTTACCAGCTATACTATTTCAGTATTCCTGAAAACAGTTGAATACAATCTACAAAGAGAAAATAGCAACAGCGTGAACTAAAAAACAAAAAAAAACAATACAAAATACAAAAGTAAAAAAAGAAAATTTTTCCTTTTGGTTGCTGTTGTTGCACCCACGGTCTTCTTCTAATTAAGGCAATAACTACAAAAAAAAAAAAAAAAAAATTAATTAATTAAAAAAAAAAATCAAAGCCCGTTAACATTTGAATATGTTTTGATTCCAACAAACTTTACCTAGTTTATTATGAATACGTATTAAGACCAGTCAAAAGGTGTATCCGTTCGTACTGTTGACAAGGATTTATGACTCTGATTTACATTTTTACGACTTACGAATTTAGAAGATTGTTTGATTTTATACGTCTTCTCAGGTGATATTTTAATGTGAAGTACAAAAAAAGAAAAATTTTTTTTATTGAGGAATTTCTACTCTGGTAGCGTAAGTACATACATCCGCTTAGCGTGGTTTTTTTTATTTTTAATTTTTTTTATTTTTTTTATATATTACCACATGTTTTATGAAACGGGAAAATGAAAAATTAATTATTTAATGGTATAAGTATAAATAAATATCCAGCCACAAAGTTAATTTATAGTATAACCCATAAACAGATATAATGTGTAAATAAACAAATTTGGTAATTTTACAAAAACTAGCAACTGATTACCACATGTTGTGTTATGTTATGTTAAGTTAAGTTAAGTTGTGTGTTGTGTTGTGTACTGTAGTATTGTGTGGACTATGTATTGTGGTGTATATGTAATATTATACAAAGTTGAAAATAAAGAATGGTCTAGGTTTATATTAACTGTAGTTAATATAATATGTATCGAACGTTTTCGAAGCAATTAGAAAACACAAGTGAAATTTTTTTTTTCTCTCAGTAAAATTGTGTGCGTGGGTGGTAAAAAACCATATCACAAAGACACGCTGACAAAACAATTTGCGGAGAAAAAAGAGCAATTAGGGGCAACTATTCATTAGTGAGTAGAAAGAAAAGCAAAACAATGAGCATTTTAGGGAGAAAAATAAAAATAGATTTAAGTGTAGGTGTGGGTGTGGGCATTTTAGGGAGAAAGAAATAGGGGGAACCTAACTATATATTTAGGAAATACTTAATATAGAAATAGCAAAGCATCGTTGCTTTACACAAAGTAATTAAAACTATAATAATAGTTATTATGTAATTAAAGTTCTAGTGCGTGTGTCAGTGTCAAAGTGGGTGTGGGTGTGGGTGTGGTTGTGGGTGTGGTTGTGGGTGTGGTTGTGGGTAAAATGGTTAACGGAAGTAGCTATATAGAGAGGGGTCGTGGGTTTCCTTTCAAAATAAAAAGTATTATAAACCGTGTTGTTTAAAAATATACAGTACAAAAAGATAAAATTTTTTTTATTTTTTTATTTTACTACGCCAGTGCACGTGTAAAAAAAGTTTAGTCATTCAAATTTTTATTAGTTTTATTTTTTTTTTCTTAACTTAATTAAAAAAAAAAATAAAAAAAAAATATTTCCAGATTTTCGAGAGGTGCATGAACTAAAAAATAAAAAAAATAAAAAAAAAAAAAAAAAAATTAATTAAAAAAAAAAAAAACAAATTATGAATCATAAAAATGTGGGTTAAAAAAAAATTGTGGCCTTTAAAATTTTTCACTTATATATAAAGAAAACGTTTTACTCTAAATTTTGAAAAATCTGGCTTTTTTATTTTAATCTCTTTTTCATCTTTAATACAATCAAGCAATAGATTAATACCAAAGAGCTTTTACTTATTATTCTTTTTAAGTATCAGTTATTCATATACTAATATTAATCCCGTTTATAAAATATACTAAAGATCTTTTTTAATTAGAAGCGTCTTTTTTTTGGGATATTTCACAGTCATTTTATTTATACATTATTTAATAGCATATTTCAACACAACTACAAGCATAATACAATGTCAGACTTGGCCTTTAATAACTATTGTTTAACTTGTGATAAATTATGTTCTCAGAATTCAATTTATTGTAGTGAAGATTGTAAATCTGTTGATGAATATAATGCTGCCAATATAATAGCACAACATCAACGTCTACAAGAAGAAAATCAACAACAACGAGAACAATATCAACAAGTTATACATCAACACCAACGAAATGTTTCTGCCTCAACTATTGCATCTGAAAATTTAGTTTCTCCATTATTAACTCCTTCATTATATCAACATACAAGTCATTCATATTTAGATATAAATTCTTCACCATTATTATTATCAACTAATAGTTCATCTAATACTATTCAACCATCTAAAGATTTAGATTATTTTGATTTGAATTATTCTGTTACTTCAAAAACTAATTATACTTTAGCTTCATCAAATTCTGATATTATGAGTACCGTTCCTTCCACTTCAAACAATTATAGAAAGTGGTTAACTGCGTGTTTATGAAGAGTACAACAACAACAGGAAGAAGCAGAAGAAGAATAATTAATATCATCATCAATCATGATGATGATTAATGGGTTTATGGGATTTGTTTTTTTTTAATTATTATTATAACTACTAAGAAAAAAAAAATGAAAAAAAAGGAAAATAAAAATATAAAAATATTTATTTATATCAATTGGGTTAATTTTGGGTTCTACGTTTTTTTTATTTAATTGTATTGATTGTTATTATCCACTCTTTATTATAGAGATAGTACTATCATTTACACACTCTCTGCATTTTTATACGTATATAGGTTTTTCTTTTAAATTTAATATATAATAATACCACCAGCATTTTTGCACTAAAAATTTTTTATGTTTATTTATTTAATTGTTGCGTAGAGTCCGAGACCGGGTTTTATGACAGGTGGGAAAATTAAGAGACAAAGTCCTATTAGAAGAGGTGTTAATCGTGGGGTCTCTCTCACTGTCTCTCTCCAAAAAAAGAGTTAAAAAATTTTTTTTTTTGGTTCTCACTACCCAGCCCAGGCCAGAATCTTGGGTAGGGGCAACTAGTCTAGAACTTTCCAGCGGATATTTATTTTTAGTTTTTTTTTGTTTGATTAACTAAATATAATAACGATTTACTATAAAACTTTCTTTTTTATAAATTAAACTAATGGTCGGCTATAAATAACTATGTCCCATTTTAGAATCTTTGACCATCTACACCCCTCGTTTTCACCATTAATACCGTCCGTCAATTATATCCCCTTATCCTTAAAAACTAACATTGCTAATATAGAATCCCTTCTCTTCCGTTATGGTTAAATAAATAAATAAATAAATAAGCCATCTTAGATTTTAAGATTTTTTATGACTCCTATTTTTATGGTTTTCTAGTGATCTAGAATTAGTGGCCTCATAAAAAAAAATCTGTAGAGGTAGTATCGAAAATAATTTTTATTTTTTTGATCCTCTCTGTTTTTGTCTTGGATTAAGTTTTTGTGGGGAATGGGGGCTCTTGATTGTTAAGATATTTTTTTTATTTTCATTTATAATAATTATAACATTGTAGACCAACAATCCGTAAAATCACTAGATTTTTTTTTATTATTTTCAAATCCGCTGGTCCTGTTATTTTATTAGTTTGTAGCGTTATTTTATTTTGTTAATAAGATATATTGTTATTTCAAATCAGGATATATATATAGTCATATACGAATTAATCGTCCAAGAAGGCTTGCTATTTTTGTATTATATTTACCAACCAATTCGGGTAAACGTATTATTATTATAGAATTAACCAGGATGATGAAAGTGTTACTACAGAATTGCAATTATAACCGAATGCAGTCCCAATTGTATATACTGTCTCATTTTTTTTCCTTCTTTTTTTTGCAACATGCGACAAGAGGTCTTTTGCTGGGATATTACTAATAAAAACCCAACTATATCATAATTGGTGTTAAGGATGTGCAAACACTAAATAGACTGTAGTATTTCAAATGAATTCTAGACATTTGATTTAAGGAGAAGAAAAACAAAAAAAGAAGTAAAGATTCATCATCCCAATTATGTACCATGTGTGAATTTTGGGTTCATAACTTACTTTAAGAGCTATACGTATAATAATTGAAAAACTTCCAATTAAGTTAATAAGGTGAGTTTCATGCCCTTATTATTATTATTATTATTATTATCTATTCGAAAGTATTCTTAACTCTAGATCATATGTGCATGTAGATGCATTACACTGCAAAGCGTTGTTGTAGAGGACTGAATATGGATGCGCAATGTAAAATCTCACCCTAAAACTATAGCCACCAATTTGGAAAAATAAAAAAATCATAGTAAAATTTACTAGGATTATCAAATTAGTTTAACGAAAAATTTCATTAGCTGCATACTACAAATTACTGAAATACTTGTTTGATATTGTTTTACCCAAATAACAAAATGTAAAGAACTCTACACTTTAAATTAGGCATTGAAGATGAAGTTCAAGCAATATTAGATCTTTTGAAAACTGTTGTCAGATATAATGATTGGACCTGCAAGATAAACCTCTTACACCTTCCCATTACTATGTTTGATAGAATGGTGGGATTTCAGGAAACCTTTGAAAGCTATAGTGATACTAAGTTCTGCTGAAATTCCTATTTCATGGCTCACGAATAAATGTTTAAAAGAGTTGTATATTGGTGAAAAGTTGAATATATTAGTCATTTTCCAAGTTTGATATCGCATGAATTTAGTCGCAATTGCAGCGAATTTCTTAAAGGCAAATTAATTAAGAGACCATAACATTTGATAAGTCTCAAACATAATTATAAATGCACGAAAAGTTTAGAATTGTACTTGTTTCTTAAGGTTAGTGGCAAGCAAGTGAAGTGTATATTAATTCATAGAAGCAAAATGTAATCTATGTACGATTTTACCCTTTTCGCACGACCTTTTTTTTTCTTTCACTTTTGTTCAAGCTAAAAAAAATAATAGTATAGCGAAAACTTTTTTAAATAAAGAAGTGTTTCATTATAACTTTCTAACAAGCTTTTTTTGGATAGCACGACATGTTTGGAGCTTTTAAATCCAGTTTAACATTAAGTGGAGGGTACTTATGGAAAAAGGCTCCACGATTATCAGTTCCACAAAAATATCGATTAAGACAACGAATGAAACAAGTTGATGCTAATATTGAAGTATTATATAAATCAATTATTGAACAACAAGGTAAGAAGGAAGGAGATAGTACGGGATTAAAACGAATTGATTATTTAAAATTCGATTTTCCTAAGGAGCTGGAAATGAAACCTCGTGATAAATATACAACTTTTAGTAAACATGCTAAAAATTATAGAAGAGATGTTCATTTAATACCTAAATGGACAAAGAAATCATTTAGAGAAAATCCAAAATATTATTAGTCATTTCCCCAATCATATCATGTTATATGATATAATATCATATCATATCATATCATATCATATCATATCATATCATATCATATCATATCATATCATATCATATCATATCATATCATATCATATCATATCATATCATTTTGTATATTAGCATTTATATATTAACTGTACATAGAATAAATAAATAAATAAATAAATAAATAAATAAATAAATAAATAAATAAATAAATAAATAAATATTCTTTTTTAATTTTAATTATACCCTTCCAATCTATCCCAAATATAATTAGATATAAAATAATCACTATATTGAGATTCAACCTTTAATACATTAGTTAAATTAGATTCTTTATTATGAATTATTATATGATCAATTGATGAAATTTTATCAGATGTAGTAGTAGTAGATGAAGATTGACTATTATCATTTGATTCTTCAAGGTCAGGAATATCAAAAGTTTCTATTCTTATCCCTAGATTTCTGAATAGATTGATTTGAAGAATACTTGAATCTTGATCCAATAACTGTTGATCATTTTCTGATTGTGATGAATTTATTATGATTGGTGGTGATTGTTCTGAATTAAAAATATTGGATAATTTTAATTTTAAATCATTTATTTCTTTAAGTAAATTATTTTTATTTAATTTTAAAGAATTTATTGAACTTTCTAAATCATTTAAATTCTTTGCAATTATAACTTTTATATTATCTAATTCAATTGATTTCTTAGATAATAATTTAAATATATTCTCATCTTTATTATTATTATTATTATTATTATTATTATTATTATTATTATTATTATTAGTATTTGAAGAAAAATTCTGGATCGTAGTTAAATTCTTGATGATTTCATAATTATAATCACTTATTTTATTTAATAATTGAATTTCTTGATTTAATTGATCAATATTATTAATTAATTTATTATTATTATTAGTTAATTGTTCAATTTTATCATTTCTTATGGTTTGAATAGAGGTAATAGTATCTTCGATTCTGTCTAATGTCAATAGTTCGGGCTCTATTTCAACGCTATCTATGGATTGTTGAATTATATCTTCTGGTGTACCTTGAATCATGATTGAATTGTAAATGAAGGATAAATTATATATTATTTTGTTATTAATTTTATGTTTACATTTTTTTGTTGCTTATACTTAAAAAAAAGGAACATCCAAACATCAATAGTTAACAGATATTTTTAATTTTTTTAATTTTGTTTTTCTTGAAAAGAAATTTTTAAACATCAGGCCAACTTTTAAATATATTATAATTAATTATAATTATAATTATAATTTAAGTATATATATATATATATATATAAACAAATACTTCACAATGAGTGGGTATGGACATGATAAGAATAAGAAAACATTTGAAGATGTTGAACTACCTTCCAATCCTAATTTACCACCATGGATTATAACTCCTAAGGAAGAAAAATTAATATTTGAACGATGGAAAAAGAAGACATTTGCTAAATGTGATGACTATATAAAGGCATATGTTGAATGTAGTAATAGTTCGATGAATCCACTAGAAGCTATGAGAAGATGTGAAGGGGTTAATAAGGCTCAATTGAACTGTGTTAAACAATATCAAAAACAAAAATATCTTGATATTGAAAGAGATTTATTAATAGAAGAAAAATCACAAAGGAGAAAATTATATCATGAAAAGTTAAAGGAATTAGAGAAGGAGATATAAATTAATGACTTAAGAGATATTGGTTATAATTGATAATTAGTATTTATTGGAATCAATGTAAAAGTTAATGAGAATAATGAATAAATAAATAAATCAATACCTATTACTTGTACATACATATTACGCACTACATAGTACATACTATATATATATAATATATATAATATATGTATAATACATACAAATTATATATATATATATATATATAATAAATTAATATATGAATATTTTATTTTCACCGCATTAAATTTCCATTTTTAGAAAAAAATGCTTAAAAAAATTTTTAATGAACAATAAGAACAAAAAAAACAATAAAAATAAAATAAAATAAAAAATCTGACGATAACAAAAATTATTAAAAATTTCATTCTGTTTTGTTAAAAATATTTAAGGGTTTATTTTAGATAAACTAAACTTAGAAGATCTACTACACATACATTTATTAATTAATTAATAATTACTTTGATTTTAAAGTTTTAGATAGTGTATGATTTAGGTTTCATTCAAGTTGACTGTTATCAAATTTTTTCTTTTAGCTGTCAAAAAACAACTTATTAAGTGATTTTTTTTACCATTTAGTAAATTCCAAACCATCTCCAGATCATCATCCATCATCCATCATCCATCATTTGAAAAGTCATTCATTCATTCATTCATTCATTATAAATAATCTTCTACATCATCCAACTAATTGAACCTTCGTTTTTATTCAATCCAGCTTTACTCATCTCATCAGATATATTACATTTATATATATATATATATATATATAACTACAACAACACAACCCATTATCCTTATAATAACATGGTTAAAGCTAGAAAAATAGCAGTAGTTGGATCACGTTCCGTTGGGAAATCATCCATGACTGTAAGATTTGTTGAAGATCATTTTGTTGAGAGTTATTATCCAACTATTGAAAATCAATTTTCAAAAACTATAAATTATAAAAATCAAGATTATGCTATAGAAATTTTAGATACTGCAGGTCAAGATGAATTTAGTATAATGAATGAAAAACATTTGGTTGGTATTCATGGTTATTTATTGGTTTATTCAGTTACATCAAGACAATCATTTGAATTAGTTGAAGTTATAAGAGATAAAATATTAAATTCAATAGGTACAGAAATTGTACCATTAGTTTTAATTGGTAATAAATGTGATTTAGTTTATCAACGACAAGTTGAAAGTTCAGAAGGTGAAGAATTAGCAAAAAAATTTGGTTGTAAATTTTTAGAAACTTCAGTTCGAGAAAATCTTAATATAAATCGAGCTTTTGAATATTTAGTTGAAGAAATTGAAATTATTCAAAATCCTGCTCCAAAGCAAGCAGATAAATGTGTTATAGTATAACCCCATACTAATCAGTCTATCTTATTATTTATTCATTCACTACCAATCCAATCCAATCCAATCCAATCGAATCCAATACAATCCAATACAATCCAATACAATCCATATACATATATTCATTAATGAAGTTCCTTGCTTGTTTTTTTTATTCTTTTTATTCTTATGTTTAATGGCAACACATAATAATTTTTATAATAATAATAATAATAATATAATATAATATCAGGGAGGGGGCAAATATTTCGTTTTTTTCTTATTATTTTCTTAACTACATACCTTTATAGTTTGTTTTATGATGTTTATTTAATAGAATTCTATATCGTTAATAATCAAAAAAATTGTAGTTTGTTAACTCTCATACATAAAAAGAAAATTATTAAACAAAAAAAAAAAAATCCAACATCTTATAGCTTACTTATCCTAAACGTATATATACATTATGCCACAGATAGATCTAGACGAACGAAAGAAGAATAAGAATAAGAAGAATAAAGATAAGAATTATATTAAACCAGGTCCAATTTATTCAGATGATGGGATTCCTTATGATTATATGGTTATAATTGATGCGGGATCACTGGGTTCAAGAGTTTATGTATATAATTGGTTAAATCCTCAATATGCCTTGGATAAACAATATCAATTAACTAAATCGAATGAAAAAGTTCGTAATGATTTTAGTTTATTCCAAAAGTTTACTTTAGAAAAAGATGAAAGTGATAGCGAAAGTGAAGATGAAGAGCAAGAGAAGGAAGAAGAAGAAGAAGAAGATAATACTAATACTAATACTAATAATGATAGTGATAAAGGAAAAGAATCCAGTACCATTAAATTCCCCAAGATAAAATCAAAAAAGAAATGGCATCAAAAGATTAAACCGGGTATTTCATCATTTAATCAAAGTCCTCAAAAAATTGGTAATCATCATATAAAATATTTATTAACATTAGCAAGTTCAGTAGTACCTAAATCTCAACATTATAGAACTCCAATATTTTTACATTCAACTGCCGGTATGAGAATTTTAACTCCAACTGAACAACAAAGAATTCTTGATAATATTTGTAATTATATAACCAATAATTCTGATTTCTTTTTACCAGAATGTTCATCACATATTAATGTAATTGATGGAGATTTTGAAGGTATTTATGGATGGTTAGCCATAAATTCTTTAAAGGGAGCATTTGACCATCCTGAATCTCATGATCATGGGAAACTGCATTATACTTATGGATTGTTGGATATGGGAGGAGCCTCAACTCAAGTTGTTTTCCAACCTAATTCAACTGAAATTGAAGAACATCAAAAGAGTTTATTTAAAATTAATTTAAATCAATTACCTAAATTAATTAATGAAACAATCATTAATGATTTAGAAATAATTGAAAAACAATCAATTGGATCATATTATTTACCGGATAAATTAGATTTTAATATTTATTCAGATTCATTTTTAGGATTTGGAATGTTTCAAGCTCATAATCGATATTTACAATCATTATTTCATAGTTATTTACAAGATCATAATATAAATGACCATGATAAATATTATGGAAATATTGGTAAACCAATAAATGATCCATGCTTACCAAAGGGATATACAACAACTTTAAAAATTGATGATTTTAATGTTGATTTTACTGGTGAAAGTAATTTTGAAAAATGTCTTGAAATGATTTTCCCCGTAATCCTGAATACAACTTATGGCGCTGCAACTCAAATTGATAATAGTAATTGTAAGCAATTTAATGAACAAGATCAAGTTAGTTCATGTTTATTAAATGATTTAATACCTGCGTTTGATTTTGATATTAATCATTTCGTAGGAGTAAGTGGTTATTGGGAAGCCATAACTAATTTATTATCTTATGATAAATCTACTCGTGATGCAAACGATGATGATGAAGATGAAGAAGAAGAAGATGATGATAATGATCATAAAGATCTGACTGATACTTATGATTATAAACTTATTTACAAAGAAACTACAAAACTTTGTTCACAATCATTTAGTATATTAATTGAATTAAATAATAAAAAATCTCCTGAAACAAGATTATCAGAAGATGAATTAACAGAATTATGCTTTAAATCTTCATGGGTATTAAATTTCTTACATTTAGGTTTAGGATTTCCAAGATTTGGAATTGATGATGATGATGATGATGAAAATTCTCAAAAGAATAAGCAATTTAAATCATTACAATTAGTTGAAGAATTAGATGGTTCTGCATTCTCTTGGACTTTAGGTAGGGCTATTCTTTATGCCAATGATGAATACGTTCAAGCATTTAATAATTATACTATAAGATCATCAAAAGTTGATGATGATTATTCTTTATTACTTAAAAGACCTGGTTTATATCATTCATCTGCTCCAGGGGTTTATCATTTTGGTGCTGAACAAAATGGTATTTATCCTCGTCCTCAGTTCTCACCACCTCAAGATGGAGCAAAATATCATCATTATGATTATGAAACTAATTATAAAGCTGATCTGACAGAACTGAAATGGACAATTGAACCTCATCGTTGGTATGGTATTATTATATTCATGTTATTATTAGGATTTATTGGTTGGTTAATGGTGGGTAGAAATGGTAGATCACTTATATTTGAAAAGGTTAAGAATAAAATATCAAGATTTACAAGACCTTTATTTGGTAATAAGAATCCATATGCTCCAATTAATCAACAATCACAACAACAACAACAGCAAGATATTGAAAATTCAGCCGGGTTTGAATTGGATGATATTATTAATGAAGATTCCAAACCAAAAACTTCAACCACTTCTGATGAAGGTGATATTGATGATCAATTCAAGATAGATAGTGATGAAGAATAGGTATACCCGGAGATTCCAACTTTAAAACAATATTAACCCTATTATTTTATTCAAGAAGTGTGGATTCCGTATATGCTTATATATATACATATATTCTTTCTAAAACTCTACTCTAATAAATAATATTTAAATACTTACAACATATTTCTCACCTTTTGCACCTATAATTTCTAAATCATTTAATGCATCATCAATAATATGAAGACCACCTTTGTAATGTCTATATCTAACCGGTTTAATTTGATGATTATTAAAGAAATGAGAAGTAATATTTACAAATTGTTTCCCAAATTCAATATTTTCATGAAATTTCTTTATAATTACATCTCTTATTTCAACTGAATTTGGATTTCCTTGTTTTGAAACACCAACAATACCTGAAAACACTGGATTTAAAGTGGGGAATTGTGCTAATATATCAAGTACTATACTTGAAGTATCCTTGGAAACACAATCTATACCATATTTAATCCCATTATTATTACCACCATATGATTTAGCTTGTTGTTTTATATCTTCAATTGGTAAATAACGATCAATAATTATATCTGCACCTAAATCTTTAAGGTAATTTTCATGATCTAAACTAGCAATTGATATAACTTTTAATCCATGTAATTTAGCTAATTGCGTAGCATAAAGTCCAACAACAGTTGCACCACCCCAAATTATTATTGAATCATTTTTATTATTATTTATAGGAGTGGTGGTTAATTCAAATCCAAAACTATTATAAAATATAATTCCTGCCGTAACTAATCCAACTCCAATTGTTGCTCCATCTTCAAATGAAAAATTGTCGGGTAATTTCCAAACTAATCTTGAATCAATGGCGGTATATTGTTGAAATGTACTTGTTCTATTATCACGATAACTTGTACTACTAACAATTACTTTATCATCAATATCAAAATCTTGTTTATTAACTAATTTTCCAGTTTTAACAATAATTCCACTACTTTCTCGACCATTTATCCAAGGAAAGTGATAAATACCAAATTGATATTTTTTACCTTTCCAATCTATAGGATTAAGTCCAATAGCTTTATTATTTACTAAAATATCATGATCTTTTAATTCAGGTATAGGATATTCTTCTTGTATTGTTAAAGGTTCAGCATAATGAGTTATCAGTAGTACCGATTGATGTCTTTGATTGAATGTGATTTCTTCAACATCGTCATTAATTTCTTGTACTGTAACTTTCGATTGAACATCCTTTGAATCAACAAAATTATGATATGTTTGGCTTGTTAGAGTTGTCATTGTTTAATTGAAACTAGAGATAAAAAAAAAATTATTTATCAATTACAAGAAAAAAGTTTAAATATATATATTAAACCACAGCAAATATATATATATATATATTTGCATGCCTTAGACCATTATGAATCATATAATATGAAGAAGCTGTGAAATTGAAATATATATTAAATGTGACCCGACCCGAAATCCCAATAGTGGCTTCTTTAAAAAAAATATTTAGTTATTATTATTAAGTTAAGGAAAAAAAAAAATTGCAAAAACTGTGGTTGCCATTTTACAAAGATTGCGATAACGGCTTAAATATTAAAAATTCATTGTCATTATATCTATTTACATATATATACATACATAAGTTAAAACCAAAACTAGTTAAACTTTGAAAAGCAAACAGTTGCATTAACACCTCCAAATCCAAAGGAATTACATAATGCATGATTAATATTCTTTGGTTTAGCCACATTTGGTACATAATCAAATTTATTAAATTTATTTATATTATCATCTTGATGACCACCAACGTTTTGTAAATTTAAAGTGGGAGGAATTATTGAATCTTGTATAGCTTTAATTGTAAAAATTGATTCAACTGCTCCAGCTGCTCCTAATAAATGTCCTATAGATGATTTTGTAGATGATACTGATAAATCATGGGTTGTTTCTTCATTAAATAATTGATTTATAGCATTATTTTCAGCTCTATCACCAATAACAGTTGAAGTTGCATGGGCATTAATATAATCTATTTCATTCTTATGTATACCACTTCTATCAATTGCCATTTTCATTGAATTATATGCCCCATCTCCATTTTCTAAAGGTGCAGTTATATGATGAGCATCACCTGAAAGTCCATATCCATTAATTTCTGCATATATATCATTTTCAGTTAATCCTCTTTTTAATGCATGTTCTAAAGTTTCTAATAAAATAATTCCACATCCTTCACCTAATACAAACCCATTTCTATTTGAATCAAATGGTCTACTGGCATGAGTTGGGTCATCATTAAAATCAGTTGTAACCGATCTGGCTCGAGAAAATCCTGCTAATGCTAAAGGATGAATTGATGATTCAGTACCTCCACAAACCATCACATCAGCATAATCATTCTTAATGAAATTAAATGCATCACCAATTGCATGTAACCCAGTTGCACAAGCCGTTGAAACCGAATGTAATGGACCTTGAAATCCATATTTTATAGAAATATTTCCGGCCGCCATATTGGTTAATAATTTAGGAACGAATAAAGGTTGAACTTTTCTATATCCACCTTGATTGAAATTAATTGAATTCTCATACATATCATGAAATGAACCAATTCCACTTCCAACTGCAACTCCAATTTTTTGTTTATTTAATAAATTTAAATCAAGTTTCGAATCTTCAAGTGCTTCTTTAGCAGCAACTAATCCATATTGAGAAAATAATGCTAATCTTCTAGCATCACTTTTGGTAAAATGCTCATCTGAATCCCATTTACCTTCATTAATTGATCCTTGTGGTACTTTCCCAATTACTTTTGAAGGTATTTGTGACCATCCATCTTGTTCGTAAGTTGGTAATGAAGTAGTTGATATTAATCCACTTTTCCCTGCGACTAGATTCTTCCAAGTGGTTGATACACCTACTCCCAATGGCGTGATTAGACCTAACCCTGTGACAACTACTCTTCTAGACATGATGATTTATTATAATATTTATGAATTAAATAATTTTCAAAATGTATGTCCTTTTTTTTACTATTT
The DNA here is from genome assembly GCA_030563665.1 of Scheffersomyces broadrunensis. Taxonomy (NCBI): domain Eukaryota; kingdom Fungi; phylum Ascomycota; class Pichiomycetes; order Serinales; family Debaryomycetaceae; genus Scheffersomyces; species Scheffersomyces broadrunensis. Next base: position 185,464 of record JAJMJS010000005.1, on the reverse strand, counting down.
TTGTGTCGCAAAACAGAGTTTAATTTTTTTTGTTAATATTTATAATAATTTATTATATTAAATTTTCATAAATTTCTATATAACTTTGTAATCGTTTATCATCACCAACTATGAAGTTTTTACAATCATGAATAATCTCTTCATCTAAATCTAATTTATTTATAAGGTAAATCCATTTTGAAAATGAATTATTATCATCATTGTCATTATGAATTATAAAATTTTTTTGTTTAATGGTTTTAAATTTATCAAGTTTTAATTTTAATACATTCATATTATTATGAAGAAATTCATCTAATTTTAACTTTTTAAGATTTATAATTGAAGGAGGATGAGATTTTTTATATAATTTTTCAAATTCGGATTGATTAATTATTAAATTTTTAAAATTTCGAAATAATTTATCCTTTTCTTTGGATGATAATTGTATATCATTAATTGATTTAAAATATTTATTATAAAATTGTTGATAAGCCATTGATTTAATTTCTTTCTTGTATTGTTGTAGAAGAAAATAAAATTCGAGGGTTGGGGTGGGGTACTTACCACCCTGGATTTCATCATTATCAACATTATCAACATTATCATTTTGTAGATGTTTTTCTTCATCATCATCATCATCATCATGTTCTTCTTCTTCTTCTTGCTGTCGATTTAAAATCCATTCATTAAAAATCGATTCACGAGTTTTACTATCTTCAATTGAATAAAATTCCGAATATTTAGCAAATTCTTTAATTAAATTATCTTCAACAATATACCAAGAATCATAAATTGAAATTTGGGATTTAAATTTATTTAATAAACTTATAAAATCATCCTTTTGGATAATATTTTCTTCTTCATCAATTGAAAGGTCTAATCCTTCATTGAGGAGTTGATCTTCATCATCAATTGCGAGGTTTAACTCGTCATTCACATTTCCCTCTTCCTCTTCCTCTTCCTCTTCCTCTTCCTCTTCACTAGAAGAATATCCCAGAACTATATTTACTGCGGTTGTTGGTTTCTCTTCCTCTTTGTTTAAATAACCTTCTTCCTGTAGTAAATCTCGTATAAGATCCGTATCGACTTCTTGATGATTAATATCATCGTCTGAATCTGATATTATTATATCTTCCTCTTCCTCTTCCTCTTCCTCAGGTTCAACGGTCTCAATTTCAATTTCAATTTCAATTCCTTTCTTCTTCTTCTTCTTCTTGTTGGTTTCCGACCCATTAAATCCAATATTCTTGGCGAATAATAATCCTAATTTATCAAACTCAAACGAGTTAAGAAACTCCTGCCAATCATCACCATCCTTATTATTATTATTATTATTTATGAATGAATGAGATTGAATATCCAGTAATTGCCAATATGAAACATTTAATTTTGAATTAAAATAAAAATGGATATTCTTAGTGGTTAAGATCAAATACCAATATGAATTAATGGATAACTCATCATCATCATCATCATCATCATCATCATCATCATCATTATTATCATCACTGTGGCGGGCACGGGCGTATGGGATTTTATATTGATGTTGAGGTTGGCCTATGTCATTATCTTGATGCTTGATGGCCATTGAATAATATAAAGATCAAGCATAAATAATCTAATGGTATGCGGTTTAACCAAAATAAAAAAAAAAACAAGAAAAGAAAAGAAAAGAAAAGAAGAAACAAAATATCCGTTAACAAGAATAATAATTTTTATTTGTTAAAATAAGTCAGACGTATATACAAATTATATAATACTATAAACCAATAAATGGAATAAATAAACCAACATTAAGATTGGTGGTTTTTTTTCTTGTTAATTTTTATACTTTGTATTTATATTGTTTTTTTTTTTATTATTGTTGGTGTTGGTGTTGGTGTTGTCATTAATCATGAAAAAAAAAAAAAATAAAAAATCGATAAAAAGAAAAAGAACAATCTTTGATTTCTGAAATAATAAAATGGAATAATAATAGGGTACCGTACCATGGTTCTCAAAATCCAGTTTTGAGAATGACTTATGTAAGTTGGTTGATTGGGGAAAAAATATAAATAAATAAATTAACGTTACGTAACATGAATGAATAAATAAATAAATAAAGTAAAGTAAAGTAAAGTAAAGTAAGAAGAATAGAACAGAGTAAATAAATAAAAGAAAACATTTTTGTTTGGTGGAGGTGGAGGTGGGGGATTCAACTCACCAACATATTAACTGACATTTTTAATCTTTTCTTTTCAGGCGTATCATAATCCTTTTTGGATTTTTTATGATTATGATGATTATGATTATGATTATGATTTGGTGGTGGATTTGGATTAGGTGAAGAGGAAGCACTATAATTTATTTCATGATTGTTTTTGGATAATGAGGAATTAACAGGAGAAATCAATGTGGCAGAAGAAGACGTAGATGAAACAGAAGATGATGATGATAAATCCGAATTATCAATACTTCTTCTAACTGTATTGGTTGTTGTTAAAGTTGGACTATTATTGGTTGAACTTGAAGAACTTATTGATTCATTTTCATCATCATCATCATCATTATTATTATTATTATTGATGTTATTATTATTATTATTATTATTAGGATGATATTGATTAATTTCATTTCGTTTATACAGTTTTCTAATCCGACTAACTGCTAATTCACTACCTTGATGTAAATTTTTTGCATGTCTTAATAATAAATCTCGTCTTGAAAATGGTCTTGAGCAAATTCCACAAGTAAATGGTTTTAATTTATTATGAGTACTTAAGGTATGTCTTGTTAAATGTTCTTCTCGAGTAAAAGCTCGATTACATTGTTGACAATCATAAATTCTGGCATTACCAGATGGAGTTTTAGTACCATATTTATTATTTTTTTCAAATTGTTCTTGTGGTGATGAGTCTTTGTTGTTATTATTATTAATATTATTAATATTATTATTGGTGGTTGATGTTATAGCAGGAGGGATATCTACTCTATCCACTCTAAAAGATGAAGATACTTGACTCATTATTGAAGGATATTGTATAAGTTAAAATGTGTGAATAGGTATATATATATATATATATATATGTATGTTTTATATATGTGAAAATTTTTAAGTATAGGAAATCAAAGTTATAAGTTATAAGTTATAAGTTGTAAGTATAAAGATTATAAATGGTATTAAGTTATAAGCTATAATATATATATATATATAAATCAAAAAAGAAAGGAACAAAATAAAATAAAATAAAATTTTATTTTTTATTTTTTAAATGGGCATTTCAGGTTTAGTTTATATTAGTTATATATATATATAAAATGTTATATGTTATATGTTATATGTATTATGTATTATGTATTATGTAAATGGAGGGGTTGAGTTTGTGTCACCCCCGCATTTTTTTTCTTTGTGAGGGGAGAGACTGCATATAGATAACGTATAAATAACATATATATATACACATAGTAAATATAATACTATATATATATATATATATAATTATATATATATATATATAACCAACTGGTATGATAAATAGAGATATGTCTTATAGATAGAGATAATAATTATATATTATTATTCTTCTCCTCCTTTTAATTAAAAATATTTTTAAAAGAAAATACGAATAATATGAAATTATATACCATTAGTTTAATATTATATTATATTATATTATATTTATTAAATTATATGATTACAAATTACTTGAATATGTCTAGACGACTATCACCTATAATAACAATAATAATAAGCTAAGACTATTCATAACACCAAGTAAAATTAAATTATATAAAAAAAATTATATATATAAAAAAATTATATATATATAAAAATTAAAATTAAAATAAAAATTAAAATTAAAATGGTGCGTATAAATTTTTATGTGTGGGGGTAGGTAGAAATGGAGGGGGGATAAAAGGAAGCCAAACCAAAACAGAAAAAAACTTAAAAATAAGAAGACATTTTTTTTTATTTATTTATTATATATATTATATGTATATATATAAGTGGGGTGAGTTGAGAAGAGGAGGGGTGGATGATGATGATGATATATAATTACTATATAGTATATTGACTCCGAGTCAATATACCTATATTGTATATATATACCTATATTATTATTATTTATATATACATTATGAGAACTCCGGGGAGGTATGGATTTGTTCCTGTATAATAATTTTAAAATATTTTATTTATTTAAAGAGGGGTGTTGGCTACCAAAAAAGGTGGGGTGGGATTTAACGGTGTTAAAGTTATTTATATTTAATATATTTAATATATATTATATATACAATTATAAAATATTAATATTAATAACGTTTGATTGTTTCATGGTCATGTTTAAATAATTACAATATATATCATACAATATATAATATAATATAATATAATATAATATAATATGTCATCGTTTAAATTTTATACTTTTACATTAAATCAGATTTACTTTTAATTAGATTTACCTATTGTATTATATTGTATTGTATTGTAGACTGATTATAGTATTAATTCATAGTATTAATACTAACTATTACTAATACTAACTATGAAAATAGTTAGTATTAATTAAATTGTACAAATATTATAATAGTTAGTAGTTAGTAGTTAGTAGTTAGTAATTAGTAGTTATATTATCACTTATATACAGTCCGATAAAGAAATTGGTCGTGTGCCAAACGCCAAAAAATACAGTCATATAAAGAAATAATTGATAATGACAACCAGCTTTGTTTAATGGCAAATTTCATATTCAATCAATCAATCAATCATTTATATAAATCATATATATCATATATATTGCTATAGAGGGTACACAATCAATGTCTAGTTATAATCCATTCGAAGAAAGCACAGTATCCATACTAAATAATCAACATCATAGTATAAGTAACAATTCTACTACTACTACTACTAATTCTAATTCTAATAATAATAATAATAATGATACATTCTTATCAAGAATATTTGGATTGAATTCAATCTATAATCAATTGAATGAGAATTATGAATATTATGATCCTGAGTTTGATAATGTATATAATCAACAAAAAGTAGCTTTAAGTCTATTGGATCATCCCGATGATGATCTTGATATTAATAATAATAATAATAATAATAATAATAATAATAATAATAATAAAAATGATATTGATCACGAAGAAGAAGAAGAAGAAAATTTTCTATTACAGCATGATCAGTCATATGCACCACGACAGCCAATACAACACCAACAACAACAATATGACAATAATAATAAGAAAAAAATATTAGATTCTGATTCCGAACTGGATTTATCTTCGTCACGATCAAATTCACCACCTCCTATGTTTCATCAACAACCAAATTTAAGAATAAAATCAAAAAATAATAGTATGAATAATCTCAATCAATCAATTTTAAATAATAATAATAATAATAATATTAATAATATTGAACACAATAATACAGATAAACAACAGAAAAAGTTGGCATTTAATATTTCAAAACCCAATAATTTATTCCGATTTAACAAGAATAATAATAATAATAATAATAATAATCATAATATCAACATTAATAATAAATTAGAATTACCATTATATAATGATTATTCTTCTCAACAACAACAATTTAGAAAACCAATTAATAAAACCAATAATCCTGAACCCAATAATAATTATCAACGTTCAAGAAGTTCCACATCCGCCAACCCTCGATTCATAATCCCCCCAAAAGAACGGGCATTGTACCTCTGGGCCAACATCACCAATATGGATGAGTTTCTAAATGATATTTATTACTATTATCGAGGAAAGGGATTATTAAATATTGTATTATCACGATTAATTGATTTAATTATATTAATATTTATATTATTCTTTACGATATTTTTAAAATGGGGAATTAATTATCAATATTTTTTTGAAAATTTTCAAAATCATCAACAACATTTAACTTTAATAGATTTAATTATACCAAATTTTTTATGGTTAAAAGTACCATTCTTTATAAAATTTTTATTATTTGGATTTTTAAATTATATTTTATTAAGATTAATTCAATTATATTTTGATTATAATTATAAATTAAAGGAAATTAAAAATTTTTATAAATATTTAATTAATATTAAAAATGATGATGAATTAATGACTATTAGTTGGAAAATCATTGTTGAACGATTAATGTTATTAAAAGATTATAATAGTTTAACATCAACTAATATGACTAATTCAATTGAATATCAACATTATATAAATGATTTAAATTCAAAAGTTCGATTAAATGCTCATGATATTGCCAATAGAATTATGAGAAAGGAAAATTATATGATTGCTTTAATTAATAAAGATGTATTAGATTTATCAATTAATTTCTTAACTATTTTTGGTTATAAATTAATTACTACTAAATCAGTATTAACTAAAACTTTAGAATGGAATTTAAAATTATGTATAAATAATTTTATATTTAATCAACAAGGTCAAATAAATTCTAATATTTTAAAAGATAATAATAGAAATCAATTATCAAAAGAATTAAATTCTCGATTTAAAAAAGCTGCCATTATAAATTTATTATTATGTCCATTTATTGTTATTTATTTCGTATTACTTTATTTTTTCCGATATTTTAATGAATATAAATCAAATCCTTCTTCAATTGTTGGATTAAGAGAATATACTCCTTATGCAGAATGGAAATTACGAGAATTTAATGAATTACCTCATTTCTTTATTAGACGTTTACAATTATCAATTGGTCCGGCTAATACTTTTATAAATCAATTCCCTCGAGGATTTTTAATTATAAATTTAATGAATTTAATTAATTTTATTCTGGGTTCAATATTAGCCATTTTAATTATTATGGGATTATGGTTTGAAGATGAAAATCATAGTTTTTGGTCATTTGAAATCACGGAGGGGAAATCTTCATTATTTTATATAAGTTTATTTGGTACTATTTTTGCCATTTCTTCAACTTCTTCTTCATCATCTTCATCATCTTCATCATCTATGGGTACTGGTGGTACTGGTAGTAGTGGTAATAATAATCAATCCAATGAATTAAATACATTTGTTTATGATCCCGAAGCAAGTTTAAGATATGTTTCTCAATTCACTCATTATTTACCAACAAGTTGGAAAAAACGATTACATACTATTGAAGTTAAGAATGAATTTTGTGAATTATTTAGTTTAAAAATAATTATAATTTTAAATGAAATTTTAAGTTTAATTTTAACACCATTTTTATTATGGTTTAAAGTTCTGAATAATTCAGGTGCTATTATTGATTTCTTTCGAGAATATAGTATTCATGTGGATGGATTAGGATATGTTTGTTCATTTGCCATGTTTAATTTTGAAGAAAAGGATAAGAATATGATGTTTGATTTAAATAAAAAGAAGAGGAAACAAAAGAAAAGAACCACAAAGAAGAAACTAATCACTAATGAAATTGAATTAAATAATATAAAATCCAAGAAGAGAGATAAATCAAAAATCCCCGATTCTGATCATTCTCAAACCGATGATAATGATGATGAAGATAACAACAATAACATTAATAACAATAGTAATGATAATAATAATAATAATAATAATAATAATAATGAGCCGGATGATAAAATTGATGTTTTCAATGTGGATTATTATCAAAATGAAAAAATGTTTAAATCGTACATGTATTTCCTAGAAAGTTATGGTGGGGCAAACACATCATCAATTAAATCAATTTCAAAGCAACCTTCAATTCAACAACATTTATCAAATGGTAATAGCAATAATGGCAATGGTAATCCCCTGCGGAATTTACCCATAACCACAAACAACAACAACAACAACAACAGCAACAACAACAACAACAATAATAATAATCCTATTTTGAATCAATCCATGAATGATCCAACTCCATCACTAATGTTTCAAGGTTTAAGTGATGATCATAGTTTATCAGAATCATACAATATAAATTATAAATTTGATGAACCAGATCAAGATGATTTAAATAACCTTAAAAATGGTAAGAAAACTGGAGTATTGGGTATGTTAAACCAATTCTATAAGCAGGATATTGATAGATAGGTATTTACACACACACACACATATATATATATATTTATATATTTAATTATTATAAATATTTAATTATATATTTTATTTATTAGATTTTTGTGGTAGCGCGATGTGTAATGAGCCGCACGATGAAATTTTTTTTTTTTTTTAATTTTTTTTTATTTTGTTAAATTTTTTTTCTTATGGTAACATACTATATATCCTATTTTAACTGACAATAACCCCTTAACCTTATACCTATAGAGAATGGCAGGGTCACAGTTAAAGCAATTAAAAGAGGCATTAAAAGTCAAGGGATTAGTAGGACAAACCAATATTAAGAAGAAGAATAAAAATTCGAAACGTACACCATCAGAAACCAGAAGAAATGATAAAGAACAAGTTATAAACGATATTAGATCCCAATTTAATCAATTTGATCAACGATTAAATCGAACCAAGCGAGACGTGACTGTTATCCAAGGGGGTAAGTTTGTCAAAGTAGGATCACAACAACATAATGATGCTACAAGAACAAAATCCAATATTAAGAAGAATATGAAATTACAATATGATTTAGAAAGAAAATCTTATGGTAAAACTGGAGGAGTTATTGATAGAAGATTTGGAGAATCTAATAAGCATTTAAGTGCCGAAGAAAAAATGTTGGAAAGATTTACTCATGAAAGACAAAATCAATCTAAGAAACGAGGAATTTATTCTCTTGGTAGTGATGATGATAATGAATATGATAATGATGATGGTGGATTTGCATTAACTCATGGAGGGAAAGTATTAGCATTAGATGAAGATGACGATGTTCTTGAAGAAGAAGAAGAAGAAGTATCTTCAAAGAGATATATTGATGAAGATCAATTACAAGCAGAAGAAGAACCACAAAGAAAGAAGAGTAAAAAGGAAGTAATGAAAGAAATTATAGCTAAATCCAAATTTTATAAACATCAAAGACAAGCTGAATTTCAAAAAGTACAAGATAATATAATGGATTTAGATGAAGAATTTGGTGATATTATGGAAGAAATGGCCATGATTAAGAATCCATCGGGTCCAAAATTCCTGACTAAAACTGAAGAAGAAAAATTATATGATAGTAAAGTAAGAGAATTAACTTATGATAGGCGTTCAGTTCCTGCTGATAGAACCAAAACTGATGAAGAATTAAAGAAGGAACATGAAGAAAAAATGAAAAAATTAGAAGCTGATCGATTAAAAAGAATGAGTGGTATGGAAATTCCTGAAGATCGTGATGCTGGTGGTGATGATTTAGATGAAGAAGATTTCTGGGGAAGTGATGAAAATGAAGAAGATGGATTTACTATTAAAGAAGATAATGAAGAATCTGAACTAGAACAAGATGAAGAAACAAACGGGAAATCAAGTATTAGAAAACAATCACAATCACAATCACAATCAAAAATAATAATACCATCAACTCAAGAAGAATTTTTAAATTCACTTAAAGGTATTGAAACTGAAAGACATCCTGCTTATGTTAATAAAATCATTGAAATTTATAAACCAAATTTAGCAGCTGGTAATAAAGATAAAATGAATATTTTTGTAGGAGTTTTATTTGAACATATCTTATATTTATCAAATCAACAAGAAATCAATAATCAATTAATTGAGAACTTAACATTAATTGTCAAGAAATTATCCGAATTATATAATCAAGTATTAGTGGAAAATATTAGACAAGAAATTAATCAAATTCAAGATAGAATTATAAATAATGAAGGGATATTATTAAAGAGAGATTTAACATTTTTTATTATAATTGGATATTTATTTTCAACTTCTGATCATTATCATTTAATTGTTACACCTACTTTAATATTAATGACAGAAACATTAACAACATTAATTTATAAAAAAGATATTAATTTACAACATATTACTCAAGGAATATTTATAACGGATATTTTATTAAATTATCAAAGATATTCTAAAAGGTATATACCTGAAATTATTAATTTTATTGAAAAGTCATTATTATTATTAATACCTGAACCTATTAAGATTAAAAATGATATTCATCAATTATTATCGACTAATTCAATTATAATTAGTCAATTAAATTTATCAAAGAATTATAAATCAAAAATTATATTTGAAACTAATAATATAACTTTAAGTATTAATGATTTATTTATTAAATCATCAGATGAATTTAAATTTCAATTAATTATTAAATTAATTGAATTAATGGATAAATCAGTAATATTATGGAAAGATAAATCTAATTTAATTGAAATTTTAAATTCTAATATTATAATTTTAAAACATTTAATTAAATATTATGCAATTGAATTACCATTTATAAATAATTTATTAACTAAATTAATTAAAATGAATCAAAATTTAATTAAAGAAAGAAAACCATTAACTTTACAAATTCATCGTGCTATACCAATTGCAACTTATGCTCCTAAATTTGAAGAAAATTTCAATCCTGATAAGAAATCTTATGATTCAAATATTGAAAGACAAGAAGTTGGTAAGATTAAGAGTCAATTAAAGAAGGAAAGAAAGGCGGCCATTAAAGATATTAGACAAGAATCTAAATTTATTGCTAATGAACAAATTGAAGAAAAGAAACAAATGTATGATAAATATCATAAGAAAATGGCATATATTGTTAATTCAATTGCTAGTACTGAAGGAGCTGAAAAGAATGAATATGAAAGAGAAAAGAAATTACGTAAATCATCAAAGAAATAGATTAATTTATAGTTTAACCTATATGGTTGCAAAAATACATAGATTCAATAAAGGACATCATTGGTCCGAGACGTAAAACTTTTCACCTTGACTACAAGTCATTCATTCATAATTATTATTATTTTTTATTTTTTATTTTTAATTAACTACCTCGTCCCCGCTAAACAAAACAAAAAATAATCCATCTCTTCGCTCTTCGCTCTCCCCTGTCTCTCCCTAATTTTTCTCCCTAAAGGAAAAGCGCAAATTATCTCCGATCAGCAAAAATAGCAATTAATTTTTTTTTAAAGTGGACTAATTTTTTTTTTTAATTTTTAATTTTTAATCTTTATATTTTTTTTTACCTTACCTTACGACTTGATCTCCTTACTATCAGTTTAATTAGATAATTAAATTTGAGATGACTTAGTATAAATGAATGACCCACTTAAAGAAAGAATAATATTATCTTCTATTTTAATGATCATTCAAGGTTTAAAATTGTATTTCATGTAAGTTTCAGTATGTGATGGGTTTAAGCTTTTTATTTATTTAAATTTCTTTATTAATTAATTTTTATTACTTGTAAATATTAATAGATAGCAATTCTACACATTGCATATAATATTATATTATATTATATTATATTAATATGCATAAATATATTCTTATGACGATAAAATGATAATTACTTAAACACAATACAAAAAAAATAGCAATTAGAAAAACTAAAAATAAACATATAGAAAATAAAAAAGGAATTGGATATAAGTATTGATTTTATATATTTACTAAATCAATGAAATGAATTAGAATACATAGATTGTAGTTATTCAAATATTAATTCAATCATATATATAAACCAATCAAATAAAAATAATTTGTTTAATACAGACAGACAGACAGACAGACAGACAGACAGAAAAAAAATACGAGGAATAAACATAAGCGGTAAAATCTAAAAAAAAAAAAATTTCAACCGGCCAAGGCCAGACCTTTTTTTTATAATTTAACATTTTAACCAAACCCAAAACCAACCAAAATAAATAAAAATAAATAAAACCAGGGGTGTGAGTGAGGCAGTGTAAATTATAATCAATAAGTAACGGAGGATTGATGGAAAAGAAAGAATAAATTTGTATATGATATAAAAATGATATATTAATAATTGATAAAAAAAAATTTAAAAATTTAAAAATTTAAAAATTTAAAATTGGGGATAGTAGTTATAACAAAACTTAAGGAAATTGAATTAAATTAAAAATTAAAATTAATGAATTGGGAATTGAACTGATCTTTGAAACTAATCAGAGAAATACACATATTTATTTTTTTTATATTTTATTTTATTTTATTTTATTTTTTGTAGAAGTAGATAGTAGTAATAGTTTGTAGACAACTTTTTCTTTTTCTTTGTTATTTTTTTATTTTTAATTTATGGGTATTTCATCTTTTCAAAATGCAACAAATATTACAAAAAAAGAAATGGAGGAAAAAACTCATTCTTATTGTTAATTTGATTAAACTTGAGAAGTAACTGGTACACCAACTCTTGGAGTTGATTTTGTAGTACCAAATAATCCACCTTTAGCAATTGAAAGAATTGAAAATATACCTGAAATTAAAAAGATAGCAAATGAAAAATAAAGGAAAGCAACTGAAGCTTGAGCTTTTCTACATCTACCTGATGAACCTTGAGTAACATTATTATCATCAACATATTTGGAATTAGCACATGAATGAACATGAATAGCAGCAGCAATGGCAGTAGCAGCAGCAAAGGTAAAAACAATATTTAAAAAGTCAAATAATGATAAAAGAATTGGCCAAGCAAAAATTTCAAAAAAGTAAGCTAATATACCATAAAATGATGAAGTAAGAAGACCAAAAGCAGCAGCAAAAACACCAAAATTAACTTGAGGATTTTGTTGTGTTAAAGTAGTGGCAGCTAATGAACCGGTTAACCCTAAGGCAATAACTAAGAAAACAAAGTTAATTATACGTAAAATAGAATCTCCAATGGCTAACATTTTAATAATATTATTATTATTATATGATTAATTATGATATATGTATATGTGGGGAGGGGATGAATCCGAGGAATTGAATAAATATTTATATATATGAAAAATATAATTCAATAATTAAAAGTATTTATGAATTAGTAATTAGTTTTAATTAACAATTGACTAACAAAAAGGAAGAAATAAAAGGAAAAGGAAAAAGAAAGAAAGAAAGAAAGAAAAGAAAAAAGTAAGAGGTTTATAAAAAAATTTTAAATATATAAGGGGTTAGTGGTATTATATATTTAAAAGGGGCTGGCTCAATTACAAAGTGTTTGTGTTTATTGCTTAAAAATTCTCTCTCTCTCTCTCTCTCTCCATTTCATCATTCATTAAATTCATCATTCTATATTTTTAATTTTTAATTTTTATTGTTTTGTTAATCCTAATTAGGATTACTTTAATTAAATTAAATGTGTAAGGTGTGTTGTTATATACACTACCTCACTATTTGTTTACAAACCGGCTGGTTCGGGGTAATTTGAGAAATGACGGTTCCTAATTAGGAACAACCACCTGGAATTTTTTATATTCTTTTTCTTTTTCTTTTTTTTTTTCTTTTTTTTATATTTTTTTTTTTGGGGTGGGTGGGTCATATCACATGATCTGCACCCACATGATTTTCATTGGAGATTACAATTAATTAATTAATAGCAATTATATATTATATTATACTTTCCTATAAATTGAACTACTACCTTTAACTACTTTTAATGACATCTTTGATTTATTCTAGACACTAATTTAAGAAAAAAAAAAGATTATTATTACATTACATTATATTATATTATATTTATTATATTATATTATATTTGTCCCCCAAAACGGGTTTGTTTTGATTTTTATTTTTTTTCTTTGTATATATATATATATATATTTCATTTATAGTTTATTCGTTTTATGCATTTAATTTAACAAATTTCATATAAAATATTAATTATTATTATTATAATTTCAAATGAGTAGTATTATTTGAAGTTTTTTCTTCTATCGGTTGTTTACATTTTATTTTTACCTTGACTGAAATTTTCAACTTTTAGCTTTTTTAGATTATTATTATTTAGTAATATTATTTATCTTTTGTTTATAATTTCTTAATTAATTATTTACAATACAATACAATACAATACAATATTTTATTTTATTTTATTTTATTTTATTTTATTTTATTTTATCTATATTTTTTGATCCGTTATATTATCTTTAAAATAATTAGCAACTTTTCTATCAACTGATACTTGTATAGGACTAAGTCCTTCATCATTAATAATAGTAGGATCAGCTCCCAATTGAACCAACAACACAGCAGCATCTCCATGTCCCTCGGCCAATGCATGATGCAATGGAGTCCATCCTTCATTATCCTTTACATTAATATTTACTTTCCCTCTTTCAACTAATAATTTAATAATTGGTTGAGATCCAATTGATGAGGCTCGATGTAATGGTGTCGTTCCCTTTTTATCCTTAATTCGAGTCGAACATTTATAATCATCAATTAACTTTTTAACTAATTCATAATGATTCTTACTTATAGCTAAATGTAATGAAGTAATTCCAGTATTTGTAATTTGATTTATATCAGGTTTATTCTCTAAATTCATTAATAAATTAAAAATTTCAATATTTCCAATCGAGGCTGTTATATGTAATGGATTCCAACCACTTAAATCAATCATATCATCAACATCAAGTTGTTTAATTGTAGGTCTTGGTTTTAAAATATATTCAACAATTTCAATATTATCAACTGAACATGCCCAATGTAATGGGGTTCTCTCATCTTCATCCTTTAATAATATTAATTTGGGGTCGGTATCGATTAAATGCTTGACTAATAAGGTCTTGCCTTGTCTTATAGCCTCATGAATGGCATATTTATCTCCCTTGTCCTCGGACATAATGAATTAATTGATTGAATTATTATTATTTATATAATTATTATTGCCACTCATTAAAAAAATGTCTTCAAATTTTCAATTTTCCCCATACTTTTTTTTTTATATATATATATATATATATATCAATTTTTAATCACGTGCAGAACGGTACCATGCACTTTTACATATAAATTATTGCAAAACTAATACTTTAGCTAAATCTACCAACTGTAATCAGTCAAAATATATTTGATAAAGATAGCATTATACATACATACGTAAATTAAAAAGAAAAGAAAAGAAAAGAAAAGAAAAGAAAAAAATAAGTTTTGTTCTTGTTTGTGTTTTAAACAACCCATCACATCATAAAATAATCATAAAAATGTAAAATGCCCAATTTATATCAATTCTAGAGTTTAATTTAATAAAAGAAGAATTGAAGAATGTAATAATAATAATAATAATAATAATAATAATAAACGTAAATATATAAAAAGGAATAAAAGAAGAAGAAGGGGGAGTATTTGTAGAAGAAGAAGAAAAAAAAATAATAAATAAATGCATTAAGAAAGAAAGTATGACAAAAATTGGACATAATAATTATATGATCTTTTTTTTTTTTATTTTATTTTTTTTTATTTTATTTTATGTTATTTTATTTTATTTTATTTTATTGGTTGGAGGTTTAATCATGTTCATCTTCTTCATCCTCTTCCACTATATCCTCTTCTTCTTCATCATCAGAATCCGAATCAGGAGGTTGATTGAAAAACGGGGTTGCTATAATAGTAGTTGATTCTGTTCCTGAACCATCAACACTACCACTTCTATTTACATTGTGAGTTAAACCGGTTGTATTGTTTGTACTGGTATGATTCGACGTATTTCTCATGATTAAATTATATTCATCATTTAAACTTCTTAAATCCTTTTCCGTAAAGATTTTCGAACTATTGGAAATCGAAGTATTGGTATTCGTCGTTAATAATGAATTATGTCTTGCTGTCATCGTCGTGGTTGTTGTTGGTGGTGGTGGTGGTTGATTGGATTGTACATGATGAGGTGGGATTGGAGGACTAGTGGTGGAAGTAATATTTGTATAACTATATTGACGTTTTAAACTTTCAAGATAAGTTTGATAATCATTAGATCCATTACTAGCACTTGCCCCACCTGATGACAGAATTGAAGAAGATTTTTTTGGTCGTATACTATTTCGATGAATTAAAGATTCTGATGATGATAATTCTGAATCAGATGTTAATGAAGGAGATATTATATTATTATACGGTATAATAGTTAAATTTGTATTGGTAGGAGGTTGAGATGGAGCTTCTTCTTCATGTTGAACCGTTAAATTATTATTGGAATAATTATCCTTTTCTAATACTTTTTTATGACGGGGAGAGCTTGAACTAGTTGATGAATTATTAGGTGATGAAATTTCAATTTCATTATAATCACCATCTAAATTTGCATAATCAATTTTA
The DNA here is from genome assembly GCA_030563665.1 of Scheffersomyces broadrunensis. Lineage (NCBI taxonomy): Eukaryota > Fungi > Ascomycota > Pichiomycetes > Serinales > Debaryomycetaceae > Scheffersomyces > Scheffersomyces broadrunensis. The sequence goes on along the minus strand of JAJMJS010000005.1, from coordinate 169,309 downwards.
ATGGATTTAAATGTAGTTGAAATTCTAGCACTATTACAATGAGCATACATATAATCAATTTCTTCTAATTTTAAACCTTTTGTTTCATAAACAGTAAAATAAACAAATAATGTACCTAATGCATTACATCCACCCCAAATAAAAAAAATTTTATTTCCAATAGCCGCTGTATGTTTCCCTGTATCAATTAAATAAGGGGTAATATATGCAAATGTAAAATTAACTAACCAATTAGTAGCAGTAGTTAATGAAATTGCCTTTTGTCTAATACTTATCCCAAATATATCTGAACATAATGCCCATGTACAACCACCCCAAGAACTTGCAAAAAATGCAATAAATACACATGAAAAGCAAATACTTAAAATTGAAGAAGTTTCACGAGATGATATACTTACACCAGTAATTGCAATTATAAAATTACAAGTTGTCATACCTACTCCACCCCATAATAATAATTGTCTTCTACCAATTGTATCAACTAATATAATTCCAGGAATTGTAAAAATTGTATTAACAAGATAAGTTATAAATGACATAATATAATAATTTTTAATACCTGTACTTGAAAAAAAGTTAACTCCATAATAAAATATAAAATTTATTCCAGAACATTGTTGAAATAATTGAACTCCAATCCCAGTAAACATTCTTAAAGTTTGTTTATGTCTACCTCCTCCACTTCTAAAACAATCTAATAGAGTTGTTTTACCAAATGATACTTCATAATCATAATTGGCTTTTATTTCCACTAATTCTTCAATTAAATCAGGATCATCCGGAGGTAATCGTCTTAATTTTGATAAACTATCTAATGCCTTTTGAATATCATTTTTTTGAACATAATATCGAGGTGATTCAGGTAAAAATAACATACCAGTATATAAAATTAATGCCCATAAAAATTGTAAACCAACTGGAATTCTATAACTACCTGAATTCATGATTTTTCTTGTCCCTTGACATACAGCACTTGCAATTAATAAACCCCAAGTTATAGCCCATTGATAAGTAAAAACAACTGAACCTCTAACCCATTTAGGTGAAGCTTCAGCTTGATATAATGGTACAATAGCTGATAAAATGCCTACTGCTACTCCTGATATACATCTTCCCACACATAATAATACAACATGAGTTGAAGCGATTTGTAAAATTGTTCCTAAATTAAAAATAAATGCTGAACTTATAATAATTGAAAATTTTCTACCATAATTATCAGATATTAATGGAGCTATAAGTGCACCACAAAAGGTACCTAATGATAATATGGCAGTTATTAGAGCTCGTTCATGAGATGTAAAAGATTGATGATTGGATGGGAAAGTTTGATAAACGTATTTCATTTCTAATAAATCATTAATTAAACCAGTATCATATCCATAAAGAAATCCCCCCACAGCCGCTACTAACCCTACTATAACAGCTGATTTGGAAGATGATTTCTGCCGGATTTTTCTATAGTATTCTTCTTCTATAGTATTATCATATAGTAGACCTTCTAGGAAAGACCACATCTTGTGAGTATATTATTAATAATCTTAGTATTGTGAGGTAATAAATGATGAATGATGAATGATGAATGATGAATGATTTATGATTTATGATGAATGATTTATGATGAATGGTGAATGCTGTATGGTGTATGGTATAATGCTGAGGTATAATAAATATTAATTTATTAAGATATTTATAATTAATAAAATTTTACTAAATGATCTGGATAAATTGTAAGTGTGTGCTATTAATATTTTCTTTTTTTTTAGTTGTTAGGGTAATTTTAATTAAATGATTGATGATGAAAGAAGATGTCGGGAATGAAAAAGAAAAGGAATCTGTTTAGGTTAAAGGGTTAATTATGGAAATGCAATATATCTCTACCAGAATGATATATTGAATATAACAATAAGACAGATGATTAAGTAAGAAAATGATTAAATTTAAAGACAAATTTAATTTTAAATTAAAATTGTCAATTTTTTTTACTCAGTAATTAAAATTTTAATAAAAAAGAAAAAAAAAAAATCTCAGTTTCCACTTCCGGTTAATTTTTTATTTATTATTTTTTATTTTATTTATTTTTATTTTTATTTTATTTTATTTGTAGTGAGACTTTTTGTGAGGAGATCTTTTTTTTTTAGTGTTAAATTTTAGTGTTAATTCTTTATTTAAATAATAAAGTGTTTTTTTAGGGAGAAAAAAACATAAAAACATTTATATCTCTCAGTAGAAAATTTAAATTTACTGAGAGGACTCATTAAAAATTTAAATATAACGATTCGTTAAATTTTATGCGTGGTGTGTAATGTACTATACTGTGTTTGTGCTAGATCTATTTTTACTATCTACGCCACTACTTGCATTTGATATCTATATATATAATTATATAATATATAATATATATATAATTATATCTATTTAGTTTAGTTTAGTTTAGTTTAGTTTAGACTAAAGTTATACTAATCTCCGTATCTATAATATTATATATTATATAACATTATATTATTTGACCAACCTGTTCATAATTCCATTGTTAAGCTTTTTTTTATATTTTATTTCTCAGTACGAGAAATTTTTAATTTTTTTATTTTAATAAAAAATAAAGTGGAGATCGGCGTAACAGACATTTATAATGAGACTGAGACAGAGACTGAGACTGAGATATTTAAAATTAACAGTGAAATATAAATCCATTAATATTATTACTATTATTATTATTATATTCAATTAATTTGTATTAGTAATAAAAATATAAACAATATAACTTCCATTTGAACAATTATATTTAAACTGGAATTAAAGAGTAATTTTATTTTATTATATTTTTATTAAAGAAGAGTCACCTGATCATTTGTCCTGCATAGTATGTCCGTCAATTTTTATAAAAATTTTAAAACTTACTGTTTTACAGCACAACGATAACGTGTTGCCTTCTTGTTTAATTTACAATTTATCAAATCAAATTATATATATTTAGAATGACTACATCGAAGTTATCTGATCATGTTAGATCAGAGGCCAATGTACATACTTCCTTACACGATATAAGTAAAGAGATTAATTCCTTTGATGAAGGTAGTAATATAATTTCAAAACCACCAAATTCAATTAGAAATGAATCAATTAATAAAAATTTATATCAAATTATTAAGTCTATAATTAATGAAATATTTAATTTTACCAAATCAAAAGCTCAAGAACAAACCAATTCATTAATTGAATTAATTCAATATTATATTTATCATTTTATTTTATTATTTATTTATGGTTTATTAAGTATTTATAAAAATTTTCAATTTATTTATAGAAAATTAATTATAAAATTTTATACATTAATTTATTATCATAATAAATCTCCTTCATTAATTAGAGATGATGTTAATAAATTAAATAAATTACCCAAAGTTTTAAGTTGTATATTAGATTTAAAGGATAAAGATGATGAAATGGGAGGAATTGAAGGATTAATTAATCAAATTAGTGAATTATCAGCTTGGAGTTTAAGTTCAGGTATAAATCAATTACAAATTTATGAATTTAATGGCAAATTAACTAATAATAAATTACATTTATCAAAATTAAATTATATTATTACTAAAAATTTATTAAATTATTTTGGATCAGAAATTTTACCAAATTATTCAATTAAAATTCCTCATCAAAATTTAATAATTTATGGTTTAAATAATAATAATAATAATAATAATAATAATAATAATAATAATAATAATGAAATTGATTTAGAAATTTCTTTATTATCTAGAATTGATGGTAAACCAACCATTGTGGAATTAACTAAAACTATGAGTGAATTAGCAATAAATAAAGAATTATCATCTCAAGATATAACCATTGAATTAATTGATGAAGAATTAATTGAATTAGTTGGTCCCGAACCGGATTTATTGATTTATTTTGGTCCTAATTTAGATTTACAAGATTTTCCTCCCTGGCATATTAGATTAACTGAAATTTATTGGGAATCAGATAATATTGATGTTAATTATTCAATATTTATAAAAGCATTACAAAAATATTCAAATTGTGTTATGAATGTTGGTAAGTAAAATAATGTCCTTATATACTTCCAATCCATCTCCTCGTTTTACTACTGATTGCTAAATTATCTAAATGGAAATAAAAAAAAAAAAAAAAAAAAAATTCTTGCATATTATTATTATTTATTATTATTATTTATTTATTACGGAGTAATGTCTTATAGAGTTCTTATATTATAAAATTATCATTTAACTTTGTAGAAAGAAATTACTTTTAACAAAGGTACGGTATTTTGATTAAACCACCCTCTTGAATCATTATGATAGTGAAAGTTTACTTATTAGTCAATGACTTGATAAATCCAAAGTCTTTAAATTGATATTGTTTTATGAGTATTTATTTTTTATGGCCCAAGTCGGGAATTTTGGATAATGATGTCTTTTTGCAACTGTTTCCTATCACTATTAAAACTCCTTCATAGTAAAGTTTAATTAAACTGAACAAAGCAGTTACCATTATTTTCATTCCATTGTCCATGTTCTGATAAGAATGATCGATTTTAATGGTTTCAAACTATTTACATAGTGTGTCAAACTTCAATATCTGGGAATAATTCTGAAAAACTCTCCATAAAAGCTTCTACCATTACTGAATCCAGGACTGGGGTATTGTTTAATTAATGCTTAACTTATTAGTGCCTAAATAATCTTGACTAATGGGAATTTCACATCTCTTTTTGATAACAAAATCAAACAATCATAATATGAAAAATCAAAATGTTCAAAATCCTTAGAATATTCATTAACAGTCCTAGACAGTAGATTCATAAATGGCTGGTTTTCAGAAATTCAATAAATTAAATCAATCTTGTATTAATACATTATGATCAGCATAATTTCCTTTATCAAATATTTCAAAGTAATAAACAAAACTGTTTTTCAGTCACCAGATTATAGCTTGGAATCATTATGTATTTGAAAAATAAATAGATGATTCATTGTAGAGTTAATTCCTTCTAAGAAAAAAAAAGCGCTTTTTAAATTAATAAAATAGTAAATCTACAAAATTATGATAATTAATTATAAATAATAACATAATATTAGTTTTGGTTTTGATTTTGGTGGAGAATAGTGACTAAAATTGGATAAATAGCAGGAATCGTAGTGTCTAAGTTAGTACAATTTCCTAAAATCATATATAACTTCTTTAACTAACAATTGATAGCATCATTCAGATCTTACCTAATTGGTAAATAAGTTAACAAATATATCTCTAAAAGTATTTAATGAGTATCACCTTATAACAAGTGGTAACAAAAAATAGAATTAAGGGGTCCTATTTTAAAATTAAGGTCCTGTCGTCCTAAACTTTGAAGAAATAACTTTAACATAAAATACTTTTTTCTTGTATAGTTAAGAATTTATATACTAGTAAATTACTCAAACGGGGGTTAATTTTATTGAATATTTAACATTTAATATGTAATACTACCTAATAGTAATAGTAAAAGTAACAGTAATCTCTTTCGTGATTGATTAATCTTCTACAAGATAGTTTCATGATTTGTATAAAATGTAATATAGATTAAACTTTGAAAAAATTTCTGAAGACTTAGTTAACATAATCGGAGCTATTAAAACAGTTAATTGAATAAAATGAAAGTAAATAGATTCTAAGTAGGAAGCTGCAAAACTGTTTGTAACGTGTCAAAAATATTGTCGGGTGGGGGCATGGGGGCAGGGTGGATGTTCTCACGTGATAAATGATTTGTAAATGTACACGACCACAATAATAATAATAATAATAATAATAATAATAATAATAATAATTGAATACGAAGTTATTAAGATAGTATCTAATGAATCGAAGATATAACCCAAAAGGATGTGCTGATGAAGGATTGAGGAAGAAAAGCTATACATAGTTGACGTACATATCAACCAGATAAACACGTATTATTTATTAGTTATTGTTATTGATTATGTAAGAAAAATAAAAAAGATACGCGACAGGGAAGAAAATAGGGAGAGAGTGTGAGGAGGGGGGGCAGTACAGTTTTGTTTTCGTGTACTGTGTTAACATATTACCCTGGTAAATTATAATACATATTTTTTTGATTAGATGGCTTGATTGTCGTTATTTAGATTGACACAGAACTATACGTATATATGATGTAAATTACAACGTTACTCAAATGTAATTTTAACTTAAACTAAATTAAATTAAACTAATAAATAAGTAGCGTGTGAGAACAAAATATTTTTATAACCAAATTACACGACCAATTTTTTATTGGGATTTTTTTTTTTTCAACGACGTGAGGTCTTTTTCTTTTTTTTATAAAATGATTTTACTTTGTTTCTTTCTTTCTTTCATAAATTGTGTTCAATCAATCTAATCAATCAATCAATCCATTTGATCCATTAATCAATCTAATCAATTACCTCGATTAATCTTTTTTTTTATTTTTATTCCAACTAAACTCCATACCTTTTTTTGTTCTATTTTTGATTGTTTCAATTCTATTTATAAATACATACAATCATTCATTTTTGTTTCATTTCCAAATAAATAAAAAAAAAATCACATATTTATATATAAATTAATTAATTAAGTAAAGTAAAGTATATCTGTATCTACTTATTATCATTATCATTATCATTTGCATATCCATTATTCTTTATTAGAAATCAAATCATCTGTATAAATCTTATATACATTATTATTATTATTATTATTATTATTATTATTACCATTAATCATCATCATATATACACAACTAACATATAACATACAATGGGTTTATCAATTTCAAAATTATTAAGTTCCTTTTTTGGTAACAAAGAAATGAGAATTTTAATGGTTGGTTTAGATGCTGCTGGTAAAACCACCATATTATATAAATTAAAATTAGGTGAAATCGTAACAACCATTCCAACCATTGGTTTCAATGTTGAAACAGTTGAATATAAAAACATTAGTTTTACAGTTTGGGATGTGGGTGGACAAGATAAAATCAGACCATTATGGAGATATTATTTCCAAAATACTCAAGGTATTATTTTTGTAGTTGATTCAAATGATAGAGATCGTATTGCTGAAGCCAGAGAAGAATTACAACAAATGTTAAATGAAGATGAATTGAGAGATGCTTTATTATTAGTATTTGCCAATAAACAAGATTTACCAAATGCTATGAATGCTGCTGAAATAACTGAGAAATTAGGTTTACATTCAATTAGACAAAGACCTTGGTATATTCAAGCCACTTGTGCAACTACTGGTGATGGTTTATATGAAGGTTTAGAATGGTTATCAACCAACTTAAAGAATGCTTCTTAAGATTGAAATCATTTTAAAAATACAAGAAATCATTACCATTATAACCTCTTCCCTCTTACCCCCCCTCCCCTTTTAATTAAAAAAAAATCTAATTTTAAACTAATCTTATTTACTTAATTTTTACATGACAAGATCTTAATCTTGATGTTTCTATTTTTTTTATATATTATTATTATATTACTATTATTATATTACTATTATTATGTTTTTTATTCTTATATTATATATACATCCTCTTTTGTTATACTTATAAATAGTTTTATAGTGTCCTTTTTTGTCTTTATAATGAGATAATACATTTAAACGTTTATATATCTTTGTTTGATGTCTAAAGTACTATAACTTAATAATAAATTTGAAGTTTTAGGATTATTTTGCATTATTTCAGCGGAAATATTGTAGCATGCTCGAACATTTATACTTGCTTGCTTGTCATAATAGAGAAACTTTCCAAATAAATGAATAAACATTAATTTAACGAATAATAAAGTTTTGGGTTAAACTATTACAAACCTAACATTACTAAATTTTACGAATAAATAAAGTACAAGAAACAAACAAACCAAGAATTAATAGAACTAAATAAATGTGTGTTATAAAGTATAGAGTTTAGAGTTTGACCTCCCTCGGGGTTTTTAATGATTCGTACCTATGAAAAAAAACAATAATCGCTTTTATGTTCATGATCAACCTCTCTTCTTGAATATACCAGTTAACTCAATATGTTACCAATGATACTAATAATAGTAAGAATTAGTTTGTCTAAGCCTTGATCTGTTTTTTTTTCTTTACTTTATCTTTTTGCAGTAAAAGTTTTCTTTTTATTTTGTGGATTTTTACAATAATCTATTTGTTTAGATATAAATATAATATTTAATTTTAACTATGAATGAACCCAAACTGATATTTAAAATATCTGCTTTGTAAAGTATCTATCTAAAAGGTTTTGGAAGATTTTTTTCTTTATACTCTCTATTAACTCTTCTATATTAAAGCTTCATCCATAACTTACGACGACTGCTTGGAAGCAGCATCATTACTCAACCAACTAAGTCATCAGATTAAGGGCGGGCAAGATAAATAATAGATGATAAATGATGATTATTTAATGTATAGAGTAAAGTATTGTTATTGTAATTTTATAATAATTAATTATTACTAATACCAGGTCTGAAGCCCTAGATAAACACACGTGACACGCCTGCACATTAGAAATATAAAACACATCCATGCCTCAAACATTTAAAATTTTTTTTCTTCTTTCATTCTCACTCAGAAATATTGCTTGAAAAAAAAAAATCCTTTAATTAATTATCAAAAGTTATAATATTCTTTTATAATAATAGACTATATTCAAAATCAATAAAAATGGTATGTGATAACCCTTATAATGAAGGATTGAAGAGTAATATATACCATAAATCAAGCAATAAAGAATGTGAAGGAGACTGTAAGTGAGGATATAAGAGTTGGACTATTTCAATATCATGAAATATTAATCATGAAATCAATCAATAATAATAATCATAGTAGATTATATAATGCAATATCAGGATATCATCAAAATATAGACTATGAATACTACGACACTATCAACCACAACCAGTTCAAAGTAGATATACTATTCATTATAAGTAATTCAATAAGTAATATATTATTAGATTAAAGAAAAATATCAGTCAATGTCATCCCAAGTCATTAGTTTTTTGAAAACCTTTTTATATGTTAAATCACACCACAGCATTCAAATGAACCATGCGAATCCATTTCAGCTTTATATTTCATCAGTCTAGAAACTCATTCATACACAGCTTGTAATCTTAAAACCATTCTTTATTATTGAAACAAAAAAGATATATATACTCTTTAATAACAATATGACACTCTTTAAACATAAAATACTAACTAACTATCTTATAGGCCGGTGTCAAAGCTTTTGAATTAAGAACCAAATCTAAGGATCAATTAGAATTACAATTGGTTGAATTAAAGAAAGAATTAGCCAATTTAAAAGTTCAAAAATTACAAAAACCAACCTTACCAAGAATTCATACTGTTAGAAAAAACATTGCAAGAGTTTTAACTATTATTAATTTAAATCAAAGAGATTCAGTTAAAGCCTTTTATGCTGGTAAAAAATATCAACCAAAAGATTTAAGAGCTAAGAAAACTAGAGCTATTAGAAGAAGATTAACTAAATATGAATCAAAATTAGAAACTGAAAAATCCAGAAAACAAAGAATTGCTTTCCCACAAAGAAAATTCGCTATTAAAGCTTAAATTTAATAGTTCATTTGAAAAACTAATTTTTAACATCATAATTATTTATATATATAAAATTTTTATATATAATATAATATAATAAAGCACTATCACCTTTTACACAGTCACTAACACATCAACCAACCCCTGCCTTGTATATGTTTATATATTATTGACATACATATATCTTGTTTAATATAAAATATATTATTTAACGTATCTATATAACTTGTTGCTTTTTTTTATTTCTATTTCTATTTTTATTTTTATTTTTATTTTTATTTTTATTTTCTATTCCATTTCAATATCATCTTTTTCTTTTATTTGAGATAATTTTTCACTAGCTCGTTCTGCTTTCATTTTACGTTTAAATTCTTCAATTTTTTCCTTTAATTCAATATCATCAATTATATCTTCTAATTTTAATGGAACTCTATTAAATGGATCAGTTGAATCACTTAATAAATGAGCTTTTATAGTTGATCTATCAATACTAACATTTGAACTTGGTAATTTCACAGGATCTTCCATAAGTGTAAACATTAATGGATCTAAAAATTCATCAGGAATTTCTCCCAATTCTAATTCTTCATTTTCTTCAAATAATCTATTTTCATTAGCTCGTTCACCTAAATCAATTAAACTTTTAATAATATTTTGATCAAGATATGTCTTGGTACTTAAAATTCTTTCGGCTCGTTTAAAATATTCAAGATTAAATGATCGACCATCTCTACTAACAGCAATCATAAATTTATCTTGTTTACTTAAATTACAATAAATTTCACAAAGATAACTAAGAATCTTTTTTGCATCAAAATCATAAGATTCAGGATTTGTTACCTTTAATTGAGTACATTTTGGTCCCACCATAATTGATAAATTATAATCTAACATTCCTGCTAATCTATCAACAATTTCTGGTAATACAAATCCTTGTGGAACTTCCTTGGTAAATAATTTAAATAATTCCATGGTTTTATTAGATAATCCCATATATGATTTTGCTTTCTTTTCACTCGATTCTAATTTTTGTTTTAATTCTTCATCATTACCAAAATCTTCTTCATTTTTTTCTAATCCTTCACTTCTTCTTTTTAATTCTTGTTGATAATCATGAATTAAATTTAATTCATTAAATGTTTCATCCAATAAATAAGTAGTATCATTTAACATTCTAGCAATAAATCTAATAAAAAATTCAACATTATGTTTTGAATAATTAGTTAATTGAATTCGATAAATTTGATTCTTCCATAAATCTTCTAAAATTATGGATATATAATATCGACTATTAAATTTATCATAAAATTGGGATGATGCTCCAGTCTTTTCAACCATAACATAAAAATCTAATAATGAATATAAAATATTATCTTGAACTAATTTATTATTATTAAATATTGATGATAAAAATCCTGGTTCTCCATTTTGCATAGGTAATGATCCAATAAATAAAACTTCAATTAAATTAGCTTTCATATGAGGATTACCTAATAATTCAGGACATCTTAATAATATAGTAGTGAATTCAATAAATAATTGTAATTTTTCAAAATTAGATACTAATGGACATCCTCGAAAATTGGTAGAAAATTTACAATAATTAATAATTCCTTCTAATACAAATTCAGGATAATATTTCCAAGGTTCAGGAGTTTTGGTTTTAAGAAAATCATGATCATCTAATTGTGAAACATTTGTAATTTGATAAATTGGTATATTTAATTTCTGTTGAGGATATTTATGATGAGGATCAATTAATCGAGTTATAAACGTAGTTGAACCAACTATAAAATCAAAGATTTCTAATTGTAATGGTCTATGACTGAAAATAGCTTGAATAGTATGTTTTCGATTCTGTAAAGTATTAAGACTTTTAGTTAATGCTGGTAATTGATTAGTTAACATTCTAATCATTTGAGGATTGGTACCAGGTGGCATTCTATTATTTTGAATCATTTGAATTCTTTCTTCAGCTTGACGTACTTGAGTTTTTAATCTATCAAAATGCAAATAAATTCCTCCCATACCATAATGTAAATAAGATAATGTTAAATTAAAACAACTTGATATAAAATTTGGAGTTTCATTGATTTCTCCTCTACTTTTATAATAATTATCGGCTTCCTCAATAGTAGAATTAACTCTTGATTCATCATGAATATCAATTAATTTACTCTTGGCAAAAAAATCAACATCAATCTTATCGAGTTTTGAATAACTGGGATAATCTAAAAATGGCATACTTAATTTAATTAAAATTATTGAAATATTAAGCATTATACCATCTGTTGGTAATTTAGATAAATCAGCATGTCCTCCTCTTCTTAAATGACTCAAATTAATTAATTCGGCAAACCAAGTAATTAATGCTTCACGAGTTTCAACTGAACCTCTAATTAATTTATCAACTATATAAAATAATCTATCAATTACTACTTTAAATTCATTTTGTAAAGATTCATAAATACTTCCAATTTGTGTCTTTGGAACATTTGAAACATTATCTGTAAAATAATAAGAACCAACATTATCCAATAATGGTGATAGTCTTAATAATGGACCTAATAATGTTCGATGTTCAAAATCTAAACTTTGTTGACGAGAAGGTGGTTGGAATCCATCAATTTGTGAAAATACCGATGCAACAGGTTTAATATTAACTAATGTCTCAAACAATGATATATAATTTGCATATTGTCTTTCAGTTAAATTAATATTATGAAGCTTTGCACTTAAACTTGGTACAAATAAATTTAAAAAATCTAGTAAAGATTCCTGTTCAATACTTGAGTTAATTATATCAATTAAAAATGGAGTTAAATCATTACATCTTCTAATAAATAAATCTATTGCTGATGCAAGATCATTATTTAAAAACATTTCAGGTACTTGAAAGGCAATAAATCCATATGAAGCTGAAAATTTGATAATCTTATTAATGATTGAAACTTTAAGATTATATAAGGAAGATTTAACTGGTAATATTCTTTTGGATCTAAAGGCATTATGATAAACAGTGTATAAGTATTCTATTGTTGTTTTATATGGGGATGGTATACCAATTTCTGTTATTATTTCTAAAAATATAGCTTCAACATTATCTTCAGTTAATAATCCAGATTCAAGGTCGGATGATAATTCAGATAAAAATACCAAACCTCTGGTTTTATGAGTTGGATCAATAGTGGCTTGGAAAATGACTTCAATTTCACTTGAAAACCATTTGGATACTTGTTCTACTTCATTTAATTCAGTGACTTCTTCAACTGGAATTTCTTTCTTTTGTACTGGTGGAATTGATATTGGTTTTGGTTGAGATTGAGGTTTTACTTCTTCTTGTATCTTAGATTCTGAACTGGTGGAAGAAGTTTCTTTTGGATTACTGTTAAGTTCATTCTTATCGTCTCCAACTGACCCTCCTAATTTAGCCAATCTCTTTGCTCTTATCTAATTAAAAATTGTGTTAGTTAGTCGTTTATTCCGCCACCAGATCAATATATATATATACTATACGTACTTCATCAGAATTTGACATAATTTCTTGGAATCAACACTATAATTCAATATTAAATAGTCTTATATATCAATTAGATACTTGTAATCTGTTTTAAAATGTTACAAAGAACTTATCAATTCATAAAAATAAGGATTGATAAACTGATTTATTACAAATTCAACTGTTCTTCTGTCTATGAAAATTTATATACAGTCCGACTCTTTTTTTTTTTTTTACTTTTTTTGGATTTCAAAGTTTTTCAGAAATTTTTTAAAAAAATTTTAAGTTTTGAATTTATGCTTGAAGAAACCGTTATAAAAAACAGTCAAATCACGTCTTTATCATAATTCAAACGATTTAGTACGAGAGTCGAAAGACTGACGATAGTCATCCCTAACTTCTTTTTATAAATTTTTTTTGCTTTTTAGTGGCTAATTGTAAAGTTCTACGATTCATTTGACATTGGTTACCATCATTTTATTATAGCTTTTTTTTAATTAAATTTCTTAAGCTATGTCAGAAATCCCAAGCTCAATCAAATCCGCTCTAGTCAAGCCTTCAGAACGTGTTTATCTTTTACATCTTGAAAAAGAATTGTTATCATTTATAAATACCTCAATTTTATTAGAAGATAAGGATAATCTTAATATTAAATCAAAACCTCAGTATACAATCAAAGCTCATTACCTTAAGAATTCATATTATCGTTTATTGAGTCATCAATTATGTCAATATTATAATTTGCAACATTGGAATAATACAGTTAATGAAATATTAGTTACTCCAACTGACGATTTTGATTATAAAGAATTCATTTCCAAGATTGAGCAAGAAGAAGAACAAGAAGAAGAACAAGAACAAGAACAAGATAATGAAGAGGGGTTTAAAAGATTGATAGATGTTGCTCATAAATTCCAGCAACAACCACAATCACAACCACAACAACAGCAACTGCAACAGAACACTGATGATGATGCTAGTACTGATACAACAGGTCCTCCAAATTCTTCATCTTCTAATAAAACAGCCACCAATATAATAAAGCCTAAATTAATCATGAAGAAGAACAAACCTTCTAACAAACCAACTTCCGAAGATAATAGTGACATTTCTCAATATCAAGATACTGTGGATTCAAAGATTAGTAGTCCAATACCTGATGAATCATCCAGAAACAGTACACCAACGGAGATATCTGATACTTTCAAATTAGAATCAGAAAGAGCATCTAAAGAAGCTTTATATTTGAAGGTGAGGGAACAAATTTTTGAAGATGAAGCTGATGGCCAAGAGGAAGAAGACGAGGAAGAAGAAGACGGAGATGATTACGAAGAATTTATTAATGGTGATGATGGATATAATAATGGATATAATATGGTAAATCCACCCAACTTTATACCTTATCCTACCAATATACCGATGCAAATGCCAATAACTTATGGTAATGGTATTTCTCCACCACCATTCGTTCAAGCAAATGGTTATTTCCCACCTTCACCAGGTTCAGTTCCAATGGTATATCCAACCAATTTCTATAATCCTGCCAATCCAATGTTACCACCTGCTCCAGGATATTACGGCTTCAACCCAGTTCCATCTCAAGCTGCGCCTTATGATAAAGAAACAGAAAGAAGACTATTGAATAATCCTTACATTATAATACCAGGTGATTACAACAACAGCAATAATATTAATAAATCTAAATATAAATCTAGACAAAATGGTCAAAGTAATAAAAATGGTTTTAATAATCATTATAATAATAGCAGCAGTAATAATGGAAATTACTATAATAATAATAATAATAATAATAATAATAATAATAATAATAATAATAATCATAACAATGGTAACCAATACAATTATGGTACTTCGAATGGTGAAAACATCACCAGCAATGAAAGCTATTATCCCAACGGAAACAAGAGCAAACATTTGAATAATAACATTAATAAAAGTTCAAATTTCAGCAAGACCAATAACAGTAATCATTAGAGACAAAAAAAAAGACAAACATTTTGATGAAGTAATGAAAGTTCAATAGTAAAAACAAACAAAGAAGAATAAGCATCAATGATTTTAAGACCATTAGTGGATCAGTAGATACTTTATATATATAAATAGGATACATTTTTTTATACATAGTTCCAGCATTATAGAAAAAATGATGTTGTTATCAAAATAATTTTGTATATATTTTTGTAAGTTGACACAATAATGAAAAATCGAGGCAGACAAATCAGAAAAAAGTTAGACGTGTCTGATTTTTGATTTACTTGTACTACTAAAAATAACAATTGCTATAAATCAATTCTTTTATTTAAGATAAAATGGCTGACAAATTTGACGACGAAGACTTGGTTCCTGAAATTGCTGAAGGATACGTTGTTGGCGAAAAGAAAACTGTTGAAGAATATACTAAATTAGATGCAGAAGATGAAAGTTTAGCCAAATGGAAGGCTTCTTTAGGGTTAGCAGCAAATTCTACTCCTTATCCTGTTAAGGATGGTGATAATAGAAGAGTAGTGCTTGCTGAAATAGGTTTGGAATTCCCAGAACAGCCTGAACTTGATCCAATCTTTTTTAATTTAGAGGATGCTCAAGGTAATACTATAAATAAAGAGATTAAATTCAGTATTAAAGAAAAGTCTGTATATCAATTGGTCTTGAGATTTAGAATTCAAAACGAAATCATTACAGGATTAAAATATTTACATTCGGTTAAGAAGGCTGGTATAAGAGTAGATAAAATGGAAGAACCTTTAGGATCTTATGCTCCAAGTACTAAAGAAAAACCATATTATGAAAGAAAATTCCAAGAAGTTGAAGCTCCTTCTGGATTATTAGCTAGAGGCAACTATTCAGCAGTAACCAAGTTAATTGATGACGATAAACATGTTCATATAACTTTCCCTTGGTCATTTGCTATTACAAAATGATTTCTAAGTAAATAGATACGAAACTAAAATAAAAGTGAATCTAATGATTTCAATATACATACATTTTAACTAATTCTAATTCTTTTTTCTATTAGGTATATATGGTGGTGCTTTATTATTTTTAGGTTTGTTAATGCTAATGCCGGCACTTGTGGGAGCAAGCTTTCTATTATATGGTGGAGCTTTGTTTGATTTGATAACAGTAGATACTTGATGTGCTGCGCTACTATGTACAGCCTCAAACTTAGGCTTAACTTGTCTTTTCCAATTGCTTGAAAGCCCAATAGAACGCTTAGGTATAGGCATATTCAAGCTAACACTGGCAAAGCCCATTCCAGTGATATTAAAAGAAGAATGGCTTGCTTCAGTAGATGCCTTGAAGTCATTTTCAGTAATGGAAAAGGCTGCACCTTGGGTATAGGCTTCTAACCTTGATTCCAATAGCTTATTGAACGTCTTTATACAGAAGTTGCCTTGGTTTGGTGGATCCTTTTTAAGAATTTGATACAATTTAGTTAATGAATTCCAATCTTTAAATGCTTCTTGATGTGGCTTAATCAATTCTCCTCTATCCAATTTTTCTATAAACCGCGATACTCTTTCTATCGATCTACCTCCAAAGCTTTGAGAACTTATGTACGACGATATATATAAAAGAGATCTAGCTCGGGTGGTTGCAACGTAAAAGCACCTTCTTTCTTCATCTACTGCTTCTTCTCCTCCTTGAGCAAGTGCAAATTTCGCAGGTAATAATCCCTCCGATAGACCAGGTACAAACACTATTGGCCACTCCAAGCCTTTACAGCCATGTATAGTGGAAATTGATACTTTAGATTTGTTACCCTCTTCTTCTTTATTAGTGACTTCATACAATCCAATTGATTCAATAAATTTGGATAAAAAGTTGCTATTGCCTTGACTTATATCTTCTTCTGTTCCCCCAATAAAGATGGGGAATTCTAACTCCTGTGGTATAAATTCACAAAATTGCTTTTGAACTTCCATTACGTTAAGGCTTCGGTTTTCTTCATCTTGATATTCGTTTGCAAGACCCGATCTCTGGTAGACAAAGTTGAAAAACTTAGAAAGTAAGTCGTTCTTTTGATCTTCAGTCTGATGATTGCCATCAAAATATGCATCAATTTCTGAAAGCTTCAGTTTAGCTTCACTTAAAAAGTTCAAGTAAGCTGTAAGTGCTTGTGAGTTTTTAGTATTAAGTTTCACTCCACTGACAACTCCTGACAGTATACCCTTTAAGGTATCATATACACTAGTGCCATTAGTAGCTTGCTCCCGAGCTGCAACAATCAGTATTGATGCCAATGTCTTCTCACCAAATCCACGTTTAGGCGTGAGTAAAGTTCTCAAACAAGCTATTCTATCGTTGTCGTGAACTATTACCCTCAAATAATCAAGAATGGCAACTACTTCAGCTCTTTCCCAAAATGCTTTCCCCCTAATCATCAAATATGGTATTCTTTTCTTCACCAATTCATTCTCTATCACTCTAGTTTGATAAGCAGTCCTAACAAGAATGGCAATATCTGAAAAGTTGAACGGCGAACTTGGTAAGGCTAATAGGTGCTGAATATGGTAAGCAATCCATTTTGCTTCTTCTTCAGCCGAATTTAGGTTCTTGTAAACTGGTTTAAATGTGATATTATGTTGAGAATTTAAATTTTTTCTGGTTCTCTTTTGTTGTTGTCTCATTACTGTTTCAGATAGTCCCAAGATATCAGACGTAGATCTATAATTTTCAACCAAAGGTATTACTTCACATTCCTCACCATAACATGATTTATAGTATTCGTTCATTTTTTCAAAGTTTATAGCTTGGGCATCTCTGAATGCATATATACTCTGATCAGGATCACCTACAATAGTGAGGTTATTTTGAAGCTTTGAATTTGACGGATGTCCTTTTGCAAAGTTATACATCAATTGCAATTGGATTTCATTTGAATCTTGAAATTCGTCGACTAAAACATGTTGAATAAAGTTTAGTACTGGATAAGCAGTTATCAAGTCTAGGCATCGAAATAAGCAATCATCAAAATCTAAAAGTGAATTCTCTTGTAATTTGATCTGATAACGGCTATAAAACATTGACAAAGCACGGTTTGATTCATGCCCAGTAAGATATTGTTCGTGAGAAATACCTCCAGATTTGAGCTTAGATATTTGCCTTTTAACTTTCTTTATATCATATGATTCGTCGGATCCTCTATTACTCTGTAATGGCAACCTTTCTTCCTTGGATATACCAGATAAGCGATCACGATCCACGTCATCCAACCCTTCAACTACTTCTTTCAATATTTGATTAGAATCCCTCTCATCAGCAATATTATAATCAGAAATACCAATTTTCTTTCCATATATTTTAATTATTCTAAAACAAATACTATGAAAAGTCCCTATCAATAATTTACTCAAATCAACTGATTGACCCGATAGAACTTTTTCCAATCTTTCTACCATTTCAGCTGCTGCCTTCTTCGTGAAAGTGGTGACAATTATATGCTGAGGACTAATATTTTCATTCATTAGAAGATAGGCAACTCTAGATGTAAGTACTTTGGTTTTCCCAGTACCTGGTCCTGCAATGATTTGCAACCTTCCATGACAAGGTGCTGTGACTGCTTTTCTTTGATTAGGATTAAGCTCTTCAAGAATAGCTTCTATAGTATTCGCCTTACTGCTTGAACTATTACGGAAAGCCATTGAAGGAGGTCATTGGATGATCAGTGAAAAGTATGATCTATAATAATATTGATTTTCAATGTTATTGTTTCGCTTTTTTTTTTGTTTTGTGTACGTGAGAACTTTAAATAGAATTAATAATAATAGCTAGTATTTCTTTCTTAACTTGATATACAACAAAGCTATGATTACAATATGACTAACAAAGGATATATAGTACTACTCGTAGCACTAATTTGGCTTCAAATGTGTGATGCACTTGAAAATTGGCCGAATATTTCAACACAGATGCTGATCGCAATGAGGACACAACGAGATGTTTCTAAGCCAATTCCAATAGACCAGTTAACTAGTACTGGCGTCTCATTAAATACTTTGATCTTCGAGAAAGAAGGATACATTGAAGATGCTCTTGATGATGTGAGCAATCTTTTAAGAGTTGGGGTCAAGTCTTTCATGCTAGATTTATACTGGAACGAATTTACCGAAATATGGCAACTATGTCCAGCTCCGTATCCAAGCAATGTAACTGATATAAATTCAACTCAAATACTATCCTGGAATGGTGAAAATTATAAATGTGAACCTAGTGTCACTATTAATAAGTTGATGCGTGTAATATATTCTTACATCGTTGAAACAAATACCAATATGGATGTTGATTTACTTGAACTTTTATTTAATTTAAAGTCCATAGAAGCTGGAAGAACAAATGCAACTTTTTATTCAAATTCAGTTATAAGCCTGATTGGGAATTCTAGTTTGAATGACACCATTGCTGATTTGGGCTCGTATATTTTTACACCAACTGATTTAGCTTCTTATGAATCTAATCTACAACAAAACCAATATCTGAATTTCTACAATAGATCTTCCAGCATACTCCCTTCATTAAATGCAGTTTTACTTTCGGACCTACGAAGAGTATTGATTAACGTTGTTTCGGACAATTTGGCTAATACAACACACAAGTATTCTATTTCACTGCTGGATACTTCAATGATCTTCTTCCTGGGACAAAATTTAAATAGTACCATCATACAGGCTGATGATAGCACTTTACAAGGTTGCGAAAACTTAGGATATGCTGGACTTAGTACTAATGCAACTATTGAATTTTTTAATAATATTTCATTGAGGAATGATTATAGATATGTTATAGACAATGATGATAATCAATTTACAAATTTAACTTATAAAAGTTACATTGAATGTGGGATGTCGCCCATTTTGAATGCTTCCTCGTATGATGTGATTTCAGAAAAAGGATCCGTTGAAGAGTCTGATCAACTAGGAGATATTGTAAATAATTTCATCCCTTTAAGTTTTTGGTCGTGGGCTCCAGGTGAACCTAACCCATATACTACAACATTCAATAATTCAGCGAATTCTAACGCCTCCAATTTGATCACCGATCTTGATGATTCACAGCAGGCATTTAAATGTGTTATTCTTGATACTGAAGGCTGGAGAGTCGCAAATTGCTATCATTCTTATCAATATGCTTGCCAGAACACACAATCACCAAATGATTGGATAATAGATCATGATAGTAAGACTGAATACTTTCAAGCATACAAGCCTTCTTCATGTCCCGATGGTTATACGTTGCTGTTACCAAGACTGAGTATTGAACAATTGTCATTAAGAGATGCAATTGTGAGACAAAATGCTACATATCCATTATGGATAGATCTTAACGATATTACAGTGTCCGGTTGCTTTGTATCTGGTGGACCTTATGCCGGATGTCCATATCAGAAGACTGTCAGTGAAGCTAAGTTAGTAAGATTAATTGCTCCGAGCTTTGTGGTCGCTGTGCTCATATTGGTGTTTATATTTTTGGAGAAATTTTTTAGAGTTCATCCAATTCAGACTAACAGGAAAAGATACTGGAAGAGAGCGGTTCAAGAATATAATGAAAAACATGGCTTTGAAGGTGTTCCTTCATGATTTTATGGCAATAGTAAATATATGTATCTTTTAAAATAAATTCGTAAATGTCGCAAAGAAAATAATGTAAAAGAAAATTCAATGGCGACTCCAATTTTTTTTCTGTGAGCAGGTTTTCTGAAGGCAACTGAACTTTAAGCTAATATAATCATAAACCAATACAACGAACATGAGTGATCCAAATTGGAAGAATATCTCGAATGAATTGAGACGTCGTGCTGCTCAAGCACGTACTGGAAGCAGTGGAGCTCCAAGATCTCCATTTGGAATTTTTGCAGGTGTAGGTGGTCTTTTGTTACTTGGAGGTGTTTCTATAGTTGCCCAGAATGCATTATTCAATGTTGATGGTGGTCAGAGAGCTATAATATATTCACGTATCGGTGGTATTCAGCCACAAATTTATCCAGAAGGAACTCATTTTGTTATTCCATGGTTCCAAAGACCAATCGTTTATGATGTGAGAGCAAAACCAAGAAATGTTGCCTCATTAACAGGTACCAAAGATTTACAAATGGTTAATATAACATGCAGAGTCTTATTCAAACCAGATCTTTTACAATTGCCAAATATATATAGAACTTTAGGTAGAGACTATGATGAAAAGGTTTTACCATCCATTGTTAACGAAGTTCTAAAATCAGTTGTGGCACAATTCAACGCATCCCAATTGATTACTCAGAGAGAAAAAGTATCTAAATTGGTAAAGGAAAACTTAGTTCGTCGTGCTGCTAAATTTAATATTTTGTTAGATGATGTTTCTTTAACTTTTATGACCTTTTCCCCAGAATTCAGTGCTGCTGTCGAAGCCAAACAAATTGCGCAACAAGATGCTCAAAGAGCTGCATTCGTTGTTGACAAGGCCATTCAAGAAAAGCAGCAATTAGTTGTTAAAGCATCTGGTGAAGCTAAATCTGCTGAGTTAATCGGTGAAGCTATTAAAAAATCCAAGGATTATGTTGAATTAAAGAGATTAGATACCGCAAAGGAAATTGCTACTATATTAGCAAATTCTCCTAATAGAATCTTGTTAGACAATGACACTTTATTATTAAACACGGTTACTGATTCTCGTAAGTAAGTTTCTATTTAAAGAAAAGTTTTGTAAATAGTTTTAAAAACAATGAACGCAATTAAATTAAAAACATGGTTTGTACACAGCATTTTATACAATGAGATATATGCCTTAAAATATACTGTTCACAATATCTGAACCGACAGCTGCACCAGCTCCAAAAACTACAGCTTGACCAAACATGGAACCAAATTTCTTCATGTGGGGATGATCTTGATTCTGAGCAGGCTGTTGAACAACAACTGCCTGTGGTTGTTGCATCATTGGTTGTGGTGGAATTCCAGCTTGTTGAGGTTGATATGGAGGGTAGTAGTTTCCTGGTTGAGGGCCGTATGAGGGTTGTTGCTGAGGATGATAAGTGGCCGGATACGTAGAAGGAGCAGGTTGAGATGAATATGATGGTTGTGGTGAAAGACGTTGTGTTGAAGAATATGGTACGTTTAATCCGGACTTTTCACTATCCCCTGATTGGAATTCTTGCAAACTTATCTTCTTCAAATAATTTGCTGGAATAGTTCCAGTCTTTTCCGGATCAGTACCTTTCTTATAACCTTTCCACCAGTCGGGTGATAACCTTTCAACAATGACTACTTTATCATCTTTTTTCAAATCCAAATCTTCTTTTTCTTGAGCTGGAAAGTTGTATAATACCAGGAAGTACTCAAGTACTACAGCTGGTGCGGTTGGCGTTGGTCTATATGCTGGTGGACTTATAGTTAAAGCAGGAAACTTTTCTGATAAAGTTTCAGGTTCATTAACCTTTTGATTGGGAACTTGGGATTCTTGTGCTGGTTCCACTGATGTAACTGATTGATTTATGTCATCCCACGTAGGTTGACCTGTTTGATATTTTGAGGGGATAGACAGTATTAATTTGTCATACAATTTCTGCGAGATTACTTCAGAATCTCTTAAAAATTCAAGCTCGGTTCTAATAGTAGTCAAAGAACGGTTGATTAGAGGAGTAGACATCGTTTTTGATATTGAAACTTAAAGTTTTAAATTGTAGAATAAGAAAGAATAGGCATATATTTATATAATTCCTAAATGACACAACCCAGCCCCTAAATTTCAAAAAAAAAATGATTTTGTACTCAATAAAATTTATGCACAATTTAGGAGATTTTTGACACTTTTAATTTTAGTAAATAGTTAAACAAGCTTTCAACTCATCTGACAGAATCACCTAGGGAACTTATACCTTCCTGATATTCAATTAAGGAGCTACCATATGTCCCAATTCCTTTCAACTCTAAAGAAACACCTACTTCATGAGTTTTATCCCATAATTTATAAATTCTAACTGTAGAGTCATTAGCTGCGACACAAATAGAGCTTCCATCTGGACTAATTGAAGAACTGAGGATTCTTAAATTTGGTATAGATGGTACTTCAACTATTGGTTTCATACTTGGATAGGAATATACGTGTAATAATGAAGTTTTTCCTTCCCCTCCAAACCCAAATGTAGCAGCAATCTCTTTTTTATACCTTGACCAAGTTAAGGAAGTAATTTGACCATGAGTGGGAATTTCGTTTAATTTAGTACCACTTTTAGTATGCCAAAATCGAATTTTCCTATCTTTACTTCCACCCCCGGTTGCTAACAATGAATTTGTCCAAGGGCAGAAAGCAATAGCTTTAACTGCAGCGTTATGTGGCAACACATACCTCAAAATTGCTGTTTGATTCTCTGCCAAATCCCATAGTGAGCAGCAATTGTCGTTGGCACCAACTGCTAGTTGAGTGTTATCACTATTAAGTGCAAGACCTGTATTATAAAAGGTTAGTCTAAGTTTAAAATTAATGTTAATATGATGAAAATTACTGTATACCTTACCACATATTTGCTGTTGATGGCATTTAAAACAACTCTTTTCAATTAATTCAAGCCTATCTCCCCTACTTTGAATTTCGAAAATATGTACTTCACCTAATTCATTTCCTGCAAAAAATATGTTTGACGTTGATAACCATTCAAAACAAAAGATGCATTTGCTTTCCGTACTATAAGTAGAGACAACCATATTCTGTGGTTGTTGAATTAGGTAAATGATACCTTTCGAGCATGCAACTATAATAAAATTATCTTGAGAACAGGAAACTGCTGTAACTAAAGATGAACAATCACAATGTATTTGGTCAACATGATTATCAGTGCCCCATAAGTATGAATTCACTCCTAGACCCACAGCTATTTTATTGGTTTTCTTTGACCAGCTAACCAAACTTGAATAGAAATCATTTCTTAATCCAGGTGCTTGTAAAATATCTGTTGCAACAGTCATTCTAGGCAATTTCGATTTATTGGACCGCTTAGAAATAGGACTAACCAGTTTATTTTCATCCCTACTAGGAAAGCTAGAAAATAATGGACTATTACTATCCATTGATCTGTTATGGTTGTTTCTGGGGGGACTCTTAGGTTGAATAGTTGATTTTTTAGTTGGGGTATCAAATTGAAAGACCTTACCTTTACTATTGAATCCTAAGGCATCAGCAATGCTTTCTTGTAGTGAGTTAGATGGTGAAGCATTAGATTTGGGAGAATTGGATAATGAAGAAGAATGTGAGGGTGGGGAAGCATCAAGTATAATAGAATTATTTAAATTAAAGAATGAATCATCCCTCACAGATATATTAGCGGCTTCTTGTTGTACGGGAGACTCATTATCACTACTATCTCCTTCGCTGTTTCTATACACCAGTGAAGAATTAGACGTTGGAATAAACCTATTACCCACTTCCATCAAAGATTTTAAAAAATAATTGATTGATTGATTACTTTGAAAGTTTAATAATTAATCTACTTTTTCCTAAGTTCTAAGTGAAAATTGAATTATACAGTAATCCCGTCTTTATAATCCGAACTTCAATTGATATATATTTTATAATAGGGTCGCTATCTACCAAATACTGTTGATATAATTTTTATGATTGATTAATATGAATAATTATTTGCAACACTTTCAATTTTGTTAACTTCAAAAAAAAAAAATTAAAAAAGTTTTTGTGCGGATCAGTTTCTACTACTGTTAAGGAACCAACTAGGAATGCCATTAGTAGTATCCGATACAAATTCTGCATTCCTTCAATTGGGATTGAAGAATGCGGCAACACTAGCGTTTGTTGTATCCAGCTTATATGTGAGGCATTTAGTGGCAATAAAACTTCAGCAACCTTTCATTGATGAAATATTTCATTTATGTCAATGTCAAAAGTATCTAGAATATAAGTTCAGTGAATGGGATAATAAAATCACGACACCCCCAGGATTATATATACTAGGATTTGGTTATAGCAAGATATTACTGCTCATCAAGTTTTCAGAGAGTTATGAAGTCTTAAGATCATTGAATCTTGCAGGCGGATTAATTGTACTTCCTTGGATACTAGTAACATTCAAGAAATCTTATAATAATCAATATTGGTCAGTCAATCTAGTTTCACAACCATTACTATTCACATACTACTTTTTATTTTATACTGATGTTTTGTCCACAATCTTAATTCTCAGTTCATTGGTTCTTGTGATTAATAAACCGTTTACGAGTTTCAAAGCTTACTTGAGTGGATTCCTTGCATTTTTAAGTTTATGGTTTAGACAAACCAATATAGTATGGACAGCATTCGTACTTTCATTATTAATAGACCGTAGCATAATATTGAAGAGAAGTCAACAACCTATAAGTTTTATTAGCCGGGGTATAAAATTCATAGTTCAATTGTTCAAAAGTTGGATCAATGTGTTTCCATTCTTTATCAATTTTATATTATTCATTGTCTTCCTTAAGGTGAACGGTGGAATTACATTTGGTGATAAAGAAAATCATGAATTGAATTTTCATTTAGTTCAAGTCTTTTATTGTTTTTCATTCATTACATTTTTCACTTGGCCAGTGTGGTTAAACTCAAAAGTGATAATTAAATATTTGAAATTCTTATTAATTAATAATTATGGGGTAAATCTTATAGGTAATGTCGGATCATTTATTATTATCAAATATATAGTAGACAATTTCACTATAGTTCATCCCTTTTTATTAGCTGATAATCGTCATTTCACATTTTATATCTTCAAGAAGTTAATAAGTCATAAATATAGTCAATTTATAACCATTCCTTTCTATCATTTCTCAACCTACATGATTATAAGTTCCTTGAATAATTCTAAAAAGCTTGGATTATCGTTTATTACAATCACAACTTATTTAGTATCTATATTATTAACAATAGTACCTTCACCATTATTTGAACCAAGATATTATATCGTTCCTTTAATAATCTTTCGATTATTTATTCAACCTGTTTCAAAATCAAGACATTTATTCGAATTTTTATGGTTGAATTCAATTAATTTATTTACAATGTACGTATTTTTTAATTATGAATTTACATGGGCCAGCGAACCATCAAATATCCAAAGAATTATATGGTAAATAGAATTCGAATATATATATATATATATTTATAAGTTAAATCATACATTATTGTCAGCAAACTTTCTGATGTCTGTAATAATTGGCACCTCATTCTCAGTTAAGACATTGTCATCAACAATATCTTCGCCTTCTTCTTCATCATCATCTATAAGTTCATTAACCAATGGGCTCCTTATAATAGGTTTTGAAGTATTCATATTTTTAGCCTTGAGGATATTAGGTGGTGGTAATGTTTGGGATATAGTTGAATTTTGTGATTTAATTGGCTTTGATTTTTCATTTTCATTAAAACTATCTATCACTGATAAATTATTGGTAATAAATGCATCAATTGAATTATAATTACTTGGAAGGGATAGTATAGAACCTTGAGTAGAATTTAATTCATTAACTAAATCATTAACTTCATTTGATTTGATATTATCGGATTTTTGTAATGACAAGGACCATTTTTTAATAGTTCTTCTTTTTAAAACTTCAAAATATGGCACTTCCTTTTTAGATAATTTATCAAAAAATACCAAATCTCCTTCATCACCAAGAAATAAATCACCATCATTATTTCTCTTATTATATGTTAAATTCCAACTACCGCTTTCTAAATCATTAGCAAAGAATAATAAAAAATCACCAAAATTATCAGCAATTTTAAATTTAAAATCAAATTCTCTACCAAATAAAATAACTTGACCCCAATTTCCTGGTCCATTTGGAGGCGGAGATAAATCCACACCAATATAATTCCCAACTTCATCAGTAATAATTGGAATCCACATTGGATGGGCAAATACTTCATGTACAGCCTTTGGCGGTATACATCTTTGTTTACTTGATACTATTGATGAAGCTGAAGAGTATTGAGTCATGCCACCTGCGGAAGATGTAGAAGATCTAGATAAGGAATCTACTATATCAATAGAAGTTTTTGTTGATGTTGTTGATGATGAAGATTCACTACCACTTAATTTTTTTGAAACTTGATTATCATTGTAATGGCTCAATTGCAATCTTGATAATTCATTCAATTTATTTGATTGTTTTAATTGACTTGATTCTGTATTTAAGATATCAGCAACTTTTCTCCAATTTTCAGTAACGGCAACAATTTCTTCAAGAGTCATTAATTTTAAGCCAAAGATTAAACCACTTATATCATTCTCATTGTTCCCAAGACTTGATTGACCATCAGTTAATTTAAAAAATTCAACTAAACATAAAGGTAGTTTTATTTTTAAATCTTTTTGAAAATCATTTAAGTCAGAATTGGTACATTTATCTTGTAAAGTTTTTAATAAATCAGGAGAATTTTTATCTAACCAACTTTTAATATGCCTCCAAGCCAATTTAACTTCATGAACACCTTCTAAAGTATTTTTATTATAAAGATTCCCATCTAAATCATTATCATCAACAATTAAAGCTTGAGTCGATTGATTGTGATGTGAATAAAACAAGTTAGTGGATTCTTCAGAATCTGGTTTATTGAGTCTATTAAATGATTTCCTTGAATCATAATCGGAATATTTATCATTTGTAGTTAATGAATATATGAATTCTTGAAGTTTCTGACCCAATGTCATTTTGCGTTTTGTTTTTGTTGTTGTTTTGTTTCAACGACGGCGGCAAGTTCAAAATTAGTTTCTGTTATATATGTCAATCTCTATTGAACAGTTTAATATTTGAATCTAATTTATCCTAGTTAGATGTTCCAAATTAATTGTAAGAGTAAATCTTTGTTTATGGATTTGTTTTGATACTGTAAAAAAAATTTTGACGTGATTACCTTTTTTACCTCATTTGGATAAACGCGTTTGTGTTAAATTGGTAGCTTAATAAATTATTTTATTATTCCTACTACTACTACTACTACTACACATATATAAAGATAAAGAGTAGGGAAATATAACCCGGGCATGAAGTGTAAATTCTATTGTAATTAAAAGTAAGCACACGATAAACCGGGTCCATTGATCTGGGAAGAACCAACATAAAAATTAAAACAAAACGAAATATCCTTAATAAAACAAAAGATTAAAAGGCGAATAAACCCATTGAATAGGAAATGATAATAGGAAAACCCTTGTAATCAAATCTGGACTTATTCAAAAGTTGAGGGGGGGGCATTAAGTAGTTTCTATCCATGGTATTGAATGGTCCTTCAGAACGAAGGATTATCAATGGTATGAACCGACTTTATAAACCCTAAACAAATACAAAAAGTAATTGAAAAGAATCCAGCAACTCGAACGAAACTATTAACTGGGATTATTTTGATTTTGTTAGGTCACTATCCGTGGTAAACAAATTAAAGAACAAGAAAGTCAAATGATAACAAAATTGAAAAACTTTTCATTTTTAATGAGGGAAACAGCTGAGAGGAAAGTTAGGCTGAATCCGGGTAACATGAGAATTATTGCAAACTTGTTTTACCCTATATATATTGCAAGATAAACTAGATTTTACATTAAAAGAATGGGTGTAATACTTATGAAATGAAATTATTTTACTATATATTTCTAATAGTACTTTAACTTTTTTTTATATTTGATTATCGTATATTATATAGCAGTTTTTTTATTTTTGTTTTGGTTTTAATTTATAAAATGTATACTAAATTACAATTACCAGTTAGAAGCAGCAGCATCTTCAACGGCTGGGGTAGCACCAGAATCAGCCCAATCAACTTCTTCGGTTTCACCAGTCCATTCAGTTTCAGCTTCAACAACTTCAGTTTCTTCAGTTTCTTCAGTTTTACCTTCTTCTAAAGCATTTTGTTCAATTTCTTCTGGATCTCTGTAGAAGTATAAATCTGGCATGACGGACCATTCGGTGGTTCTGTCTGGGATAATACCTCTTAATCTTAAGACTTCTCTAGCTAATAACCACCAGATTAAACCAATGGAATGTTTACCTTTGTTATTACATGGAATAGCAACATCAACATATTCAGATGGGGAATCCATATCAGTTAAAGCAATAACTGGAATGTTAACATAAGATGATTCTTTAATGGCTTGAGCATCAGTTCTTGGATCAGTAACAATAACTAATCTTGGTTCTTTAAAAGAACGAGTAATATAATTAGTAAAATTACCTGGAGTAAATCTACCAGCAATTGGGGTAGCACCAGTATGAGAAGCGAATTTTAAGACAGCTCTTTGACCAAAAGTTCTTGATGAAACAACAGCAACATCGGAAGCAGTTGGAACAGCAGCAATGATTCTAGCAGCTAAAACAATTTTTTCCCAAGTTTTACCAATGTTAATAACGTTAACACCATCTGGTCTGGTTTTGTAAACGTATGCTTTGTTGTGAACCTAAAAATGGGATAAAAGTTAGTATTACAAAGTTTATTGTAAAGTTTATTACGAGAGTTTTAACATTATTATTAAGTGAATAAAAAAAAGATATTAAATGATATTGATATTGTATAATCTTTAAATTCTTTAAATGATTTATTATTGATGGAAAAAATAAATGGAATTAGCTTAATTAAAGTGATTTGATTTGACGAATCTTATGAATATTAATTTACATTGTGATTGTATCATTATTTAAAGACATGCAATGAGAAACTACTGAACATAAGAATGATTTTATTTCTTTTTAGTTAATGATTGGAATTCATTGAATTTATACTAGTATAATGGAATATATTATACTTCATGGAAGAATAAATTTTCTATTTGAATGATACTTAATGGTTTATACGAATATTCATTTAATTTTTCTTCTTCACTTAATTAAAAATAATGTTTAAAACTGTCTCTTTCCTTTATTGTTAAATTGAAAACATACTTGAACGTTCTTAGAACCTAAGTGAACGTTAGCAGCTAATAATAATTTAGCATCTTCAGGAGTTAAGTCAAATGAAGCTGGTAATGACATCTTTAATTATTATCCTATCTATGGTATATGATTTAAGACTTCAGTTGAAGAAAGATTTTATAAAATGGCTTCTTTAAAAAATTCAGAACTGATTTTCTTTTTTTTTTTCGTTTGTGTGCAGTTGGGAAATTGAAAATTTTTTGGGTTAACTATGTGAGTAAAAATAAAATAAGTACTAATTAATAAATAATAAGAGAGACCATAGTTAAAATCTTTAACTATGGAGTGCGATACATACAGGACTGTTAGTCACGCGTTTTGTTGAGCAGCTAGGGTTACAACATTTTTTCTTTTGTTCATTTTTTTTCCATTGAGAAGTTGATGTCGCAAAACGACATAAACTATTTATGTCGTGTAATTTATTATTTAATAAGTTTGCGCTGCGCTTTTTCTTATCATATAAAAATAAATTCGTATATAGAATTTCTATCACAAAAACAAAACATATATTGAAAATGAAGGCGCACGGCCCCATTTTATTTAAATACTGTTTTTTAAATTATAACTATAATATGTTTCTTACTCATTAGGAATGCTTGACGGAGATAATCCAGCTGAAGCTGTTCATGAGCAAGTTGTACATGAACAGGCAGAGCTTTTAATTGAGAATGAAATTGCTGCTAACCCGAGATATCAGAGTAATAATAATAATATTGATATTAATGACGAAGTAATATTTAATGATGAAGAAGACGATGAAGATATTGATGAAGAAGAATTATGGTTTAGAGAAGAATTAGAAAAGCATAAGACTTATCATTGGTTTCAACGTCCTTCTATTTTACTGGCTAATATAATCTTATTCTTATTTGCCTTCCTGTTAACAGTTGGAGCGGCTCCATCATTAGTTGTCATTTATCAATTATGCTGTAATACTGTTGCGAAGAATGGTATATGTGATCCGGTTGAATCTCAATTATTTTTAACAACAGTTACTCAATATGTAACATTTGTTGGTGGGATCTTACCTATTTTAGTATCAGCCAAATTCGGTGAAATGTCAGATCGGTTTGGTAGAAAACCAATGATAACACTTATTGTTGGAGGAATTGCAATTCATAAATTAATCAATTATTATCTTTTCTCTACATCCACTATATTTCCTTTTAATTCGATCATTATATTTACTTTTATATTTTCTGCATTTGGAGGATTAGGTTCATTAATTTCCATCGTTCAATCTTACGTATCAGATATAGCCCCTGCAAGTGAAAGAACAATTGCCATGGCTTATGTAACAGCTTCACTTACAGTAGGACTGTCGGTTGGACCTCTTGCAAGCAGCTTCTTTTCATCTTTTATCAAAAGTGATCAAATTGCAATTCATATTAACAATAATAGTGTTGGAACTTTTGCCGAACTTCTGAAGAAACAATTATTTCCTATGCAAGTTGAACTTGGTATACTTTTCTTATTATTCATTTATTCCGCATTTTTCCTTCCAGAATCTAGAGGTGAAAAGGCAATTAACAAATCAAGAGCAGCTTCAATAGCATCACAAGATTCAAGACCAAATGGTAATGCTTTAAGTCAACTTCAAGCATTACAGGAACCAACGATATGGTCAAAATTTAACAAATATTTGAATTTTTTCAAGCCTTTACTCATTCTCACTTATCCAGCTGAAATCGTTCCTGATAATAAAAAACATTTAGCAAAGAAATATAGAATAGTGGTTATTTCAATGATTTTAGTTTTAACTTTATATACTTCAAGTATCCTGGGTTACGGTCAAGTATATCTACAATATGCAATGATGAAATTCAATTGGGGAGCTGATGAAATTGGATACTTTATAACTCTTTCTAGTATTTCTTCTACATTAACTTTAGTATTTGGTACACCACTTTTAAATGATTTCCTTTTCCAAAAATTATTAGGATTTAAAGTTATGAAACGTCAAATTGATATGGTTGATTTTTCAATGATGGTATATGGGAGAATAATTTTCATAATTGCAATTGTATGGCTTATCTTAGCGTCGACTACCTTACAATTCTATACTTCTGTCTTAGTCTTATCATTATCATCACCAGCAGACGTGGCTTCAAGTGCAGCATTACTTAAATTCTTCCCTAGTTCTAAAATTGGAGAATTCTTCGGTGCAATGCATATGTTAGAAAGTCTCGCTGTATTAGTTGTTCCATTTGTAATTATGGATTTATTTAAGATTGCGTTAAGTCATGGATTACCACAATTAATTTTCCTGATTTTGATTTTTATCTCAATAATTTACCTTGTGGTATTAGTGGTGGTTAAGAGACTTTTGAATTTAACCACTGATTCAGTTGAAGAAGAAATAAAAAGATCTTCATCAATTACATTTCCAGTAGAATAGAGTATTTTGTATATATTTACTTTCATTTAAGATTTTCATTATTTCTTATTTGCGCTTACTATTATATATTCCTGTAAAATTAATAAAATAATGCGAGCTTATCAGTTTTGGCGATTACACAAAAACAGTGGCGTTATAACGATAGAAAACTTTCTTTTTTAGAGCCGTACAAGGGGCTAATAGGGAGTTTATAATTTATAAATAGATGAAATCACTATAAAAATTATTAATAAATAGAAAGGGTTCTATATCTCCATCACCATGCTTGATGGAAATAACCCTCTTGATGGTGTGAATGAAGAGTTAGAGCTTTTAATAGAAAATGCTGCAAATCCAACCTATAGAACAACAGACAATGATAATTACAATGAAATAGCTATAGAATACGAGGGTGAAACAGAAGAAGAGGAAGAGGAAGAAGAAATATGGTTTAGAGAAGAATTAGCCAAACATAAAACTCGCCACTGGCTAAGACGTCCTTCAATATTACTGGTTAATATCATTTTATTTTTATTTTCACTCCTGCTACTGATTGGTGCTGCACCTTCTTTGGTAGTTATTTATCAATTATGTTGTAATTCAGTATCCAAAGAAGGCTTATGTGATCCTATTGAAGCTCAATTATTTTTAACTACAGTAACTCAATATATTACATTTGTTGGTGGTATCTTACCTATTTTAGTATCAGCCAAGTTTGGTGAAATGTCAGATCGATTTGGTAGAAAACCCATGATATCACTTATAGTGGGTGGACTAGCCATTCACAAATTAGTTAATTATTATCTTTTCTCCACGTCTAGTACATTTCCTTTTACATCAATAATTATTATTACATTCATATTTTCAGCATTTGGGAACATGGGAGCCTTGGGTGCTATTATTCAATCATACGTTTCTGATATTGCAGATGCTGACCAGAGGACATTAGCAATGGCTTTTGTTTCAGCTTCAATGCTGCTGGGAACAGCTATTGGACCATTAGTTGGTAATTTTCTTTCTTCACTTGTTAAAGTTGATCAAAAGACAATACATATGAATAACAATTATGCTGGAACCTTTGCAGAAATTCTGAGGAAGCAATTATTACCAATGCAAGTTGAAGTTTGGATTCTTTCATTAGTCTTAGTTTACTCAATATTCATTCTTCCTGAATCAAGAGGAGAAAGGGCAATCAATAAATCTAGAGCAGCATCTTTAGCTTCTCAAGATACAGATGCTTTAATTCAACTTCGAGCTTTAGAAAATCCAACATTCTGGACCCATGTGAGCAAATATTTGAATTTTTTTAAACCTTTACTTATCTTAACTTATCCTGCTACCTTGGTTCCTGATAATAAACAACATTTAGCCAAGAAATATAAAATAGTTGTTGTTTCCATGATTTTAGTAATGACTATATATACATCCACTATTTTTGGGTTTGGACCCGTATTTGTTCAGTATGCAATGTTGAAGTTCAATTGGGGATCAGACGAGATTGGTTATTTTATAACTATTATTAGTATTAGTTCGGCGTTAACATTAGTACTTGGTACCCCATTTTTGAACAATACCGTTTTGCAAAATTGGTTAAAATTGAAAGTAATGAAACGACAAATCGATATGGTGGATTTCTCGTTATTGGTATATGGTAGAATAATTTCATTAATTGCAATTACGTGTATTATGATATCGAGAAGTAGTGGACAATTTTATGCGTCAATCGTTATTTCAGCATTGGCACAGCCTGCTGAAGCAGCTTCACATGCTTCATTACTTAAATTTTTTCCAAGTTCTAAAACTGGAGAATTCTTTGGTGCATTACATATGTTACAGAGTTTTAGTAGCTTAGTAGTATCATTCCAGATTATGGGGTTATTTAAAATTGCTTTGACTCATGGAGTACCGCAATTGACCTTTTTGTTATTAATAGTGATGTCTTCAATTTATCTTACTGTCTTGATTATTGTTAAGCATATTTTGAACTTGAGTACCAAGTCGACAGAAGAAGAATTGATAAGACGTAATTCTTCAGTATCATTAGCAGGTTAAGTATTTATTTTTGAATTTTTATTGGTGTATATGAGTTAATTGGTTATTTCTTCTAGAGAGAATATATGTACATGTAAAATATAGATATAATAGTCTTATCAGTATTTTAATTATCATGGCTTTTTGAAGTTAGAAAAACAAAGCTAAGTGTTGCTTCCAGATATCTAGAAGATGGTATCTTTCTATTTAGCAGAACATTCCATGAATCTGAATTGACTTGAAAAGTTGCCTGCTTCTATAAAATTGTGAAGAAAATATAACTTCTTTAAACTAATAGGTTTTCTGCTATTATATCGGTTTAATCAAACCCTTATCTCAAAGATACAAGTGACTTATGTTGCCGCTGCTATATCTCTTTTAGGACGTATCTCCGAGACGAGAAGTGTAAAAAAAAAGGATAGAAAATCAGTGCCGTACACACTTTAGCTAAGCAATTTTTGATTTACTTGCTTCACCCCTTAAGGATGATTAATTGATACTTTATAATTTGATGCCCTCAGTTTAATATGACTGAAATTAGTGCAATTGAAGATAATGAAGGTGAATACCTTTTGGAAACTGCAGCAAATGAGGTTTATGCTGCTGTAATTGATGATGAAGAAGAAGAAGAAGATGAACTTGATGAAGATACATTATGGTTAAGGGCAGAACTTCAAAAACATAAATCATTACCTTGGAGAAGTAAACCATCTGTCTTCCAAGTTACCGCAACATTATTTTTGTTTTCAATTTCTTTACTGATTGGATCTCCAGCATCTCAAAGTATTTTTTATCAATTGAGTTGCAATTCAGTAGCAATAAATGGCACATGCAATCCAATAGAAGCTCAGATGTTACTTTCAACATTTAGTCAATATCGTTTAGTGTTAGCTGGAATTCTTCCAATCTTTGTATCCGCTAAATTTGGGGAATTATCGGATAGATATGGTAGATATCCTTTTATTGCAATCTCATTGGTATCTTTTGCCATACATTTTTCAATTAATTATTTCCTTATAGTAAGATCAACTTATTTGCCTTTCAATGCCATTTTAATATTTGATTTTATTTGTTCTGGTTTTGGAGGATTAGGCACATTACTCGGATTATCACATTCTTATATAGTAGATGTCGTTGAAATTAAAGAAAGATCATTTTATCTTGGGTTAACTACTGCTGCTTTGGTTCTTGGACAAGCGAGTGGGCCGATTGTTACCAACTTTTTGATATCTATAATCCCTGATGATAATACTGGTAAATCATTGCAACCTAACGATTTTGCTAAAATTCTGAAACAACAATTATTACCATTAAGGGTTGAACTTATAGTTTTGATTCTAATTTCTACTTATGCTACGTTTTGTCTTCCTGAATCAAGAGGGGAGAAAGCAAGAAACAAATCAAGGGCCAATTCAATTGTTTCCGAAGTTTCTGCATCTAATCAACTTCGATCTTTAACTCAACCCACTTTATGGGAAAAGGTTAAGCCTCATATAAATGTTTTTAGACCACTTGTGTTATTAACATATCCTAGCAGCATTGTTTCAGATAATCAAATGCAAAATGAGCGTAGAAACAGATTCGTCGTTTTAATTATGGTTTCAACTATTACTCTTTATAATAGTTCAATCATTGCTATGGGACAACTTTCAATTCAATATGGTTTATATAAATTTAAATGGGGAATAAAAGAAATGTCATACTTTCTTACAATTTACAGTACGACTTCCGCAATTGTTTTAATATTTATTAGTCCTATACTTTCAAAAACTGTTTTCCAAAAATATTTTAAATTTAAACCAATGAAACGTCAAATTGATTTAGTTGACTTTAGTGTAATTATGTTTGGAAGAGTTTGTGATGTACTTGCTTATTTATTCATGGCATTAGCTTCTACTACAATCCAATTTTATTTGTCATTTTTGGTTCTTGCAATCGGATCTCCTTCAACTCCAACTGCTAATGCTGCTTTACTTAAATTTTTCCCATCTTCCAAAACTGGGGAATTCTTTGGAGCTTTAACATTATTACAGAATCTTTTTGGCTTATTTCTGCCAATTTTCATGATGTCAATTTATAGATTTGGTTTAACTCATGGATTACCACAAATTCATTATATTGTATATCTTTTTGCTAATATTCTCTTTATTGCTGTATTCGTGGTGGTTAAGAGAACTTTAAAGCTTTCAAGAAGTACATCCGAAGAAGAATTACTCAGAAGAAATTCTTCAGTTTCATTAGTTAATGACTCAGAGTTGTTGGCGTAGAGCAGAATTAATTTAGTTTACATAATTTATTAGATCTAATATAATTTAAGATTAAATCTTTTTTATTTTATTGTTAATCAAGTATTTTTCGTGGCACCAATTTTTACGTTTGGTGCCGCACATTATAATCAATTCCTAACGGTTATTTAAGCCATTTTTCCGCTATCAGTATTTATTTAAATGTTTCTTGTAAATGCTTTTTTTATTAAACTACACTAGAATTCTTTCGTTTACTCTTCAAAGCTCTTGAATACTGAAATACCATAGCAATGTCAGATCCAGTCAAAGTGGGAAAGTCTGCTAACGAAGAATCGGAGTATTTACTTGAATCTCCTTCTGAAAATGTTTATGAGGCTGTGGTTCAACAGCAACAAGATGATGGCGATGATGAAGAAATAGAAGAATTCGATGAAGATGCACTTTGGTTACAAGAAGAATTAGAGAAGCATAAAAGCCTCCATTGGTATAAGAGGCCAACAGTGATACTGTCTTGTATCATTGTCTTCCTTTATAGTATGCTGAATTCTGAAGCAGTTTCTGCATTCCAATTTATTTTATATCAATTAAGTTGTAATTCGGCTCTGAAGGATGGAGTATGTGATCCAGTAGAAGCACAAGTTATACTTTCAACTTATTCACAATATGAAATGGTTCTTGGAGGAATTTTACCAATCATAGCTTCTGCTAAAGTGGGTCAATTGCTGGATAGTTATGGGAGAAAGCCATTCCTTGGACTTATCTTAGTGGCTTATCTTTTACAAAAATTGATTTGCTATTACTTAGTCACTACGTCGTTTTATTTGCCGTTTCGTAGTTTATTAACTACTGTAGTTATTTGCTCAGCATTTGGAGGTATGTCAACTATTGTTGCATTATGTCAATCTTATACTTCAGATATTGTTCTGACTCTGGAAAGAACGTATTCAATTGGTTTAGTACAAGCCGGGATCATGGCGGGTCAAAGTGGAGGTCCCTTGGTTGCCAACTTTTTCTTAATCTTGTTAGGAAAAGAGGGTACTACAGTTGCTATAACTAAAGCTAAATCTGGTGGTAAAATCCCAACAAGTCAACTAATACCATTAAAAGTGGAAATAGGTATAGTATTGATTCTTGCAATTTATGCGTGCTTCGTAATTCCCGAATCTAGAGGTCAGCGTGCCAGAAGTAAATCAAGATCAAGCTCGGTTTCAACTGCCAATAATGCTGTTGATCAGCTTAGAGCAATAGAACAACCTACGATCTCCGTTCAAATTGGCCGTTTATTGAATGTTTTCAAGCCCCTTACTTTATTGACTTATCCTTCATCTTTAATTGCACCTAATCAGAAACATAACGAGAAGAAGTATCGTACAGTTGTAATAACAATGGTTGTCTTAAGTACTTTCTTTGTTAGTTCACATGTAGCTTTGGGCCAGATTCTACTTTTACGTTTATTGGCGTTCAACTGGGACTCTATACAAATAGGGTATTTCATTACTTTATTTAGCTCCAGTTCTTCATTAATGTTGGTGTTTGTTTCACCTATAATGATAGCTATTTTGTGTAAATATTTTAAATTTAACGTCCTTAAGCACCAACTTGATATGGTTGATTTCTTCATGATTTTATATGGTAAGGTGGTTGACATTTTTGCATATGCAGCATTAGCAGCTTCAGTATCGACATATCAATTTTATGGTTCCTGTGTAATATTAGCTGCTGCTGCTCCATCGAACCCAGCTGCAACTACTGCATTACTCAAGTTCTTTCCAGCATCTAAAACGGGAGAATTTTTTGGAGGTATTTCATTTATACAAAGTGTGGGAAGTGTAATACTGCCAATATTAATGATGAATTTATATAAGTATGGTTTGCGTCATAATTGTTCGGAACTTGCATTTTATTTTTATGGTTTACTTAGTTTTACTTACATTTTCTTTTTGTTTTTTATTAAGAAGATTTTGAAGTTAACAAGAGAATCCGATAATGAAACTTTAATCAGGAGTGATTCTTCTTTTTCATTGGCTAGTGCTGGTATTTAGATATATATATAGATATTTAGAAGATATTTTGTATAATGTTGATTGCGAATACGAAAACTTCTCGTAAAATTCATGCGGCGGAGATAAAAGGAAAATTTTTTTTGTGTACGGCTCCAATATAACTAATCAAAATCTTAAATATTTATGATTCCATATTTTTTAAAATCAGTGCTTCCTTGATTATATAAAAGAGCATTCCCTTCAAGATGGCAGATCTTATGCTGGTAACTTCAGCAGAACAGGGAGGAGAAGGCGAATATTTATTAGAAAGAACTGCAAATGATGTTTATACAGCTATTGATAGTGAGGTTGAAGATGAATGTCTTGATGAAGATGCTTTATGGTTTAGAGAGGAGCTTGACAAACATAAGTCTCTACACTGGATGCAACGACCTTCAGTATTGTCGGTGTGTATAGCCTTATTCATGTTTACTATTGCGTCGACTTTTGGTGTTGGTCCACTTCAGTCAGTTTTATTAAAACTTTGTTGTAATAGTGTTTCTAACAATGGAATATGTGATCCAACAGCTGCACAAGTTTTACTTTCTACTTATTCCCAGTATGAGATGATCCTAACGGCTATTTTACCAATATTATCTCTGGCAAAAATTGGAGAATTACTGGATAAATACGGACGTCGTCGATTCATTGCATTGATTTTCCTGGTAAACTGTATTTATAAGATAGTTAATTATTTCATTTTAACAAGGTCTAATACTTTACCATTTAGACTGCTTCTCACAGTTGCATTCATCTGCTCAAGTGTAGGTAGCGGTGTAACAGTTATAGCTTTAATTCAATCATATGTCACAGATGTTGTAGAAGCATCAGAACGGACTTTTTCAATTGGGTTATGTACAGCAAGTTTCATGCTTGGACAATCGATAGGACCCATCTTATCAAACTTCTTAGTTTCATTTATAAGTGTTGAAAGTAGTAAATTTCATAAAAATAATTTTCAAGCAACGGTTGATATTCCAAAGAAAGAATTAATACCTTTAAGAGTTGAATTATTAATTTTGGTATTGTTAGCTATTTACACAGTGTTTTTGCTTCCTGAATCAAGAGGTGAAAAGGCTAGAAGTAAGTCGAGATCTAGTTCAGTTACAACCCTTGCGCTTCCTTCCTCCGCTAATGCTTTTGATCAACTTCGTGCATTGGAACAACCATCATTGTACGTTAGAACCCTTCGATTTTTAAACGTTCTCAAACCTTTATTAATTTTGACTTATCCTTCCAGTATAGTTCCAGCCAACCGGAAGCATGCCGAAAAGAGGAATAGAATTGTTGTTATTTCTTTGGTTTTTATTTCTTCGATCTTTGTTACAACTCATTTGACACTCTCAGCAATTTTTATGAGTTATGGACAATATCAGTTTAAGTGGACATCCCAAGAAATTGGATATTTTATTTCAATTTTAAGCTCGGTAGCCCTGTTTACATTAGTATTTATTTCACCATTTGTATCTAATACTATTTTACAAAAAGGGTTCGGATTAAAAGTTATGAAACGTCAACTTGATATGATTGATTTTTGGTTAATAGTTTTAGGTAGAATTGCTGATGTTTTATCATATAGTTTCATGGCTATGGCTACAAATAGTGGACAATTCTATGCTGCTGGAGCTATGTATGCATTATCAGCCATTGCTAGTCCTGCCATTTCGGCCGCATTACTTAAATTCTTTCCTTCTTCAAGAACAGGTGAATTTTTTGGTGCAATATCATTGGTGCAAAGTATATTGGCCCTTGTTCTGCCAATTTTAATGATGGGTATGTATAAATATGGATTAACTAATAGCTTCCCACAAATTGTATTCATCTTTTATGCTATTTTAAGTTTAGTTTATATTGGTGTTTTAGTTATGTCAAAGATATTTTTACATTTAGATTCGAAATCTTCTGATGAAACGTTGATCAGAAGTAATTCTAGTGTATCATTAGCAAGTTCAAATGCTACATTAAGTTAAAATCTTCTTCCATTATTGGGTTTTTTTTGTTTTGGTATAGAGTAGGGGAGAATTTTTCAAATTTTGGGATAATTTCTTAGTTTAAGATATATATAGATTTAATGTATACAAATTTTGATGGTATTCACACGACTTGAGGTGGAGGTTAACCCCCCCCCTCCCACTAAGTTTTTTTTTAAATAAAATGGAGCCACCGAATAAAATTAGAAATAAATAATAATAAAAGTGGAGATTAATTAAAAAGCAATTAGAAAATATGCTTATAAATCAAATGATTTACATGAAATTATGTGGATGTAAGTTAAGGTAAAAAAAACAAAAGGCGAAGAATAATAAAATTGTGGAATTTAAGTTTCTTGCTATTAAAAGTGACAAAATAAGATAAGAAGAAATCTGACAATAATTGTCGTAATAGTTAATATTAATAAACTATAGATCTGATAGCTAGAATGTAACTAAGTGAAAATAATGTATGGTGCCGTACCAATTAACAAGAAAAAGAATAAAAAGAATAAAAAGAATAATAATAAATATCGGTATTATTGCCAAATTGGGACGTAAACTGTAAAAAATTGGATTTAATATCCCTAATTAGTAAAATAAATAAATAAACAGTAACATATTATAATTTCCCCCATATTAAAATTTATAACCATAATAAAATTTTGGAGGGATTATAATGATTTCTGAAATTTTATTAAGATGATTTCACCACATCTGTGAATTCATCTTTTATAACTAACTATTGGAGTATATAATCGTTTTCTACAAATGGTATTGTGAGTTTATATATCAGTTAAATCTTATTCAATCGTTATATATCCTCGTTTCACTACTAGATTAATAAAATTAAATAAAGTTTAACAATGGCATCGGAGAACGATCTATTATTACCGCCTCCTACTATAAGAAATAAAACTCCAATTAATCCGGAAGGCACTACCAATCTAGAGACTGCCGTTAATGATGTTTATGAAGCTATAATAGATCAAGATGATGATTATGAAAATTCTAATAATGAAGATATTATATGGTTAAGAGAACAACGAAATCTTAATAAAACTTTACATTGGATTAAACGACCAAGTATGATGATGATTGGTATGATTCCATTCTTGTGTGCATTTGCTACTTCAAGTGCAGAATCAACTCGTCAAGTTATTACTTTAAAATTATCATGCAATTATTTAAGTCAAGGAACTATTCAATGTAATCCAACTGATGCTCAATTATTAAT
The DNA here is from genome assembly GCA_030563665.1 of Scheffersomyces broadrunensis. Classification (NCBI taxonomy): domain Eukaryota; kingdom Fungi; phylum Ascomycota; class Pichiomycetes; order Serinales; family Debaryomycetaceae; genus Scheffersomyces; species Scheffersomyces broadrunensis. The sequence continues at coordinate 127,364 of JAJMJS010000005.1, read as the reverse complement.
GTCAAATCTTCAAATGGCTTATAGTGTTTGTTCTGGTATTACAACATTAATTGCAGCTGGAAAAATTGGACCATTATCTGATCAATATGGTAGAAAAATTTTTATTATCATAATATTAAGTACCTTCTTTTTTGGTCGATTCTTAAAATTTTTACTAATGTATAATTTTAATACGTTAAAGTTTATACCCATGATTATATTAGAAATCATAACTAATTCAGGTGGTGGAGTTCTAAGTTTAGTGGCAATATCCAATTGTTATATATCAGATATTGTCGAACCAAATCAAAGAATTTATTCATTAGGATTAGGCGTGGCTTCTTTATTTATTGGATTAAGTGTGGGTCCGTTAGTAGGAAATTTCTTATTATCATTATCAACTAAAATATCAAATAGTCTCATCGATGTTAATTCAACCATATCTATTGGTGAATATGTTCCATTAAAATTTGAATTAGTAATTTTACTATCAGTTTTATTATTTAGTATTTTTATATTACCTGAATCCAGATCAGAAAAGGCAAGAAGAAAATCAAGATCCTTATCAATAAGTCTGAAATCTTCATTATTATTACCCGAACAAACACAAACACAATCTCAACCACAATCTCAATCATCATATTCATTCCAAGAATTCCTTCAACAAATAAATTTCTTAAAACCATTAAGATTATTACTTTTACCTGATGAAGTAGTTAATCGTCACAATATTCATCGTGTTAAAAAGGATAGAATGGCCATTTTAATGCTTGTTATAAGTGATTGTGTATTAAGTGCCATAAGTATCTCAATAGGAGAAATCAATATTTTGTATGGTATTTATCACTTTGGTTGGAATCAACGGGATATTGGTCATTTATTAGCAATTGCTTGTTCTACCAAAGCCATCGTACTAATTATTTTATGTCCCATTATAAATCATAAGATTTTCCAAAAGGGGTTTGGATTTAAAGTAATGAAAAAGCAATTTGATATGGTAGATTTTTCAATGGGATTTCTTGGATTATTAAGTGAAACAGTAGGATTATTATTATTAATGTTTATGCCCACTACTGAATTGTATTTTTTGGTGGTGATGTTAGCAAGTCTTGGATCTATTGCATCACCTGCTTTAAATTCATCAATTATAAAATTCTATCCCGAATCTAAAATTGGGGAATTATTTGGGGCTATAGCATTATTAAAGAATTTACTAACTATCATTGGACCAGTTACGTTTATTTCGTTTTATAAATATGCCTTATCAACATGGAATAAACCCGGTATTGTGTTCTTTGTAGCTGGTTGTGTCATGATATTGAATACAATCATGATAATTGTTGTTAAAAGAACCTTGAATTTGGATAGGTTTACTGCACCTGAATTATTAACGAGAAGTAACTCAGTGGTTTCATTAATTAATGAAATGGGTACGAGATCGGATAGTGGTAATAGTGTTAACAGTGCTCCATCCACACCAACACGACCAAGTTATACCGAATTGCATAGAAAGAGTAGTTTCATACATAAAGAAAGAACAGTTCAGGAATAAATATAGGTTTTTACAGTTTCTATATATTATTATTTTTATTCTTTTTTTTTCAGGTGTTTTGTTGATTATTTATTGGCTTTTTCTTTACTTTTCAGTTCTTTATGTATGATGGTTTCTATGATTCAATAAATTTTTATGGTTAATTTTTTAAATTTTGCAATTTATTTTTTTGTAACGTAAAACGCAGAGCGAAGAAAGACAAAATAAAAAAAAGAACACCATATTAACAACATTATTAAATAGACTTAATTTTAAACCAAATAAGAGAATGGTCAATGCAGGTGTTAATTGATCATCCTATATATTCTGTCATCTTTAGATTAATTGGAACAATACTAGTCTTATCCATATCCTTTTTTGTAATCATCACCATCATTTTTAAACTTGTATCATCAACTTATCCATTAATTGAGGTTGAAAAGAGTGAACCTGTTCTTATACCTAAGATCAATCCAAATATTGAATTTCTTTTCCATTTATCAAGATCACCCTCACCATTTGCAGAGGATTCTGATTACGACAGTGAAATTCAAGATAATATAAAATCTCCATACTTGAATCATAAACAATTTTATAATAATTTAAATAATAGTTCACAATATTTACGACGGGATAGTTTCACTCAATGATTCAAATATATTTTCCTAATGATTTAATTAGAGTATGTAAACGGAACAAATCTAAGACTTATTATATTGTGGGATACAAGTATAACAATATTTATATAGTTGTTCAATTAATGTTAACCAAGATTATTGTTGAAAAATTACCTACCAGTTTAAAAGAGTTAGAGATTATTGGATCTATAAACTTAGCAGAAAGTAAATATGATTTACAACTTTCGTTTGATTCATTACCATTTTTCAATAATGCCAAGAAGACTTCATTTATTATTGTATTTGATCCCCCTAGTTTTAGAAACTTGGAATACTTTTCAATCGATCCTATATTACTTCAATCTACTGGTAAAGAAGTGCTAAGTAGGCAACAGACTGAATTAATAAATAAATTAGGAGCGGTTGAACCGACATCACTTGCACAACCTACGGATTTTATATCGTATGACAAGATTCTTGAAAGGATAAATCAAGTTTTAAGAGTAAGATTAGAACTAAAATCATGGTTGAATGAGAAATCAGATGTCTCAAGTCATATAACCTTCAAATTTATTGCGATGTTAAAGAATGAATTATTAAAAATAACTATATCCATAGTTAGCCTCCTACAAAAATGTGTAATATCCCTAATATGGTTAATCAATTACAAAGTCGGTACAAGAAACTTGGTTTCTATATCCAAAGTCTTTAGACAATTAGATTTAAGATTACAACAATTGAATTATTTTCCTATTCAATTTTTATGTTATTATAATAAAAGTCTATTGTATGGTAAATCCAAATTATTATATGAATTGAAATTACCAATTTTTAATTCCAATCTTAATATAAATAATTCCAATTATATCAATTTATTTAATTCTTTATGGCTAATCTTTAATGATATTATGTTTGGAATAACGGTCTACAAGTTGATATTCGATAATTATGATATAATTATTACTTATGTGCATAAAACTTTTGTACAAAAATATCTTTTTAATGAATTATTAGAAATAATTTCATGGGTATCAGTTAAGCATCCCGCCGGGTTCAAGTTAAATATTGAATTAGGTCAATTTATGGGAGATTTATTTAGTTGGACTTTAAAATTCTGGAAATTTTTAGTCAATGATCTGGTAGAAAACCTTACCCCTGATTTTAGGTTCAGATTAATTAATTATTTTCGAATATTTCTTAAAGTTTTGTGTTATGGTGGAGGATTATCGTTTTTATTAGGGTTTTTAATTGATATTATTAATGTATTAACGATTCATATTTATTGTTTCTATTACACATCTACCAAGATTTATAAACGACAACTAGATATCATTAAGTCTTTATTTCAATTATTTAGAGGTAAAAAGTATAATGTATTAAGGAATAGAATCGATAATTTAAATAATTATGAAGATGATGATTCTGGGTTTGAAATTGATCAATTATTATTAGGGACATTATTATTTATGGTACTAATATTATTATTACCTACTGTGTTTGCATTTTATCTTATGTTTTTCTTGATTCGGTTGGGTATTTTAATTTCTATTAATTTCCTTGAAAACGCTCAAATCTTGGTGAACTTTACTCCAATGTTTGTGGTATTATTAAAATTTAAGAATTCAAATCGGTTACAAGGTGGAATAAGTTTTCAATTCATGAAAATTGCTAATAATACAAGTTATATAAAGTTAGCTAATAAATCATTGTCATATTCTGAGATATTTCGTGATTTTATCAAATTATTTACAGATTCGAAAACATTTAGAGATTCATTAATTCAATTTTTCTTAAGTGGAGAACTAATATCTATAAAACATAACTATGTTATGAAGTTTCACTATTTAATGTTACCTGAAGTTTATGAAAAAACCATCAACATATGGAAATATTTTTAGATTATGTATATTTTTTAAACATCTATCACCACGTCATAATAGAAGATTAGACAAATGTAATCATGATAACCTTGTAGAAATAGGTCTGATGAATCACCAGACTTTTAATATAAAGAAGAGTTCTCAGATCTTGTAGGTCGTGCACAAGACCAATTTATACCAAAGGCTCTACTGAGAGTTTTTAAAAATCATTAACTACCAAGTCTCTAATACGTCTTCAAAGAAGAACATATTAATAACCATGTCTAAGCTAAGGCTAAATCATAGATATTTCTCGGTATCAGTGCGATATCTTTCTAAGAATAATAAAAAGGACGATGACATAGTTGTGTTAGCCGAGGCTTTAAACTTATTATCCCCTAAAGCATCAACAAGCCCAGCACCAAGACCATCTTATAACTTCAAACCATCATTATATAACAGTTTGACAAAAGGTCCAGTTGATGAGCAATTTAAATCAGACGATTTCTTACCTCCTTCCCCAGACTCTTTTGCTACTCAAAATATTGGTACGATTAAACAATATGTTAACAGTTTATTACTAGGGATTAAATCTTCAGGAATAGTAAATCAGCTCCAGCCAAATTTAACTTCTATGTCACCAAAGGAATTGTCCAGTTATATCAAATCCATAAATAAAGAAGAGAAATTAATTGAATTGATTCAGATTTTATATTCTCAAAATAAATTATCATTTAAATCATTAACGGATATAATATTGAATCCCAATTTCCAAAATCTCGATAAATCTCCAATCGATTTGATGAATTTGCCTGTTAAATGGGATAATACATTACACTATACTCAGTTTAATATAATATTATTAAAGAAATATTATGATTTGAAGAAACCATGGTTAATTATACAGAATTTGCGAACTCAATTCTCGAAGGATTATTATCCATTAATTAAAGAAAAGAAATTATCACGATTTTACGAAAGAATCATTTGGAAGTTTGAATTCGATTATATTAAGAATTTTAATGAATTGCATTTTATACGAGAATTAAATAATTTAAGATCATCATTCTTGATTTGGGAATCATCATTAGAAAATAATAGATTGATATTAAGCTATATAATTCAAAGTCATCAATCAGAATTAACAAAATTACAAACTTTATTCCTAATTATTTGTAGTCATGATTTATTTCAAAATAAAATAGCCAAAGAATTAACTGAAATAGGAAGTTCAGAAACTTTATCAAACTTAAAGAAAATATCAATAAAATATCATATATATAAATTGGATGAATATCCAAATGATGGAAGTTCAAGGTTAATTCATTATAATATAATAAACAAGCTTGAAGAGCTTATTTTGAATGAATTAATTGGTGCTCCACAAAATACCAAAAACATTGATTTACTTCAACAAATAAGATCATTTAGAGAAACTTATTTAATGAAGTTATTAGCAGATAAACGAGATTATGATAAATGGATCAATGGACCTCAATTATCCAAAGCATTTAGAAACTTTATATAGAGTTTTTTCTTATTGTCATGACTTTTACGAATAAAAATATATGTATATACTGTAAGAGAGCGATTGCGGCTGAACTGAATTTTTCAAAGGAAGAAAATTTTAATCTCCATAGTCTAAAATTCTTTCATATTCTTCTTTTAAATAAGTCAACCATGAAAGTACTATCTGATAAAGCAGTCAAATCTTATTTGGATAAGAATCTATCTAAGTCATCAATTCTTGAAAAATTCCAACCCGCATTACTCAATGGATTAAAAGAATATTCTAAAAATCCCGATAAAATTGTTCCACCAAGAATTGCCCAATTAACCAATAATCCAAATTGTGATACAACTCATTTATTCATGCCATGTATATCACCATCAGAGGTAGGTATTAAGCTTATCAGTGGTGGACCAGGTAATAATAATAAAGGTTTGGGATATCAAGGGTGTGTTTTGATATTAGATGAAATAACAGGAGTTACTAAAGCAATTATAAATGCCAATACTTCTACTGCATTTAGAACAGCATTAGCAAGTACCTTAGGATTAACTAAAGTAATAAATGTTGACTCAACTGATTTATTACCTGAATTAACCGTGTTTGGGGTAGGATCTCAAGCTTATTGGCACGTAAAATTAAGTTTAATTCTTTATCAAAATCAAATAAAACGGGTCAATATTTTAAATCGTACTTTAAAAAATGCTCAAGCTTTAACTGATAAGTTAAATGAAGAATTTCCTAATGTAGAATTCAATAGTTTTCTGTATCAGGACGATAATGAAACCAAATTTATATCTCATATTCAAAATAGTTCTATAATATTTGGTTGTACTCCATCAACCAGTGCCATAATAAAGAATAGTTATATCAATAAGGACCCTAAATTTCAAAAATTCATTTCATTGATTGGATCTTATAAACCCCATATGATTGAATTGGATTTAGATTTCATAAATAGGGAGTTTAAAGATATTAGTATTATAGTAGATTCTAAGGAACATACATTATTAGAATCTGGAGAGTTAATTCAAGGTAATATTGCTGAAGAACAATTGATAGATATAACTGAATTGTTCTCTGCTGGTTATGATACCAAAAAGTACGTATCTAAACATAATATTAGTTTACAAAAGTTAGTTGGATTATCAATTATGGATTTATCTATTGGTAAACTTTTAGCAGATAGTAATACTGAAGACGGTATTATTATAGATGATTTTTAAACTAATATAGGTTCGTATGTATCACAAAATCAGATAGATATATCAATATTTTGCATTTAATTTTGGTAACTGTAGCAAAATAAAAAAAGAAATAAAAATAAATAAAAATAAATAAAATCATAAAGCGCGTGGCTAACAGTTTTTGCATCGATGATAATAAATTTTAGAATTTACAAATACAATTCCATTCATTGTTTCTTTCTTCTATAACTTCTACTTTAAGTTACTCAAGCTTACTTAGGATCATGGGGTATGATACACAACCTCTTTTAGGTGAAACAACAACAGCCTATAATACTACATCAAAGAAATGTGGTATTAAGAAATATTTATCACTTTTTGTTCATTTTATTACATTTGGTATTATTGGTTATCTTATTTTCTTCAATCAACCGATTAATGCCGATTCAACTGTTTTGGATCCCAAGAAGAAAAAGAATGTTATATTTATGGTTACTGATGGGATGGGACCAGCTTCTTTATCGTTGGCAAGATCATTTAGACAATATAGAGATAACTTACCAATCAATGATATTTTAACTATTGATAAATATTTAGTGGGATCATCTAGAACTAGATCCAGTAATTCATTAGTTACTGATTCAGCTGCTGGGGCTACTGCATTTGCATGTGCCTTAAAGTCTTACAATGGTGCTATTGGTGTTACTCCCAATAAACAACCATGTGGAACAATTTTAGAAGCACTTAAATTACAAGGTTATTATACTGGTTTAGTTGTAACTACAAGAATTACTGATGCTACCCCTGCTTCATTCAGCTCGCATGTTGATTATAGATTCCAAGAAGATTTAATTGCTCAACATCAATTGGGTGAATATCCATTAGGAAGAAGTGTTGATTTAATCTTAGGTGGTGGTAGATGTCACTTTTATCCATCTTCCATCCCAGGTGGTTGTCGTTCCGATACTAGAAACTTGATTGAAGAAGCTCAAGAAAAGAAAGGATGGAGTTATGTTGGAAACAGAGAAGAATTTGATCAATTACAGTTAGGTAAAAATGTTACTTTACCATTATTAGGTTTATTAGCTGATACTGATATTCCATATGACATAGATCGTGATTCAAAGATTTATCCATCATTAGCTGAACAAGTAAAAGTTGCATTAACTGCCTTATCTAAAGCTACAGAAGATTCAGAACAAGGTTTCTTCTTATTGATTGAAGGTTCAAGAATTGATCATGCTGGTCATCATAATGATCCTGCAGCTCAAGTTAGAGAAGTTTTAGCTTATGATGCTGCTTTCCAAGAAGTTATCAAATTCATTGATGAAACTGAAACTGATACTATTGCTATATCCACTAGTGATCATGAAACTGGAGGATTAGTTACAGCAAGACAAGTTTCTCCAAATTATCCAGATTATTTATGGTATCCTGAAATCTTAGCTAATAGTAATCATTCCGGAGATTTCTTAGCTAGAAAACTTACTTCTTTCAAGCATAAAGATGATAGTAAAGCATTAGATAATTTTATTAAAGAAGAAATTTTAGAAAAAGATATGGGTATTACTAATTATAAAGATATTGAAATTGAATTAATTAAGAAGCAAATCAATAATGCTGGTGAATTATTATACGTTTTAAATGATATTCTTTCATTTAGATCTCAAACTGGTTGGACGACCCATGGTCATTCTGCTGTTGATGTTAATATTTATGCTTATACAAATTCTCCAATTCTTAAGAATAAATTATATTCACATAAGGCTTATGACGGTTTATTAGGTAATCATGAAAATATTGAAATTGGTGCTTTTATGGAAGCCATTACAGGTACTGATCTTTCACAAATTACTAAATTAGTTCAAAATACTGAACATTCACCAAATGCTGAGGTGTTAAGTGCTGCTCAAGAAAATGGTTTATATGGTGATGAATTACATTCACATATTTAATATAGTTTATAATTATTCTAGTCATTTCATTCATTATATATAAAAACATAAATATATTAGCTTTTCTTTTTTATATATATATATATTTTTTTTTTTTCATTTTATTTTATTTTATTTTCAATTTAATTATCAATTGATCTTTTAATATCCAGTCTTAATATACATTGCAATAAAAGAAACAAATTAAATGTTCCTAAAAGAAAAAATGGACCAAGAATCCAATTATCACTCCAAATACCACCAACTTTAGTAATTATTAAAATTCCTAATGCACCACTTAAACTATATAATCCACTTAATGAACCCATATGTTCTGGTTGGTCAGTTGAGGTACTAAGTAAACTCATACTGGTTATGATGATTCCAATTTGTGAAATTCCAATTAAACTAACCATAATAAAACATGTAACATTATGAGGATTATAAATTTCACTAGTTGAAGTTAAACATAATCCATAATTACCAATTAAACCAAGTAAACCAGAAATGAAAAATGTTTTGAAAATTCCCACCTTATTTAAATCAATCAAGTATCCCCATACTGGTGCTGAAACCAAAGCCACGGTTTGAGCAACTCCAGTTAATATGGCGGCAAATATATATCCATCATAACAATTTTTCTTATTGGGATATTTAGTAACATCACATAATCCACTCTTATAATAATAATTATAGACTATTAATGGAATGAATACTGTGGTGGTGACTGTGGTTGATCTTGCCACGAAGGCACCTACATATGAAAGTTGAACTTTTTTATTATCTTTAGATAATGTAATACCATTTTTTAATAATTGAAAATATGAAATATTATTGGGGATTGGTCCAGGTTCATTATTATCATCATTAAGTAATAATCTTGTTTTTACTTTGGTTTTATCATAAAGAAATACAAATAAGATTAAAAATGAAAGTAATGAATATGCTGCGATTATAAGGTAACAACCTTTTATACTCTTTTTTAAACTTAAATCAGGATACCAACCAACTAATTTAACGGGTAAGGTAAGAAACACTGATACTGAAAAGATTGCTCCTAAACCAGTTGAAACTCCAACTAAGGCAGAATATTTCCCATTTTTTTTTTGAGGTTGGAGGATAGTTAATTCAAAATTTGATGATTTCCAAAATAAAAACTTTCTAAATGAAAAATCAGAATTGGTTAATTCGTTTAATAAAACTGTGAATAAACTCATACAGCTGGTAACTCCTAGTGCAAATATACATCTTGAAATTAAAACTCCTGGATAAACATTTGAACTTATAATACCATAACCTATTAAACTAAGACAAATAATAATAAAACTTAAACTTTGAATTAATCTTGTACCACTAATCCCCTTTGAATTTAATTTATCAACTAAAGTTCCTATCAAAGGGGCTGAAATAACAGCCACTAATTCATCAGCTAAACCTAATGTACCAATTATACTACCAATTTTATCATCTTTTTCTAATCCAATAACTTCCAGTAAATAAAATGGTTGAGTGGATGATAAGAATACAACGATTGAAATACATGCAAATCCAGCATAATTGAATGCCAATAGATTCAGAGGTGTGTAGTTCTTGTTAAGAACCAGCATTATTGATGGATTGATAAAAGAACAAGTAGAAAGTAAAGATTTATATTATTTTATCTTATTTTATTAAATATTTTTTAATTTTTCTGTTTTGATCTTTTTGATCTATGAACCGAGAACGGGCTTAAAATTAAAAAATTAAAAATTAAAAATAATTTTGGGCTCATATTCAAATTATTATATTATGGATATAAATTAAAATTTTATAATTGATTATATATAATTAATATCAATTGAATTACGGGATTTGATAATTAAATATTTAATGAAATTTTTTTTTCTTTTTCAATTAATGGAAATGAATGAATTCTCCTAAAAAATATATATATATATATATATATATATATATAAAGAGTCCATCCATCTTCCTCTCCTTCGACAGGATAAAATAGGATTAGAAGAATTACTAATCATTTTTATAGTTATTCAATTGATATTAAAAGTATTTATATATTTATTATAATTATAATTATAATTATAATTATTATATTTTATTTATTGATAATAACTTTATTCGGTTACTTAAAAATTTTTCCGCTATTGGGCCCATACATTTTTTATTTTTCCACGGGAATGTGTGAGTTGTCAGACGACTCCGGTACTATTTTTAAATTTTTTATAATAATAATAAAACAATAATATATTTAATAATAATGTTTAATGATTATTTCTAATCTGATATGATATAATCAATACTTACCTTTTAGATAAAAGCATACAATCAAGTTCTTAAAGTTTACTTTTAAAGTAATTAAATGAATATAACATTATAAAATTTGACACAATTTATTTTATCACCAAGAAATTCAAGCTTAATCTTGGAATACTCTTATAAGAAAATATATAAACACATAGAGATAACCTCTATACAAGGCGGCAGGTTCAGTGTAGTTAATAAAATAAATAAATAAATAAATAAATAAATAAATAAATAAATGAGCCTTGTTTAAACAAGACCAAAGTGATATCAAACATCAACAACAACACAAAAAATAAACATATAAGTTACACCTCGAGTATACCAATCTTTATTATGTATAATTCACGTGCAACATATTTATCCGGATTGCAAATATAATAAATATACAATAAAATTATATCCCATGGTTATTTATGTTTCTGGAAAAACGGTTACTTAAAGATTTTTTTTTTTTCTTCTTTCTTTTTTTTATTGATTGCGAAAAAATAATTTTATTGCGTGAGGACGTCATGGGAAGAGATACGGCTATTGTTAATTATTATTATTTATTTAATATTATTATTATAATTTTGTAATTATTATTTTTAATGCTTTTGGGATGACGAACAATTTATTATACATTTATATATATAAGTAATAATATCCTCTTATACTGATGATAATATTATCTTATATTTCAATTCAATTCATTTCATCAATTGACTTTATAATTCAATTAATTAATTAATTCATAATTCATTTTATATACAATGAATCCGCAAGATAGAAGACCATCGTCATTATCAATGGCAACTGAAGATAATGAAGACGAACAAGATTTTCTTCCTCAACAATACCAAGCTGACGAAGATATAAATACAGATGCATTATCAGAAATATCACCCATCAATTCAAGATATAGTATAGCCAATTCAAATAAAGAATTAAGAATAACAAGAACAGAAACTGTTAAATCTTTACATGATTTAGGTTTATCAAGTGATATACCTACCCCGGATGTTAATAGTCCTCCCGTTGAAGACCCTATTTTCCCAGAAGAATATACTTTAGAAACAAATACTGGTTTGGTTCAAGTTCGTACATTACAAGAAATTGGTAGAGTGAAAACAAATTTATCTCAACAACGTACGCGTCCCCGAACTTCATCAATTACATCAAAAATCGACGATCATGAAAGTAATCAAGAAGAATCTAGTGCTACCATTGAAGGTGATAATGAAAAAATTGAAGATCAAAAACCAACAGGTATAAATAGATTTGAAAATTTTGATCCTGAAATTGAATTTGTTACTTATGTTATTGATGATCCAGAAAATCCTCATAATTGGAGTATGACTTATAAATGGTTTTATACCGTTATATTAGCCATCTTTGTTATATCAGCTGCTTATGGTTCATCATGTTTAGCTACTGGATTACCAACCGTTACAAAAAGATTTGGTATTTCAACTGAAGTAGCTACATTATCAGTATCATTAATGGTTTTAGGATTTAGTATTGGACCTTTAATTTGGGCTCCATTATCAGAACAAATTGGTAGAAGACCAGTTTATATAATTTCATTTGGTTTATATGTTATATTTAATATCCCATGTGCAGTGGCAAAAAATATTGAAACTTTATTAATTTGTCGTTTCTTATGTGGGGTATTTAGCAGTTCAGCTTTAACTAATGTTGGAGCAAGTTTAGTTGATATTCATAATGAAACAAGATCATTAGCAATTGCTTTTTTTTCATTTGCTCCATATAGTGGTCCAGTATTAGGAGGGGTAGTTAATGGATTTATAAGCGTAAGTACTGGTAGATATGATATTATTATTTGGGTAAATATGGCATTTGCAGGTGTAATGTGGATTATAGTTGGTATGATTCCTGAAACTTATTCTCCTGTAATATTAAAGAGAAGAGCTGCAAAATTAAGAAAAGTAACTGGAAATCCAAAAATTATGACAGAACAAGAAGCAACTCCTTTATCATTTAAAGAATTAGTTAATGAAAATTTAGTTAGACCATTAAAATTTGTTGTTCAAGAACCAGTATTAGATTTAGTTTGTGGATTTGTGGCATTAATTTATGCTATGCTTTATGCATTCTTTTTTGCATATCCAGTTATATTTAATAAATTATATGGCTATAAAGATAATATTATTGGTTTAATGTTTATTCCGATTTTAATTGGTGCTGGTCTTGCATTAACTACAACTCCAATTATTGAAAAGAAATATATGGCAATGTGTAAAAGAAGAACCCCAGTTCCTGAAGATAGATTAATTGGTGCAATGATTGGTTCACCATTTCCATGTATTGCATTATTTATATTAGGTGCTACATCTTATAAACATGTTATTTGGGTGGGACCTGCATCATCTGGTATAGCATTTGGATATGGTATGGTTTTAATTTATTATTCATTAAATAATTATATTATTGATACTTATGCAAAATATGCTGCTTCAGCATTAGCCACTAAAGTTTTCTTAAGAAGTGCTGGTGGAGCTGCATTCCCATTATTTATAACACAAATGTATAATAGATTAGGATTACAATGGGGAAGCTGGTTATTAGCATTTATTTGTTTGGCAATGATTTTAATTCCTTATACATTTTATTATTTTGGTAAAACTCTTAGAGGGAAAATGTGCAAAGAAGATTATTCTGCTGTTCATTATTAATCTTATTTATTTATTTATTTATTTATTTATTTATTTATAATTTAATTTATTATTTATAGAATTTAATAAAAGCATTTAATTTAATTTATCTGGCTAAATGTCTTCATTTTTATTTAAAAATTTAGAATACTTATTCTTACTTACAATACTTATAATTACTGCAAAATTAAACATTCTACGTGCGGCTCAAATCACAAATAATATAATTAAATTAAATAATAATAAACCGCATATAATTATATATATATTCCTAAAGATATAAAACTTATTGAACTACGCTGAAGATAATGGAGTAGTAGTAGTAGTCAAACCTTTTCCAAACACAAATCCAATAAATCATATAGTAGCATAGAAGGATTGCATGGTTCAAAATCATCCCCTGCATTAAGTAAATTTAAGAATTTTTCATTCGACAGATCTGACAATAGTGTTGAGTTTCATGAACCTAATTTAAACAGGAATTCCATAGCAGTATCAGAACTTCATAGACGGTGAATATAATTACAAGTAGTGGTTGTTAAAACCGATGATTTGTTAGAATTTTGAAAATTTTATAACTGAAGAATCAAACTTCTTAAGATGGACAAGTCATCGAAGTAAAACTTATATATTTCCCAGTACTTTCGTGTACCTACTTACCATCATCGTATTCAAGTATTCAATTATATTATTAATATAAATTTATAATGATAATAAATAGTAAATGAATAAATTCATTTAAGGGTCACATGACATGTTTTTTTATTTTTTTTTTTTTTTGCAGTGATTTTTTTTTTTGTATGTTTTATTTGACAAAGAAAAATTTGGCTATTTTTTTTTCATTCTTTATTAAATATAACTATACATATATGAATTTATAGATCTACCACGGAATATCCGGAAGCAACAACAACAGAAACATCGTCTACATCAGCATGATACACATCTTAATAACGTTTGTGCCCTCACTATGTTGGATACTTTATCGTTGTTATCAAATATTACGTACACCAGTAGAAGAAATCATTCTAGATTTAAGTATTGAAATTCCTCATAGTCCAAATATTTGTATTGATTCAATTAATGAAACTAGTGTTGTTATCCATTGGGATATAGAACGGAATTATGAGGAAAATCTATATTATGTGATTGTTATTAATGGTCAAGAAGTTGCTACTATTACAAGTACATCATGTAAATTAAATAATTTAGAATCAAAACAATTATATCAAATTGAAGTTATTGCTATTAATAGTATAACTAATTTTAAATCCCAATCAAAATTAGTTTTAATTGAAACTTTTGATAAAGAAGATCCTAAATTATCATTTGCAACTGATGAAGATTTTAATTCTGAACCATTTGAAGAAAATAAATCAATTTTATTACATAATAGTAATGATTTAGTTGATAAAGAAATTAATGTTGATATTGAAAATTTAACAATCGAAAAGATTCAAGCTATAAACAATTCTGATATTTTAAATGATTATTTAAAGATTTTACAAAATGAAGTTGTTAAAATTAATTTAGAATTTAAAAATCTGCAAAATTTATCAAATAAATGTATTGAAAATTTACAAGATGAATATAAATTTGTCAAACAAGAATTTGATGAAGAAACTGATTTAAAATCAAAGAAAGATCATGATGTTAAATCATTAGAAAAATCCAAGGATAAATTAGCATTTCAAAAATCGAAATTAAATAATCAATTAAATACTTTAAAAAATTCCATGGAATTATTACAAAAAAAATTAGATAATTATTTTGAAAAAATTTCTAAATTAAAAGAAAGAAATAATTTAAATTTAAATCAAGAATCAATTGAAAAGAAAAAAATTAATCATAAGTTAAATTCTAATCAAAGCTTAATTCAAAAATATAAATTAGAAAATGAAATAATTGAAGAAAATTCCAAGAATTTACAAATTGAAAGACGTGAATTAGTATTAGTTTTATCACAAATCAAACCATTAATTGATATTTTAAATTCTCCATTACCCACCACCAATAATAATGAAGATAATATAAGTAATCCATCATCATCATCATCTCCGTCTCCTGCTCCCATTTCTCATTCTATTTCAAATGTATCGAATATTTTTAATAAAGATGGTACAATTAATAAAACGGGATTAGAAATTTTAAGTAAAATCTTTAGTATTATTCCAGCATGGGAATCAGAAATAATCAAAGAAATTAATATATATCAAGAAGTTGAAAATAATTGGAAGGAATCATTTCAATTGGCCATTAAGAAATATGTTTCAATGCATCAATCATTACAAATTGCCAAACAAAATAAAGAGAAAAATTATCAACCTGTAAGATTAAGTGAATATCAAGCTTCAATTGATTTTGGTGGATTTGCTAATGCATTATCAAAACCAAAATTTCCTAATAATAGTAATAATAATCTTTCAAAACGAAATTTTTCTCCAACCAGTGATGATAATAATTTAACTAACTTTTATAATCATTATAGTCAAGTATATACACAGGAGCCTGAACTTAATCAATCATTGGACCAAATTCAAGTGTTGGATCAATATCAACAGCAATTAGCCCCCGCAATTCAAAGACAACAACAACAACAACAACAACAACCGTTAGAACAATTAAATTTAGATCCGTACGGATCTTTCGAACCTATTGTTGAAGCTACTTATCTTCATTCTCCCAGTGCAATTCAAGTTAATCCTAATGTATATACCCCAACCACTTATGATAATTCATTCTTACAACAACCTCATTCAACCCAATTAAGTACTAACAATAGTATAATTACATCATCCACTAATCAAGCATTAGGATTTCCGTATGATGATCAAATTTATACTACTAGCTTACAATCCCCAATTCCGGATAATCAATCGTTCACGAGCAATGCATATGGTAATCCTACGACTAATAGTTCATTGTTATATAATTATAATTCACCAATTATAAGTCATCCTACGTTGAGTGGAACACCACTTAATCCAAGTACGAGTAATACTAGTAATGTGAATACAGCTACTGCTTGTAATAATAATACTAATAATACTAATAATAACATGTGGAGTACTACAGGTAATAATAACTTATCATTATTTTCGAATGGCAATCTTTCAACTGGAGATAATTTAGGAGGGATTAATAATACTAATGATATAGGTTTATTAAGTGATCAAACAAATAATAATAATAATCCACCTGTTCAACCATCTGGAGCTGCGTCATTCTTCATGACTCCAAGTTCATCATCAAAGAATATTTGGATGGGTGATACTAACGAGGTGAATAATAATAGTAATGTTAATATTAATAATATTCCTAATAATAATCCTAATAATAATGCTCATTTACAACATACAAGAACTGTTTCCAATAACAGTCAAATATGGAGAAATGATAATAATTTAACCACTCATAATTTTAATTTAGGTGGAGTTTTTGGATCATCCAATATCAATTTACATTTACCAACTAATTTATCAACGACACCAACCGGTAGCGCAAATGGAGGAGTATTATATAATAATAATAATAATAATAATTCATCAAGTTATTTTGGTCAGCCGCTACAACAAAGTGGAGAAAGGGAAAATGGAGCAAATAATTTATAACGTATAATCAATTGCAAAAATTAATTAAATAAAAAGTAAGAATAAAATGTAAGGTACAAAAATATTTTGAGACACGGAAAAAAAGAAAAAAAGTTCGGTTATTGAAGGAAGTTAAAAAAAAGTATCAGTACTTTTAAATAGACTATACATATATATATATATCAATATATAACTATTATTTCGTCAAATGAAATAGGGGTTAAAAGGTATTGTCCGGGAAGCCACGCCGTTTATTTATGTGGGGATGTGAAAGAAGTCAAAAAGGAAGACCAAAAATTTAAATAGGTAAAGTAAGCGAAACAAGAAGGACCAAGTTAGTAACCAAATTAGATACCCCAATTATTATAGGTGGAGTATATATGGTAAGGCGGGCACAGAGTTAATAATAATAAAAAAAAAATGGGCAAAGCATTTTAATGTTGAAATCAAATGTTAGACCAATTGGGTTTTTGAAGTAATTATAATTTTGACATTTGATCGGGGTTTAGAAAACCAAAGTCCATAATAAGAATAATATGTCTAAATCCTAACCCATATGAAGCGCAAGTTATAAGCATTTATACGAATACGACTATTATAGCGTTAACGGTATAATTTATTATATATATAACATTCTTTACAGGGTAATGAACGGCAAAGTTTTATTTTCTTTGCGGCAATAATTAAAAAAAAAAAATAAAAAAAAAAAAGAAATTTTGTGATGAGAAAAAAAGAAATTTGTGGGAAGTGGTATGAGAGGACCCATAGTTGATTTAAAAAGAGTCATTATAAACTTTTAGTAAGCAAATGGATATTTATTCTAAAGTAAGTGAAAGAGATATAGAAACTCAGTAACAAATTATTTTATTTTTTAAACAACAAAAGTTTTTCCTTTTCTTTTTTATTTGTTTTTTTAGTGTGTTTTGCATTTTTGCTAAGCTTTATTTTATTTATATACCTTTAAAGATATCTTTCATTTTTTTTTGAAAATTCTTTTCTTAGTTTGGTGATTTTCGAAACTTTTATTCTTTATTGATTTCATTCTATTGTTTTTGACTTCATTTTTGACTTCCTTCCTTTTCATTTTCATTTTTAAATAAAAACCTATAATTGCAAAAAAAAAATTAAAAACACTAATATAAGAAATACTTATCATGACAGCTGATGAAGAAGAAACATTTTCAACATTTAATGAATTTAGAAGTGATACATTCACAGTTCCAAGTCGTTCAATGATTGAAGCTGGGTTTTTAACTAGTACATATGGAGATTCTGTTTATAAAGAAGATGAAATAACTTTAACATTAGAATCAAAAATGTGTGAATTAACTGGTAAACCAGCAGCATTATTTTGTGTTAGTGGAACCATGTCAAATCAAATTGGGTTACGAGCTAATCTTTATCAACCTCCTTATAGTATATTATGTGATTATCGAGCTCATGTATTTTTACACGAAGCAGGTGGATTAGCTACATTGTCTCAAGCTATGGTTCATCCTGTTATACCAAGTAATGGTAATTATTTAACCTTTGAAGATATTGTTAATAATGTAAGTCTTGATGATGGAGATATTCATGCTGCTCCAACTAAAGTTATATCGTTAGAAAATACATTACATGGTATAATAATGCCAATTGAAGAAATTGCAAAAATTTCTAAATTTTGTCAAGAAAATAATATTAAATTACATTTAGATGGAGCAAGATTATGGAATGCATCAAGTGAAACCGGAATTTCAATTAAAGAGTATTGTTCATATTTTGATAGTATTTCATTATGTCTTTCAAAATCATTAGGAGCTCCAATGGGTTCAATTTTAGTTGGAGAAACTAAATTTATTGATAAAGCCAATCATTTTAAAAAACAAGCTGGCGGTGGTATAAGGCAAGCTGGTATAGTTACATCAATGGCAATTTATGCTATTGAAAATAATTTTAAATTATTAAATAAATCTCATAAATTTGCTAAACAAGTTGGAGAATTTTGTCAAGCTAATGGTATAATATTAGAATCACCAGTTGATACAAATTTTGTATTTATTGATTTAAAGGCTAATAAAATGGATGATTTATATTTTATTGAATTAGGTAAATCAAAATATAATATTAAATTAATGGGGGGTAGATTAGCCTTTCATTTTCAATTAAATCAACAAAGTGTTGATAATTTAAAACAATGTATATTAGAAGCTTATAAGTACAGTCAACTTAATCCTCCTAAATTCAATTTAAAGAATAATAAAAAGATGTATAATTATGATTCTTTGAAAAATACAGTATAATAAATCTCCATCATCATTTTGTTGTTTTGTTGTTGCATATATATAGAAATTTTTTTACGTTAATGATTAATATAAGAACTAAAAAAAGTATTTAACAGAACTTGTCATTATTTGTATTGATTATCATCCTTACCATCGCTACCCTTAAAAACAATCCAATCTCCTTGATTCGATTGATTGATGTTGATTGATTACAATTAACTGGTTGATTATTGGAAATTTGATAAGCAGATTTTAATTTTTTTTTTTACACGTGGCTGAACACCAAAATTTTAAATCATTCAAAAAAATAAAGAATCAAAAATTATTAATTGGAAATATTTCTTATCACTTTCTTCTTCTTCTGATCTTCTTCTTGGTGTTTTTGATCTTATTGATGTTCAGTTTCATCATTTAAAAACTTAATCCTTTAAATAAACACGTCTTTAAATTATATATTCAAACCGTTTAATTTACGTGAGACAGAAATCCAACAGAAAAAAAAAAAAGAAACGAGCTTCATCTTTAAATTTTTACAACCACTAACTTTTCCAATTGAATATTACAACTCATATGCTATGAGTAGTGATACTATAAATGAAATCAATGATCCTACTGGATTGATAGTTGAAACTAAGCTGGGTAGTTTTAGTTCAACTGCCAGTAGTGCTACCATTCTGGATGGAAGTAATCGTAATGATAGTAATAATAATAATAATAATGACGAGTATGATGATATAGGATATAATTCATCATCAGCATCATCTATAGCTGGTACATATACTTCTGGAGGTCCACCCTTAAAGAGAAGTGATTCAACCAACTCAGTTTCATTCATTGATTTATCCAAGCTATTATTTGTTAATGATTTTGATTTTGGATTAAATTTAGATTCAATGGGTGATAAAACTAAGAAAAGATTTAATAATATGAAATTAAAAACTAAAGAAAAATTTGCCATGAGTCAAAGATCAGTCGAATTTATTAAATTACAAGAGGCTTTCAATCAAAGATTAACTAAATTTGATCAAAGAATTCATAAAAATTTACAATCAAGTTCAACTGAAAAATTATTTTACGCATTTGCATTATTCTTAATTGTAACAGCTGGGTTTATAATTGGTAAATATCCTATTTATTTCCCTCATTTTCATACAGCTATATTTTCAATATTAATGCCTATAAGATTTTATTCATATTTTAAAAGATCTTATCAATATTATTTGGCTGATTTATGTTATTATGTAAATTTATTATTAATGACATTTATTTGGATATTCCCTAATTCTCCAACTTTATTTATATCAGTATTTTCATTATCATTGGGTACTTTAGCATTTGCAGTTATAACTTGGAGAAATTCACTTGTATTACATTCAATTGAAAAGACAACTAGTTCATTTATTCATGTAATGCCTCCAATTACAATGTTTGTATTGGTTCATGAATTACCAGCTGATCATATTAAAGAAAGATATCCTGCTATTGCTGCCATCGATAATTGGAATTTTATAAATGGTATATTTTGGACTTCAGTTTATTATACAATTTGGCAAGTTTCATATCATTATTTTATAACCATTAGGAAAAGAGATCAAATTGAAAAGGGTAAGGCAACATCATTTAGTTATTTAAGAAAAAGAAATCGTAATACTTTATTAGGTAAATTTGTTAATTCATTACCTTATACTTGGGCTCAAACTTTAGCATTTACCATGATTCAATTTGTTTATCAAATATTAGCCATGATGTTTTGTCCAATTTGGTTTAGATATAAACATGCATGTGGAGCATTTGTAATGTTTATATTTTTATGGGCTAGTTATAATGGAGCCACTTATTATATTGATGTATTTGGTAAAAGATTTGAAAAAGAAGTTGAAAAATTAAAAAATGAAATTAAAAATTTACAACAAGAAAATGAAAAATTACATTATTCTCCTTTAAATAATCCTCAATCTTTACCGGATGATGTTAAGCCTTTAAATGATTTACAAGAAGCTATTATTGATGATGATAATGATGATACTATAAAAGTCAAATCTGATTAACTTGATTCAGCAATTATATATATATATTTCTATTTTTATTTCTATTCTTTTTTTTTTCTTTTTTTTTGATTTGGACTTTTTCTACACTCTTTTGTTTTTGTTCTTCTTGGCTATTACTTAGATAGATTTGGATAATCTTATTATTATTTGTCGGCTCTCTTATATATGGATTTAAATATAACTTGTATTATATATATATCTATCAATATTTACAATCTTAGAAACGAATTAACTCTGTAAGATTTTCAAGGGTAATTGGATGGAGTCTTCTTCCGAATCCCTTCCCTAAAATCGATGCAAGGTGTTCATTCTTGAATGGGTAAGGTTGTTCTACTGTTATCACATTTAGTTTGGAGTTCCCAGTAGGTTTAATAAAATGAAAGCATTTAATGCATCCAAGACGTAGCCTCTCTAGCGTAGGATGTGTATTGAAACTGATTGGATTGTGCATGATATTTTTAAATCTACATTTTGACAAGTTTAATTCTTTCAAGTATTGAGGTAATAATATGTCAGGTTCAATAGAACCAAGTCTATTCCTGGCTAAATTCAAAACTTGTAAATTTGGAAGAATAACTACATCATTAAATATCGGTGCATTTCTTAATATTGAATCTATCGGATTTGAAGACAAATCTAATTCCACCAAATTGGGGGGAGGATTCCAAACTTCTATACTTTCAATTAAATTATTTTTTAAATTAAGATTTGCTTGATAATTTGATTTCCGGGTAAACATATTTAAATTTAATTTTTTTTGCACTATAATAGAAAAAAAAAGTTTGAAAAATCTGTGTTGGAGAAATATAAAACTTCTTAATAGAATTAAAAGATCAAACCTGCTGTTCAATAATTAAAGATGATGATAAGATCTAGTGGTCAAATCGCATGTTATTCTTTGAATATAGCTAGAAGGTTCCTTAACTCCACAGCTAAGGTATATAAAGACAATAAAGAATCATCAGTTAAGGACGACCAAGGACAACACAATAAAAAAGTCATACAGCATCTAGATTTCTTAAAGAAATATTATTCACCAGAATTATTACAAAGCATTCAAATAACAGAATCATTAATACATCCAGAAGATGTGTTGGAATTGAAAAAGAAAGGATTCAGAGCCAATTCAAAAGTTGCTCCCACTGATACATTTTCAGATTATAGCAATAATGATCCAGCGTGGGATGAACCTATCATATATCCAAATCAAGCAAGAAATCGTTCGCCATACCCTGCTATTCCACAAATAGGTGCACCCGATAGAAGTGATTTATCTTTAAGATTTGTAGATGACAATACAACTAAAAAACAAGTAGCTACTTTAAGAACTACAAAACAAATTGCCGATGATTTATCAATTGCAACTGGTTTAGATGCCAAGTATATCCGAGGTTTGTATGTTCGTCCAATTATAATGAAGAGAGTTTCTTTAAAGACATCAAAAGGTAATATACCAAATTTCTTTGTATTAACAGTAGTGGGTGATAAAAATGGTACTATTGGTTTAGGAATAGGAAAATCAAGAGATGGAATAAGAACTGCAGCTGTGAAGGCTCATTGGAGTGCAGTAAAGAATTTAACTCCAATTCCAAGATATGAAAATAGAACTATTCTTGGAGATTTTGAATACAAATATCATGCAGTTAAATTATTTATGAAATCTGCTCCAGTTGGATTTGGACTTCGTGTTAATCCAAATATTTTTGAAATTTGTCAAGCAGCAGGTATTAAAGATTTAAGTGGTAAAGTTTATAAATCAAGAAATCCTTTATTAGTTGCTCAAGCCTTTGTTGAAGCATTAACTAAACAAAGATCAATTGAAGACTTAGCTGCTGGTAGAGGAAAAAAGATTGTGGACTTAAGAAAAGTGTATTATTCTCATTAGATTACTTGTAAATAGAAATAATAAATCAATTTATACATACTTTTAAATATATTAAATATCATAATAAGGAAAAAGGTCGTGTGAAAATAAAAAGTTAAACTTCGTTAAAAGACATTTTTTTTTCCTAAATATATCCTATCTTGCCACAGACATCAGCTTATTTAGGTAACAATTCAATTCTTTTTTAATTTAGTTGGCTATATTTATATCTAAGACTAAGTGTTAGTGGGTATAATAGGATTGTTACTATTAACGTTATTGTTTTTTGAGTTTTTTTATAATTTATTTGCATTTCTTGTTAAATTCAATTCACAGATTTAGACTCCTTTTTAATTTCCTTTCTATCCAAGTGTTTAATAATAGAAAATATCTAATCAACTATCATGGTTGTTGATACTACATACTATGAATTATTAAGTATTGAAACTACCGCCACTTCGTTGGATATTAAAAAGGCATATCGTAAGGCGGCAATAAGATTACATCCTGATAAAAATCCTAATGATCCAGAAGCTGCCGCCAAGTTCCAAGACGTTGGTGAAGCATATCAAGTTTTAAGTGATGAGAAATTACGAGCTAAATATGATAAGTTTGGTAAACAAGAATCAATACCAAGTGAAGGTTTTGAAGATCCAACAGAATTCTTCTCAATGATATTCGGAGGTGAAGCATTTAAAGAATGGATTGGTGAATTGTCATTGCTTCAAGAGTTATCTAAATCAGCTGAATTATCAGGATACACTGATGATGATACTACTGATGAAGGTACTTCAAAAAATCAACTGGGCTCAGGTGCAGGTGCCGCTACCACCACTACACATTTTAACTATGATACCGCTGCAACCCCGTCAACTCCAGGAACTCTTTATTTACACAATAAAGAAGATGGTGAAATAACTAAGAAAGAGCTAGAAGAAAAAAGAAGAAAAGAAGAATTGGAAAAATTTGAAGAAGAATGTCGTTTAAAGAAAATTGAAACTAGAAATCAATTGGTTAAAAATCTTGTACAAAAGGTATCTTTATTTACAGAAACTGATATGGCAGATGATGTTGTTGAGTCGTTCAAAGCTAAAATACAATATGAAGCTGAAGCTTTAAAAATGGAAAGTTTTGGTTTAGAAATATTACATACAATTGGTTCAATTTATAAAAATAAACTGAGAATATTTCTTAAAAATCAAACATTCTTCGGTTGGGGAGGGTTTTGGTATACCGTTAAGGAAAAGGGTGGAGTGGTAAAGGATACATTTAATACAGTTTCAAGGGCTTTGGATGCCCAAAAGACCATGCAAGAATATGCTAAGATGCAAGAAGATAATGAATATCATGCCAGAAAAGAAGCAGAGGCAGTGGCTGAAGCCGAAAATGAAGAGAGAGAAGGTACTGAAGAAGAAATTGCTAAGAAAAGGGCCAAAGCAGAAGAAACCGTAACTAAATTAGAAGAAGAACTTGAAGCTGTTAAGAAAGAACATGAGCAATTAAGTACTGATAAAAAGGAAACAGAAGTTATTCCTGAAAAGCATACAGCTGAAGATTTAGCTGAAATGGAAAAGTATTTGATGGGTAAAGTTCTAGCAGCTGCATGGTCAGGATCCAAATATGAGATTCAAGGAACAGTTCGAGGCGTATGTGATGCTTTACTTGATGATAAAGAACTTCCTTTAGAAAAACTTATTGCAAGGGCGAAGGCATTGAGAATGATTGGTGATGTATTTTCTGCAATCACTAGAACTGAAGTTGAAGATGAAGAAGCCAGAATTTTTGAAGAATTAGTAGCTGAAGCTAGTAAGAAGAGAGAAAAGAAAGCTAAACCTGACACAAAAGATAATCATCAAGATGAATCTAGTTCTGCCAAGCAATAATGACATTTGTACGACAATTTTAATTTCTTTATCACCATGAATATTGTAATTAACTAATTTATTATATATACATATACATATACATATACATTATACTTTATAATTTATAATTTATAAACCACCATTCATAATATTTGCCCTTTGTAAAATGACGTATTTTTTTTTGTTTTTGCCAACAAAAATTTTTCGCTACCTAACTTTTTTTTTTCTTTTTCTTCAGATCAACGAATTTCTATCAAAATTGGAAGTCTTATTATAGTATACTTCTAATTATATAAAGGATGTCCAAATTCGAGGCAATTAGCAAGAGATCACACCTGTTAGATCCATGTACATCTTCAAATTATTCCGAATTCAAAGTTGAATTAACAGATTTATCGTTGAATGTTTCTTTTGACAAGAAGATTCTTGTTGGTAAAGTCATTTACTATTTACAAAATTTATCAAACACTAAAAACTTGATTTTAGATACTTCTTATTTGACTATTTCTGACGTTTTAGTTAACAATTCCATAGTTGGTTTTGAACTTAAGCAAGGTAAAGCTCCTTTTGGTTCTCCATTATCTATCCCATTGCCATCAAGTGATAAAATACAAGTTGAAATTGCTTTTAGTACTACTGACAAATGTACTGCCATTCAATTCATACAAGGTGATACAGGCCCGTATATTTTTTCTCAATGTCAAGCAATTCATGCCCGTAGTTTATTTCCATGTTTTGATACACCAGCTGTCAAATCGCCTTATAAATTTAGGGCCACTTCACCATCGGTCTGCACAATGTCTGGTAGACCACAACCAATTTCAGATCCAGACACTTATTATTTCGATCAACCTATCCCGATTCCTTCTTATTTAGTATCAATTACTTCTGGTCAACTTCATAAAGCTCCAATAGGTCCAAGATCGGATGTTTATTGTGAATTGCCGAAATTAAAAGAATGTCAGTGGGAATTTGAAAAGGATATGGAAAAATTCATCCAAATTGCTGAAAAATTAGTGTTCGACTATGAATGGTTAAGATTTGATTCATTGGTTCTTCCATCGAGTTTCCCATATGGTGGAATGGAAATTCCTAATATGACTCAACTTACTCCAACTTTAATTAGTGGAGATAGAACTCAAGTCAAAGTTATGGCTCATGAATTGGCCCATTCCTGGTCAGGTAATTTGGTTACCAACTGTTCTTGGGAACATTTCTGGCTTAATGAAGGTTGGACAGTGTATTTGGAAAGAAGGATTATTGGTGCTATCGCTGCCGCTGAAGCTAAAGAAGAAGGTAGAGATGATCCTGAAAAATATGGAGAACAAGTTAGACATTTCAATGCTATTATCGGTTGGAATGCTTTAGTTGAAACTGTCAATGACATGAATCCCAAATTCACCTCCTTGGTTTGGGATTTAGAAAATGAAGATCCGGATGATGCATTTTCAAGAATTCCTTATGAAAAGGGTTTCAACTTTTTATTCCATATTGAAACTACAGTCGGTGGTACAAAAGAATTTGATTCATTTATTAAGTACTATTTCAAAAAATTCCGCTACTCATCTTTAAATACTGCACAATTTATTGAAACTCTATATGAATTTTATGAGCCATTAGGTAAAACTCATTTATTGGATAAAATTGATTTCGAAAAGTGGTTGTTTGTTCCAGGATTGCCAGAATATCCGAACTTTGATACCACTTTAGCTGATCAAGTTTATGAATTAGTTGATAAATGGGTTGAATTTGTAAAAAATGGAGAAAAAGAGCTGAACTTTTCTGAAGCTGATGTTAAGGATTTTGAGGGTAATCAAGAAATGTTATTCATCGAAAGATTAACTGATAAATTTAAAGAGTATAATGCATCAACCGAATTAATTAGAAGATTCCCACAAATTTATCCTAATTTTGCAGCTAGTGCTAATGCAGAAATCATAACTAGTTGGAATGAATTACTTATCAGACACGGTAAGTTTACTAGTAATGATGAACAGGTCATATTCTTTTCTAATTGGTTAGGATCAGTTGGTCGTATGAAATACGTCAGACCAGGTTACAAGCTTTTAATGGCTGGTGTTAGTAAAGAATTTGCAATTGAGACATTTAAAAAGTTTGAAGATAAATACCATCCAATATGTAAGGCTATGGTTAAGAAAGATTTAGGTTTAGTTTAATTGTAGTTATTAGTCTGAAATGTAATCTAAGTCTGAAAAATATATAGGACAAAGATAAAAATATACGAATTTCGCAGTTAGGACCAGAAGAAAAAAGTGTGGCAGGCCTGGTATCACAAACGAAGTGGCACGAAATTGAACAATAATTAAAAGTTAATAATTATTAATCACCTCATTCTTTGTTTATCGATTCTTGATTGAAAACCAATTGATATTCTATTGATCTTGTTTTGGCTGCAAAGGGCATCTGAGTCAAGTTGTTTTTTTAAGCCGGATATTTTTAAAGCCTTTATCAGAAAGTTTTAACAACTTATTCACTATTAGTTCAAATTAGAATATTTTTAATCATGGAGTATGTCACACATCTTCCAAAAGATGACCCTTCTGCTCCCAGCAAGCAGGTCCTCGGTTTAAGTTTTACGTATCCTGTCAAATATTATGATTTTCATATATATTATGATGCAGCAACAAGAGTTGAAGCTTTTGAATTGTTAGACAAAATTCTCAAAGACTTCCCTGAAGAGTCGGCCAAAGGTATTTTAATTGTCAAAAAGCTTCCACAAGATATATTAATGGGACCTCATAAGACTTTCTTTTTTGAAGTTGATGTTGTTCAAGTCCCAACTTTTGCTAAGTTCCTTTCCTGGTTGCAACTAAACCATGGAAACTTGGCGGTATTAATCCATCCTAATACTGGTCAAGCCAAAGTAGATCATTCTAATGAAAGAGCGCTTTGGTTGTTTGGAAAGAATGAAAGTGTCCCTAATATTGAGTCTAGAGTAACTTTGGATATCTTTCCAGATGATGGTGAAATATCAATACCTGAGTTTGGTGTTAAGAGAGGGGCTAAAATTAGACCTGAGGATTTCGATTCACATAAAACAGTTATCAATTAGCTCATATATTCTAATGTATATAACCTTTAAACAATATATAAACTTTTTTTAAAAACTTCTAATCTCTAAAATACTAATATTACACTTCGACGCGATTTCAACTGTAATAAATTTGAAGGATTCAATACAAATAGATAATATCATTAAATCTAGAATTTTGAAATGGAGGTATTAAAAGAAAATTATAGAAGACTACTTAATACAAATATATAAAAATCTAGAACTTGGCATCTTTCTTAAACTTGTCTAGTCTGTGATGATGATCTTGAATGAATTTGATAACCTTCTTTCTATTTTCTCTTAAAATTTCATTCCCAGAAACATCGACTGCATCTAATTTCACTAATTCTTTTAATAACATTTCTTCAAAGTAATTATATTTAAATTCAAGTTCTTCTGGAGTTAAATCTTGATGATTGTGTAAATATGCATCAATCTGTGGAACATATTCTGATTCAACAAAATCAAGAACTCCTTGAATTGTATGGTTAGCCTTTTGAGCTTTGCTAAGCTTCTTCTTTGGCTTCTTTTTTGAACTTTTTTTGGCTTCTTTTGTAGCAGCTGTAGATGAAAATACCTTCACTAAAATGAAGACAGTGGTTAATGCGGTGATAGTTAATGAAACCGTGATTGGTGTTAATTTAAACGTTGAAAAGTCACTAATGACATCGTCTACAGTGATTGATTTAACGTAATCAATATGAGGTTGAATTTCTTCTATAGATGTTGGTATTGAATCCTTGATTTGTACAACATAACTTTGGATCTGATCTAAATCAGATGGTAAAAGTGATTTCCACTCTTTAAACTGTGATACTATATTATCCATGATTTTGATTTGCTTCAATTCAATGAGTTGATACACATCAGTACGCACATGAATTTCGTGTTTTTGCTGTCGACTTTACTTTTTTCATAACAAAAGAATTCTGAAAGAGAAAAAAAAAAAAACCTTAAGCCGCATATTCCTAATTGGGAAATTGTTTATTATATACAAAAGTTATATAAATAGTTCACCACTAAAGTTTCTAGTTGGCTTTAACTCTCCCACTACTTTTGGTTTAGAAAATTTATTAATTGGAGGTGGAACCTTTTTTGCTGTATTATTAGGTTGAGGTTCAGATGAAGTGTCATGTGGGGTACTGCTTTGCATATTCTTGGGTAACTTTCTCTTTGGACCCTTTGCTCTTGTTTTACTAGGATGGCTCATACCTTTTGAACTAACAGTGTCTTGTTTCTTTGACTTCAAAGGTTCTGTAGTTGCTCTAGGTAATGACACAGTTGTTTTAGGACTATTTATTTCAGGTAAAGTACGCGACTTTAAAATTGATGATAAGTGGTCTTCAAATGTGCCTGAACTGTTAGTTAAAGACGAAGCCAGATGCTGATGTTGCTTATAAACTGACAGCTTAGCAGGTTGGCTGGGGTGAGGCTTGTTTGCTTTCAATCGCTGTAAATGAAATTGTAATTCCTCTGTATCTTGTTTTTCATATTTAGAAAGAGGTGCTTTGCTTGGCTTTGGTGGAGCGGTTTTATTTGTGGACGATAAGTTTGATTTTGCATTTTTTAACAAATCATGTTCACTTTGAGTATAATTCCTTACTGATGGCTTAGATGGTTTAGGGGGTGGTGGTGCTTTAGATGTTAAGTTAGATATGGTAGATTTTAATATTTCGCTATCTTTTTCTTCATAAACCGAAGACTTTGAAGGCTTTGGAGGTGGTATCTTTTCCGTGGCAGATAGTTTTGGAATCAATTTCTCATTGGTTATTATTGGTCTTGTTGGTTTAGGAGGAGGAATATCATTAACTTTCTTTTTGCTTTCTAAATATGCTGGTTTGATAGGTGGTTTTTTAATTTCTTGTATGGCAGCTTCATGTAATTTACTATTTATTTTTGCATTTTGAGTTGCCCATAATGCACTTTGATAGCTTGGTTTTGGAACACTATGAACGGTGGAAGGAGAAGTTGCCTTAGAATTAACTAAAGAAGACATCCAATCATTGTCCCCTTTTGTTGCCTGCTTGGTGGGTGTGACTGGCTTTGAAGGTTTGGGTGGTGGTTGTTTTTTTGGTTGCTCCTCTGGCTTTGAATTTTTAATTGACTCTTCAATCTGTGAGAAGGATCTGTATCCACTGTTGGTTACCTGGTTGGAAGTTACAGTAGGGTTGCTTGGTTTAATTGGTTTAATTGGTTTTGTTGGATCCTTTCTACTCTTCGGTTGAAGCAAATTTATTTCGAATGGTACTTCAGTAACTTGTGCTTTCCTAGTTGGAAGTGGGGGAGGGGTTTCATCGTCAACAGATGGTCTTGTTGGAAGTTTTGGTGGTTCCTCTTCATTATTATCGTCAAAATTATATCTACTCGACCTAAACGGCTCTCTCTTAAGCGGAGAATCTGATCTTTTATATGTAGCTGGAGTGAATGAATAATTAGAAGGATCAGATGGCTTTGTAGGGGTTAAAGTATTCAGTCTCAGTTTCATGTCATTAATATTTCTTTTTAAGGAACTTTGTCTTTCTTGGTCTTCTTTGATTCTATCTTGAGATATTTGAGATAAACTTGATAAGAATTCATCTACCTTCTTTGAAGAAGGTGAAATCTCCGTCATTGTCCCCAATAAACCTTAACTGATATATATATTACCTTGCTAAATTAAATATCCACACTCTAAAAATATTTATCTTCAGCTATTTTGGTGCGCACACACATTTTTGGATCTAACACAAACTGCTACACTAATACTTCTGTACTTAAACTTGTATATAACCAGTTAAATGGACTTGAATTTCTTTAAATAGTAATAGCTGTCTTTCAAGTAACTTTTAATAGATCGCTTGAATCCTTTAAGGTTTGAAATTGAAGTGTAATTGAAATGTTGTAAAAATAGAAGCTTTTTACGTATTTTAGTTCGAAATATTTGTGAAACTAAAATAATCTTCTTTTCCAATATATCCAAGCTGAATTGAGTATGTGTCAATCGAATAGAAATAAATAAAGTCGATTCAAAGATAACTAAAAGTGATTAGCAAAATAGTTCTTGCAAAATTTGCAAAAGTGCCAGTTGCAAACTATTTGTGATTTTCTCAATGATCATCTTACACTAAAAAAAAAAAAAAGTTTAAAGAATGAAAAATTGATCTAGTCTTAATTAATCAAGCCCTACAAGAAAGAGTGATGTCATTCTCGTTTGGATTCACTCCAGATGATTTCAGTGAAGATGAATTTGAAGGTGGAGTTACTCAACTTGAACCAAACATATCAATACCGAAACAGATCTCTACCACCAATGCTTTAGACAAATTATCACAGTCTATTGATTCGACCAATTCACCCAAAATTCACACGTTAGATGCATTATTATCAACCTTAA
This sequence comes from Scheffersomyces broadrunensis, assembly GCA_030563665.1. Taxonomy (NCBI): domain Eukaryota; kingdom Fungi; phylum Ascomycota; class Pichiomycetes; order Serinales; family Debaryomycetaceae; genus Scheffersomyces; species Scheffersomyces broadrunensis. The sequence continues at coordinate 95,715 of JAJMJS010000005.1, read as the reverse complement.
GAAATATAAGACTATCATTTGATAACTATACTACTCCCAGAGGTGGAAATTTAATATACAGAAGGGAGTTATTTGATGTTAAGCATCAAGTAATGACTGAAGATAATAGAGATAATGCTAATGCCAATAATATCCTAATAGATGAAAATAATACTGATTTACAGAAGAATGTATATGAAGGAGGATTCAAAAGCTGGGAATGTTCATACGATACGATTGATAAATTATCGGAATTAACTAATGATAGCAAGTCATCATTAATAAATAATTACCAATCATTTTTAGATTTAGGATGTGGAACTTCATTACCAAGTTGCTATTTATTTTTACAATTATTACAAAGAAAAGCATCAAAGCCAACTAGTATAATTTTATCAGATTTCAATTATGATGTATTAAGATTGGTTAGTTTACCAAATTTATTAATCCATTGGGCTTCAACTTTATCACTTGATAAATTGGTTGAATTAACTACATCTGAAGAAAATCCCACTTTCAATAATGATGAATTATTAGTGACAGAACTATTAATAACTGAATTTAAAAATGATTTAACTAAATTTAAGATTGATTTAATTTTTGTATCTGGATCATGGGGTATACAATTTAATAATATAATTAAACCCTATAATATTGATTTTATTATAAGTTCTGAAACTATCTATTCACTTGAAACATTACCGATAGTAGCAGAATCAATAATTGAAATCTTAAGTCAATCTAGAAGTCAACATAGTCAAGCTTTAGTTGCTGCTAAAAACATCTATTTTGGAGTTGGAGGCTCAGTCATTGAATTTTTGAATTATTTGAATACAATTAAGAGTGAAGAATTTAAAATTAATATTGAAGAGATAAATGAATCACAATTAAGAAGATCAATAATAATCATAAATAAAGAATAAAAAAATTAATTTAAACATATATATAACTGCATAATACAAATTAAAAATAAATAAAGAATAAAAGAAGAAGAACTCTTTATTGCAAACTAAAACCCCAAGAAAAGAATCGACTAATATTTTATTGAAAGACGAATCAAATTTTATATATATATATAAATTCTATAGCAAAAATGATATAAATTTAATAATTGTAGTTTATATGGCCTGATAATATTGTTTCATCTTACCAAATTACACGACCCCCCACCAGTAGGAACCAATAATCATTATGGGGATATTAATTATGCGAAAAAAAGAATAAAAAAAAAAAATAAAAAAATTAAATAAAATAAAAAAAATTTGAATATATATAAACAAGATCTTTTTTTATTTATAATTTTTATTTTCTATTTTGATATATTAAAAAGTATTGAAAGTTAGTCATATATAATATAAGGTATGTAAATTATAATTCATGTTCAACATTCATTGTTTTATTTCAAGTTTGTTGTACAAAATTGTGTTTCCCAGTCAACAATTGTGTGTATGTGCTGTTATTCAATGATAGTAAATTAAGTAATTTTCTTTTACTTTAATGCAATCAAGTAAGCCTTCAAAAGACTCAATAGTTAAGTATCAATAATTAATGTAAGTTGACGAATTCAAGCATATAAGTGATTCATATTGATATAATCATCATCCAACAATACTTTAGTCATTATGTAGATGGAGAAGTTTTTTTTTTTATCAATTAAGAGACTAAAAAAGAATTTACTGTCAAATCCACCAAAAATTTCAGTACTAGAAGATTATCAATCATATCAATGACTATATGAATTGCAATTGATATGATTTAATACTTTATAATTTATATTTATATTTATATTATAAAACTATTTAATTGTAATCATAAGATTTATAAAATCTAAAGGTCGTTCATTCACCACTTTCCATTGGTCCAATCAAAATTTTATTTTATTTTTTTTATTGTTTGAAAGTTCCATACACACATAGTTAACAGAACCACAACCCAGAAAAAAAAATATTGTAATGATATAGTATTAATACTAACTTTAAAATTATAGAAATGTTACGTCAATCAATTCAAAGATTAGCCATTCGTCATCAATCTACTGTGGCCAAAAGTATTCCAAGACCTTTATCAAATGCTTATGTTGGAAAATTAGAGGCTAGATGGATTTCTTTACCAAAAGAAGATCAAACTGCTTTAATTGATGATTTAAAAACAAGAATGGAATTACCATGGCAAGAATTAACTCCTGCTGAAAAGAAAGCTGCATACTACATTTCATTCGGTGAATGGGGTCCAAGAAAACCTTTATATGGTCCAGGTGATAAAGCTAAAGTAGTTTATGGTGTACTTGGTGGTGTTGTTGCTTCAGTTGTTATATATGCTGGTATTAGATTTGTTTCTGCTCCAGCTCCAGCTACAGTAAACAGACAATGGCAAGAAGCTTCTGATGAATACCTTAAATCAAAGAATTCCAATCCTTTCACAGGTTATTCTCAAATTCAATAAGCAATTGGTTTATCTTCGAAAATATATTCATGAAATTACAAATTATTCTTTTTTTTTTTAAAAAAAACCGATTAAATCAGAATATGAAATAAAAAACAAAACAAAAACATTCATCCATCTTTCTGCATCCTCCCCCTTATAATTTGTTCCTTTTTTACTACTGCCCCACTCCCCTCAAGTAATGAATGAATTGACTTTCATTTGTTAATTTACTAAAGAAATTTAGTTTTAGTTATTATTTATAATAATGAGTTTTATTATTTTTTTATGTCTTACATTTTAATAAAAAACATAAATATAAATTTTTTATGAAATAAAGTATAGATTAAAATCGTAGAAATAATAGACTACATGACAGTGCTTTCATAAAATATCTTATATATTTTTCTACTTTTTTTTTTGTTTAAGGATCTGTATTTTACATGCTATTAATTATAAAGCAAATCTTTTAATAAAAGAAATGATTCTATGCGAGGGAATATATGATATATGACTTATAGGGTTAAACTTCTTAACGGTATGGAGCATCGGCATCAATACAATATTGTAATTCTTGTTCCCATTTATCACCATTTTCTAATAATTTTTCTTTATTATATAATAATTCTTCTCTTGTGGCAGTAGTATATTCAACATTTGGTGATTCAACAATGGCATCAACAGGACAAGATTCTTGACAATAACCACAATAAATACATTTTGTCATATCTATATCATATTTGTAAGTTCTTCTTGAACCATCGGCTCTTTCTTCTGCTTCAATTGTAATGGCTTGAGCTGGACAAATAGCTTCACATAATTTACAAGCAATACATCTTTCTTCACCACTTGGGTATCTTCTTAATGCATGTTCACCTCTAAATCTTGGAGAAATTGGACCTTTTTCAAATGGATAATAAATTGTATATGGAGCTCTGAAATACATTTCCAAACAAATATACATTCCTCTGGCAATTTCACTTAAGAAAAAGAATTTCGTAGCTTTACTTAATGCACTTTCACCACTTTCTTCCCAAGTTTTTGGCCTTGGAAGTCTAAACCCTTTAGGATAAACTGATTGTTTTGAACCACCAGTGGTTAAATATTCAGATGTTTCTGCTACAACTGCAGCTGGTTTGAAAAGTTTGGAAGTAGATGATAACATCATACGCTGATTTATGAATGATTGTCTAACAAGAGTTCTTGTTATCCCTTGACTAAACATTTTTATGTATATATATGAATGAGATGCTGTGAATATTAATTATGATCTATTGCTTTGTATTTTTTAGGCTCAATCGTGGGAATTAAACAATAATTGATTTAAATTTGGAATTGACAATATAACGAGATATAACAATAACTCTCCAGATACTACTAAACTTATATGAGTATAATATAAGTGTTATTTTAATTTGTATATTGGTTTCAATTGTTTGGTATTAGATTTTCTTTGAGAGAGTTTTAAATTTTTTTTTTTTACTTGAGTAAGATTAAAATAATACAATTTTATTGGCTATATATTTTTGGAGTGTATGTACCAAATTGAATTTTTTTTTGCAATTATTATTATTAATATATATAAACAATGATGTATTCTAAAAGTTATAAATATAAGAATGATCCTAACAAGAGCAATGCTATTACAAAATTTCCCACCACTACCACTTGTAACAATGTTAAATGAAAATATATGTTCTACTATCTATTTAAATCTTATTTCGGATTAGCATAACAAAAATTGGAGAATAAACATTTTCTGAATATTCTTTGTGTTTCTTTATTCATCTCTAAACTACCAACAACAATACTAAATATGCTTCTTGACTTCAAAAACCAACAGTATGTCCTAGTGGTCGACACTTCAGCCAAAGATTCAGCCAAGGGCAAATGCTTAAATTACAGAGCTCCTTTAATTGGAGACACATACATTCATAGTAATCCAGAACTGGATGTTTCAGTACCATATAGCAATTCACTGGAATTTTTCTTTGATAACGTCAAATCCAAGTACAAATTGGAGGTAACCATACATTTTGAATTAGGTGATGAAGATGATGGTCAAGGAATGTTGGATCTTTTGAGAACTATCGTGAAATATAAAGGCTGCAATTGGATTTGGAATCTCTCAATTCACAAATGCTTTCCAAAAGGAAGAGCTGGTAAGATGAGCCTTCCTGTTGATTTGCTATCTTTGATTGAATGGAAATCATTTCGGTTTGATACGGATTATTTCTACTTTATTCCTGAAAGCAAAGAACTTGAAAAAGATATTAACTACAAGGACTTAGCATTTTGTTCAGCTGAAATTTCTGTTGGTTGGTTGAACAAAAGCCTAAAAGAGCTTTATATCGGTGAAAAGTTGAGAATACTTGAAGATGCTAGTACACTACAAATTTAGAGTCACATGGATGCAAATGTTACGATATTAAGACGAGCTATCATTGGGGTCAATTTCTTAACAATCATGGTAAACTGACTAAAAAATTTAAGCTAAGGCATTACGTAAGCTCCAAATATTGTGAATGTATGACAAATTTAGAAGAAATTGAACTTGTTGCCAACAAATAGGGGTCATATAGTGATGGTGATGTTCATTATTATTGTGATAAGGTTATGGCGATTACTTTTAATGGTATTACAATTTATTTGGATAAAATCGAGAAAGAAGAGCTGAGCGAATGCTTAAAAGCTATTTTGAAAAAGGCAGGATAGAAAAGAATGCTCTTTCATTTCATCAATAGACATATTAGCTATATTAGTGATACGACGGGGAATATTTTTGGGAAAACGACCAAGAATTTGTAGAAGATTAAAATATGAGATTAGTTTAGGTAGCAAAAAGACAATATTAGACATCGTGTTACTAGAAGGACAAAGTGCTACGTACTATCTATTCACTTCACACAAAAGTATTTCTCAATATTTGAAAGTTACTATTTTAAAGAGAGTATTTATTGTAAGGACAAGGAAGTGAAACAATCAACAAATAATTGACACATTAGAACTCTGTTAGCAGTTTATTAGTATAGCAGATTTGGTACTAATAATAATTCACTTGGCTAATTTTTACAATGAATGAAAATTGTAAGTATGCATTAATGATGAGATTCTATTTACGATTACATGATTATCCCATTAATCTTAAAGCAAGTTCAACACTGGCAAATGTACCTGCACTACATGGAACAGCTCTTAATAAGCATGGTACTATACCTCTCCAAAATCCTCTAAAACCATGATTTTGATATATATACTTTGTAGTCTTTAATACTTGTCCATTAAATTTACTTTCAGATCCAAATTTATCACTTTGAATATTTGATTTTATAACATCGATTGGATATGACGATAACCATAACGCATTACCTGCTAATGCACCACTAACTAATAATTCCGGAGTACTAACTGCATTTCTGGATTTATAATGTTGTAAATCTATAATTTGTTGAATTAAATATTCATAAGTTAAAAACCAAACACCATACGCTTGAATTTCTCTTAATAAGGTTATACTAAAACCTCTGAATATACCATTTTTTATTCCCTCATGCTTATAAATAGTTTTAACTGTATCAAGTAATGAATTCTTCTTATTGGATTTATTAGATTGACTTAAAATACGTAATTGTTCAATTGGACCAGCAACTGGAGTATTAACAATTCCAGCAAAAGCACCAGCAAGATAAGTTTGAGGCCATAAATTAATATCTGACGTTTTATTATAAGTTACAAATTGCCTTTTTGCTTCATGAAATCCATAAAATTGTAATGATACACATACTCCCACTCCAAATAATGGTGGTAAAGTACCCTTATAAAATGCTAATAATCCTTCATTTTTAATTACTTGTTTTATGATTGACAATGATGATGATTCATTGGAAGTTTGTAATCTTATCTTAACTAAATCGGCTGGTTGACCAATTAATACTTGAGTTGCTCCTCCTATAAAACCTGCCGCTATATCTTTTGCTTTTCTTATTAATGAATTATCTACCGGTTTAATTGGTGAAGATGACGACAAGTCAATCAACTCTGAGGGTTCACTAGACATCTCTATTCTTTGAACTTGACCTCTCTTTCTTCAAACTTGGCAATGAATTGAAATAATTTTACTGCAATATTCTATAATGTCTATTTTAATTTTTTTTTCAATCTAAAATTTCGTTATCAGTGGTGTTTACAAAATCGCGTCTATAATTGCACCTTAACACCTGACTCATAATTACTATTTTTGCAATTTTAAAATCTACAAGGATATTTATTTAAAATATAATTATACATTGCCTATCAAAAACTATATATATATAAAATAATCACTTTTCTATTAACCATTTAATAAACCTCCAATTGATAATGCGTGTGTTCTGTGAGCGGGCAGATCTTTTTTCTTTTCATCTTGTTTATTAGTAATTGATGAAGGAGTTGAACTGGTTGATTTAAATGCCGATGTGAAATCAACTGCAATTGGAGTTGATGTAGTAGATTTTTTATCATTGGCAGTTATGGGTGGTATTCTGGTAGGTATTGGAACTTTTAATTCCTTCTTAATTATTGGTGATGATCCATCATTAATATTTATCATGGGTAATTTTATATGTTCTGGATTATATTGTTGATGATGATTATAATAACCATACGGAATTGATGGAGGAGGACCAGGAACGGGACCAGGACCATTTGGTATTCTACCTGCACCTGCATAAGGTGGATAATATGAAGTTTGTGAATAAGTTGGTATTGGTGGGGGTAATCTTGAAATTGGAGGTGATGCTGAAGCTCTTGGAGGAGATGCTGAAGCAATTGGAGGAGTTGAAGTTGAACTTTCATTACCTGTATTACATTCATCTTCCTTTTTAACGGATGGTAAATTTCTCTTTCTTCTTTTGATGGTATTTCTTTTCATCCTTATAGGTCTATGAGATCCATGTAATCTATAATATAAACCACACGCATTACAAATAGTATTCCCAACATCATCTCTTCTCCATAAGGGAGTTATTGTCGTACCACAATTAAAACATGCAATAGCCAATGAATCCTCATCATCACCCGCTGGTGGTGGTGATATTATAGGAGATATAATCACTTTTTTATCACTAGTAATAATTTCATTAACAACTTTAGTAGATAATGTTGGATTTGAATTTGAGTCTGGGTTTGAGATTGATATTGAGACTGAGATTGGATTGGGGATTAGTTTTGATTCAGGTATATCACTTATGCTGGGAGTTGGACTTGATATTGGTTTTTCTCGTTCCCGTTTAGATACAACGACTCTATTATTATAAGCAGGACAACCTTTACAAGCGGCCGAACCACCGGTACCATTACATCTTCCATCACCTTTACAAGAGCCTTCTTCAGTTTTTGTTATAGGGATTGTATTAGGAGGTCTTTTTAAATTGACGGGTCTATGAGTATTATTTGATCGAAGATATAATCCACAGGCATTACAAATTAATGTACCATCAGGAGCTCGTCTCCATAAAGGAGTTTTTGTTGTGCCACAGTTTGAGCATTGTTGACCATCATCATCTTTTCCCAATTGTATATCGACATGAGAGGATGTTGTTGGACTGGTACTTGATGTATTCATATTTGTGTTTGTAATTGAAGCGGGAGGCGACTTTGGAGATTTCAAACCGGATATAGATGGAGTTGTACCTGGCGAACTATTATTATTATTATTCTTATTATTGGTATCTATTATATTTTCATTATCCTTAGATTGTAGTACATGTGATTTCCCATTAGTTTCTAGAGGTATTATACCAGGAGGACTTGCTGTAAATGTTGACATTTTTTTGTTATACGTAATATATTGTATGATATCGTTATAGTAAACTTAGCTATATGTTAACTTGATAAATACATATAGTTGACGATAATATGATATGATAATATTCTTGTTATTATTATTATTAGATTGATTTAGACCGTTGAATATGAAATAGATCTTGTTTTAACAAGACTGGATATATCGGTGGTGGAAGGTATCAAGAAAAAAAAAATACACTAAGTTAAAGATTTTCTTGTCGTTTTATAAAGGAATATAAAATCAAATGAGATTAGATGGATGTGATATAAATATGCAATAGGGGTATATAGATATATTTATATTTATATTAGTATTGTTATTATTATTAATATTATTATTAAATCGAAATATTTGCAAGAATAAAATTTTGAATTTTGATAAATGATTTTCGAAAAATGGAATAAGCTAATATATATTAATGTAATGAGTGACCAAAAGCTTAGGATAGTTAGTGTACTTATTAAAACTAATCTAAATCAACTAATATATTATATATGTATATATATATAAATATATATATTGAAGTGACAAGTAAGAATTAGTAAAGAAATCCAATACAATACTAATAAATTATTAAAATATATCTATTATCTATTATAATTTCTTTCTTTTGATTAATAATAGTAATAATAATAATAATAATTTGTTAGTAATTATTAATATTAACTGGGTTGGGTGATGTAAATTTTATCAGTGACTGTAGAAAAATTTCACTGAAATAAAAAGATGTTTTATTGGAGATGAAATGATGAAATGAAATGAAACAATTAAATAAATAAATATATGTATAACTTCTGTTATTAAACTTTAAACATTAAGACTTTGAATCTAATGATTATGAACAAAAATTTGAAATAAGAAAATTCGATGGTTTAGATTAGCTATTTATTAATATATTTATTAAAATTCTCGTTTGGTTAAAATAAAAAATTGTGGGTAATGAAAAAAAAAAAAAAAAAAGAAATAAAAAAGAAAAAATTCTAATGACCATGAAGACGACATTCAATTTTTATATTAGATAAAACTTTATTAATATTATTTTTCTTGTTACTATATTATAATCATAAGGTTATAGAGTAGACTATACATATAATGATTACTATTGTAATATCTATAAGATCTAATAATTTCTTCTATAAAATTAATTAATGAAAATTAATTAATTAATTATATGTATATAAAGAATGTGACAATTTGGTGATGAAATACGAACGACATTCCAATATAATCAGATTTGATTCTGAAAAATTATTAGTCAGCTCTCAGATCTCAGCCAATCACAATTAACAAATTAGTCATCTGTCAAAAAAAATACATCCTCACACAATAAAAAAAAATATCATTAAAAATGTCGCACTCTACTAAGTAAGTAAAAATTTCATGGATTTAAAGAGAGATCAACAGAGATCACCCTATTATCGCAGATCTCTTCATATACTTAATGAGAACAATGAGATTTGATTATAACGTTATTTTGGTTTAGATGCAAAAATGATTTATTATAGGTTATTATAAGATATACATCTTTACTTTCATGTATTATATTTTACGTAGATACAGGAGGTCAGTTCATTTGCAATAATTATTATATACTATTATTTCACACACTTCTATTTTTAGGATATAGTCTAATTAGAAGTAATGTAATTGTAGTTTTCGGCTTAATCTTTTTTGAAATTAAAATAAACAATAATAATAATTAGCTCATATACATTGTACACACCAATTAAGAAGAACTAAATTAGAAAATAAAAAATGAAGGCAATTCCAAACTTTCGGTTCGGTTATTCAATGATATTTTATTATAAATATTGTGTACTTGAGAACTTGCATACATACACCCTGATTATTTTAACATACAAAATTTTTAAGGTACAAAATTTTTAAAAGGAGAACGCGTCGCGTTCCAAAATAAGTTTTGTTTTCTTTTAATGTTATTAATTATTTATTTACCTTTTACAATATACAGGAAATTGGATACCAACCCAAAAAAAAGAGAAACATTTTCATCATTCAAAATAATCATAAACAAACAGTAAAAGTTATTAAAGATAACGAATTTATATCTCAATCAAACTAATTAATCACTGCTAGGACATATACATCATCCCCATACATTGCTAGGATTGCTTTGTCTTGTGTACCTAAGCTTTGAAGTTCAAAATAAATACTCAATTCCTATTTATTTATTTATTTTATTTTATTTTATTTTATTTTATTTTTAGTTCATAAACAAACCCTAATAACAGGAATATATATGTATTACATACCAAATCAATTTATATCAATAACTTTTTAAGATAGAATACAAAATAATGAATTATCAGCGCCCGCCCTTATCTGCGGGTGCTAGCTCTTCGGCATATTCAACGAAATCAACCAATGAAACTATCACCGCTACCAATACAGCCCCCACTAGTTCATCATCAAATCATACATCATTCGAAAATGATCATAGTCATAATCATCATCAGCAACAACAACAACAACAACAGCAATCACAGCATAATGAATCTTCTTCGACAGTCACTCCCAAGCTACGCCGATCACATTCAAGAAAACCAACGTTGGTTAAGCAAACTTCACCATCCATTTTTATAAATAATAGTCAATTAGAATATTTCACTGATAATAACTTTTCAAGGTCATTCAATAGTTTAATGCTAGACGATATAAAGCAAGACTTAACTGAAAGTAATGAATCAACATCATCATCAAAGTCAACAAGAAAGAAACTAAATAAATCTCCTCCATTTAATGTGAAACAAGTTTATATAGATAATTATTTAAATGATACTGTTCATGATGATGAAGATTTTAATATGAGTGATGATGAAATTATCAAAAAGGAATTTGATGTACCTAATTATACAAGTCCCACATTGATTGTTAAACCTAAACGAGTAACAAAATCTTCAACCAGTTTAAAAAGTCATAAATCTAAAAAACTGGAAGATTTCATATCCAATTCAGAAGGTGAAGATACTTTAAAGTCTCAACAATCATCAATTAAAAGATCATCTAAATTCTTAAACTTATCAATTGATTCGAATTTAAAATCATTAAATAATTCCAATAATACTAATACTAATAAAGTTTCTGAAGATATTGATTGTATAAGTGATTTAAATGAAATTGATTCTTCTATATTATCAAGAAGTAGAGAACAAACTCCAATTGAAAATCTAAGTCCAATGATGAGAAAAACTCCTGATAAACATGAATCTTCAACTATATCAATTTCATCTATGAACACAAGTACAGTTAATAATAATAAATTCAAAAGACCTCATAAATTAGTTAGTCAATCACCATCACCATCATCTAATAAAGCTATGAATTCAACCAAATCATTCCTTTATCAATTTAATAGATCCCCTGATCATTTCTTGAAACATAAAAACACCAATGATGAAAATCAATTAATTCAACCTCAAATTTCGCAACCTCAACAACAAACAAATTTATATTCACCGTCAAGATTAGGATTAAAAGGATTTAAAATGTTCAAGAATGCCAACAAAGATGCTATAATTTCCCCCAATCGACTGACGCCTGAAAGACCCAAAACTTCAACAAATTCAATATTTGATAAAAACAATGATATTAATAGTACAAAATCAAGAAAAACTTCATTAAATTATAATAATTCACCATTTCATAAACCAAGTTCATCTCCAATCTTATCAACCACTGTTAATTTAGAATATTATAATGTTGAAGATATAGATATTGATAGTCCTTCAAAAAATCGTAAATTGTCAAGTTCTTCAAGTAATTCAATAATAATATATCAAGACAATGAATCGAATCGAAGAAACTACTCGTTGAATCATATACCGGCTCCTCCACCACCAGCTCCTCCATCACAACAACAACAACAAAAACAGCAGCAACCTCCAATCTTACAACTACCTCCTCAAGAATTCGATGATAAAGAAAATAAAGCATCCTATAAGTTTGTTAAACCATTACAAACAGCATTCAAGTCAGCCGGATTATTAAAGAAGAATAGTATAGAAAATACTAAAAAGAAATTACCCCCAGAAACTCCCATGAAAAAGAATCCATTAATGGCAATAAACACCAATACTTTAGATAATATTGATAGTAATGCAAACAGTAAATCAAGCTTATCTAATATAATATCTTCAGCACATGATGAATCTATTGAAGAAAGTCTGGAGGTTTCAATTGAAGTAGGGAGAAATCATAATGCATCATATATAAGTGATTCTACGGCCAGTTTCTTTAGAATTCCATCATCTAACAGTGGATCAACTACTAAGCCTAAGAATAATACTACTAATATTAATAATAATCCAATTCAATCATCTTCAATGAGTAATAATAGTTTGAATATACTTAGTAATGTCGATTTAGATATAGATTTAAGTTCTGATGTTGAAATTAGTATACCTGAAACACCCACCAAATCAGTCAAAAGATCACATTCATCTCCATCAAATTTCAGTCCAATTCAATTAAAAAATCATAAATCTCGTAATAATAGTAAGAAAAATTTAAGATTAGAAAATACTATTGATATAACAGTAACTCATACTCCCAAAAAACCATTTGAAGAACCTTGTACCCCGACCAATCCATTATTCTTTAAGTCGTTAGGAGGTGGTAATCTATTAAGAGATAAATATATCAACGGCAGTAATAACAATTCAATAGTTCAAGATGAAGATACTACTTTAACTGTACCAACTACACAAATACGAGATAATGGACAAGGAAAAGTAGAAGGAATAGAAATTATTAAACCTAAAATTGATGATCATTTAGTTGAAAAATTTGGAATGAAGAATATTAAATATCTTGGGAGTGGAGAGTTTTCAATTGCATTTGAATGTTCATTTCAAAATCAAAAGTTTGCAATTAAACGATCAAAGAAACCAATAATTGGTAAGATTGAACGTAAAGTTATTATGCGAGAAATTGAAGCATTAAGATTTTTAACATCGGTCAAAGACAATGAAAAGGAAAACTTGCAAGAACAAGAAGAGGGCAAAGAATATTTGGTTTATTTTATAGAAGCCTGGGATTTTAATAATTATTATTATATTATGACGGAATATTGTGATAATGGTACTTTATATGAATTCTTAGAAGAGAACAAAACTTATAAACTTGATGAATTTAGAATATGGAAAATTCTAATAGAAATTCTTAATGGACTAAAGTTTATTCATCTGAAGAACTATCTCCATTTAGATTTAAAACCTGCCAATATATTTATTACATTTGAAGGTTCTTTGAAAATTGGAGATTTCGGATTAGCAACGAAATTACCCATATTAGAAAAAGATTTTGATATAGAAGGAGATAGGAATTATATTGCTCCTGAATTAATTAATGATAAAATTTATACTCCATTTGCTGATATTTTTAGTGTTGGATTAATCATTTTAGAAATAGCTGCTAATATTATACTACCTGATAATGGTACACCATGGAGAAAGTTACGAAGTGGAGATTTAAGTGATGCAGGTAAATTACTGAGTGATAATCTTAGCATTTTCTTACAACATCAAAATTTTTCATCAACTACTTCTTACGTTTCATCATCTAATCAATCTTTGAATCTCAACAGTTCTACCAGCAATTTATTCAACCCATTGAATATCAACAACATCAATAATAGTAATAATAATAAGAAGGGTAGTAAGATGATTAAATTGCAACAACACCAACAACAGCCTAAAAGCATCCATGAATTAATACCACCTGGTGCACCTGAATTTTTAATCAATGGAGATTCAATGAATCTAGATAAATTAGTTAATAAGATGCTAAGGCCCAATCCATTTGATAGGCCCAATGCAACCACAATCCTAGATATGGAAGAATGCGTTATTATTGAGAATAGGAGAAAAGCTGGTGCTACAATTTTTGAAGGTGAATTTGGGCCAAATATAGATGATGATGAAACTTAATAAAATTACTTTTCTAAGTTATTTTTCTTATAAGGCAATAAATCATTTAAAAGATAAAAGCTTTCAACTTGTAGACATGAAATGAAGTCAGTGGACTGGTATTAGAGCCACCTTCTTTTTGTAGTAAAATTAAAATTATTTTTTCACAAAAATTACCAAGCTACAAATATTGCATAACAAAATTTACTACAATTGCCAAATCGAATTGCATACCCAAAAATTTGATTAGCATAACAAATATTTCACTATAAATATAAAGAGACTTAAACAGTATTTGTGAATTATGTTCTGATTTATTTCTTCATCATTTATCTACAAATGACAGTCACTTTAATACCCGATATTTGGTATCAAATATTAGAATGCATCGGATTTTCTTCATTAATCAACAGTAAAAACTACATAAACGATGAATATAATGATGCATCTTGGGGAACAGATATGGTACTTAACTTTAATAACCATAAGGTAGCCTTAAAAGTTGATACTTCAACCAAAGATTCTGCCAAGTACAAAGACATTAGCGAAAGAACTCCATTAATGGCAGAAGTATTTACACATAATAATCTCGACTTTCATCAGGTATAATCAAGCATGCTCATGTGCTCACGTTAAAGAAGAAATTTATAGCTTTGAGGAAGTTTCTTGGGAAGATATAAAACAATACATAGAGAACTAACCTTATTTGAGAACGGAAATAAATTTCCTAGGGAACAATTTAATTTTGTATATATGAATGAAATTAATTATCTGAAATATTCACTAATTTGAATATACGACTTAGCAACAAATGCAGTAATAATAAATATAATAATAATCACAGTAAAATAAAATTATACACTACAAAATACATAATTATAAAGTAATTTAATTAATTTAAATAAAAGCGGCATAAAAGGAAACTAAAATTTTTTAAACTTTTGAAGTTCTTTAGAAAACTTTGTTAAGTCGATTTGTTGGACACAAAGTTTTCTAGTTAATTTTCCTATTTCAGTTTCTTTCAAGTCCATTTTTGAAATAACCATGGCTAAATGCCTAATCTTAATACAGCTATTTTCTCTAATGGATAAATTTGGGCGCCCGCTGCGTAAAATATCATCTAGCTTCAGCTTTATGCTGATGTTCTTGGTCATAAGAATGAATAAGTTTAAAACCAATTAATTAAAACTAAAACTAAATATGTATATGATGTTAGTATGGAGATATACAATACTCCTTTAGGTTATATTACCTAACATTGTATTAAAAGTTAAGATATGTTCTGATATGTTATGATCTATACATGTTATGATCTATACATGTTATGATCTATACATGTTATATGTAATTAATATTGCATGATTGATTGATTGATTGATTCATTGATTGATTGAATATTGAAAAAGAATAATCGTGGCAAAGGGAGTAAATTTATACAATGTTTTGAATATTACATAAGAAATTATATAATCAGATTGAAATTTTTTAAGGAGAAAGTTTTAGTGATATTTTTAATTAGGGAGAATTAATTAGGGAGAATAATTAATTAATTAATTTTACTGTGTCAACTTTACTGGAACAATAATTTATAATAATAACTACAATATAGATTAATAATAAATAATTATAATAATTAATAATAATCTTTTTCTAAGTTGTTAATTAAATTTAACTTAACTACACCAAAGATCTCAATGTACGTTAACGTAAGAAAGAGCAAGGGGGGAGAGAGGGGAGGGGGGAGAGAGATGGGAGATTGCCATATATAAATATATTTAATTGGTGACAAGATTTCCTAGATCTAGTTTATATATATTTAATCTTTTAATATATATGACTATTGCCAAGAACAAGAGCATATAATTATGATCAAATAATATTGAATAATTTATAAGACAAGAGTCTTTTAATAATAATTCTTATTAACAATAAATATTCGATGATTTTTTTTTTTTTTTTTGTGTAATACTCTGAAACATAATCTTAAGGGGACAATAATATTTTATTTTAAACGGTTTATTATATTATTATTATCATCTCATATATTAATAATATATAAAAGGGGGATTATAATAAGAAATATGATATAATAATACGATATTTTTTACCCCTAGGTTTTAAGTTACTACATTGATGAAATTGTATACGGTTGAATATTAAGAATTAAATTGAATTAGCTGTAATTAAGAATGTTATATTTAAGATTTAATAATTTAATTTAACTTAATTTGATATATATATAAATATATATGTATATAATTGAATAATTCTAATTTAATACAAACTATTTTAATTAAATAAATTACTAAATTTAGTCTCTTTCTGTTGTTTAATTATTTTTAAATTTTTTTTTTTTTTTTTTTTTACCCCTAACTACACAAAATAAAATTAACACACACAGAATGAGATCATAATATATAAAATTTTATATATATATAAAAATTTTAATTAGAAACATTATTTTCATTTTTTAAAGGTATTTCTTTCTAATTCCATCATTATTATATTAATATTATTATTATTATAATCATCATCAATATCATCAATATCATCAATATCATCAATATCATCAATATCATCAATATCATCAATATCATCAATATCATCAATATCATCAATATCATCAATATCATCAATATCATCAATATCATCAATATCATCAATATCATCAATATCATCGATATCATCAATATCATCAATATCATCAATATCAATATTCTATATTACGTCTTCATCTTCATACCCTTAATTATTAATCATTAATATTTTAATATACTACAATAATCGATAATATAATAATTAATAATAATAATCAATAATAATAAGATTCTACATGTTCATATATTATTACTACATTTAAACATACCATGAATCCATTTGTGATAACCTCTTCAAAAGAATCATCTTTAACACCACATCCACATCCACCACCCCCATCATCATCATCATCATCATCATCATCATCAGCAACAACTCAACAACAGCAACAACAGCAGCAACAGACTAATCCTAATATATCGAGTCCTTCTACATATTCCTCCAATAATAATAGTATTACTAAAGTTATATCGTTTGAACATTTAGTTCGACCTCCAGCTCCAAAGTTTCATCAAGAGCACTCAATTTTTTCTCCTAATAGAAATAATAATAATACCAGTAATAATACCAATAATAATAATAATAATAATAATAATAATAATAATAATAATAATAGCACAACATCACCACATCCAACAAGTTCAACCACAACTTTAACTACTACTGCCACAACAACAACAACTTTATCAACTCCTCCAAATATTCATCGTCATAATACATATAGTAATGATTTTTATACTTCATTTTCCGATTCATCAATGATATCATCAAATTCAACTTCTTCATCATTATCATCGTCGCCACGTTTAGGATTAATGAATTATTCACCCAAACATTCCCGAAAAATCAGTTCATCTTCCATGAATAGAAATATGAAAAATTTATCCTTAAACCTTGGTAATAATAATATTAATAATAATAATAATCAGCAAAATTCTCAATCATCATTTTCTCACCAGATTAAAATTGGCTATCATTCAAATTCATCATCATTAGATTCAAACACAAATACACATACAACCTCAAATGCTTCACCCTCATTTAAAAGATTAAATTCAAATAATAATTCTACCATAACCAGAAAATTATCATTATCAATCCCATCAGATATTAATACGACAACTACAACTATAATTCAACATAATATAACCAATGACCTTGATGATGATGATAAAAGTCTTATAACTCCAGCAGTATCCAATACTCCCGCTATACCACCATTATTACCACGTCAAAAATCTCAAACTATTCATGATATTGAAATTACAAATAAAAATGGTATTCCGTTTAAATTTCCCAATAAAGATGGATATTATCTGCACATTAATGAATTTTTAGATAGTTATCAACCACAATTTCAACTGCCAAATATTTCAATTAATAAAAATAATAATAATGATCAATTTAATAAATTAAAAAGTCCTTTAATATTAAATGGTACACATGAAGTTACAAATAATTTAGCAAGTATAAATTTAAAAGATTTTGCCGAAAAGGATAATAATGATGCTACAATATCAACATCAACAACAACTGAACAACTATTGTCAACTCCATTAAAGTTTAAATCACCACCTTCATACCTTAATCATGATAATAATATTATTAATTATCATAGTATAAGTATAGATACTACAAATTTTCAAGTTCCAATAGAACTACAAGAATCAAATCAATTAAATGCATATCCTGATGGACCAAAAAATGTCTTAAACAATCAAATATTTCTTTATTCAGATCCCAATAGTTCCAAAATCGATATAAATGATTATGATTTAGTTATTAATGTTGCTAAAGAATGTACAGACTTATCACCAATTTTTCAAAATCAGTCATTTGGTATTAAAGAATATATTCATTTTCTTTGGTCTCATACTTCATCAATTTCTAAAGATTTATCCTATATAACTTCTAAAATTGAAAAATTTGATAATAAAGGTTTGAAAATATTGGTTCATTGTCAATGTGGAGTATCACGATCAGCATCTGTAATAGTAGCATATTTCATGTTAAAATTTAAAATTGGAGTTAATGAAGCTTATGAATTATTGAAGAGTGGGACTGATAATGATAATGAACCAATCAATAAGTTGATTTCAGAAAAGGGAAATCACATCGAGGCATGTGATAAGATTTGTCCTAATATGACCTTAATTTTTGAATTAATGGAATTTGGTGATAGTTTAAAATTAAACAATTAAGTTTAACACCTTAAAAAAAATTAAATAGTTTTATGTTTGCATTTGTTCATTTTATTTTATTTTTTCTCTTATGATTTTATTTCAATATCTTCCTTAGATTATATAGAAATGCTGACCCCCATTCATTCCTTTATATATATATATATATATATATTGTATATTCTATGTATTATTACTACATTAAAAAATATAAGTAATATATTGTATATTATCCAAACCTGTAAAAAAACGATACTAACTTGTAAAAAATGCGCTCACTAACAAACAAAAATTTTTTTTTCTTTGTGCTTTCAAAAATATAATCTACTTTTATTCAATTTAATAATTAAAATACAAGACATCATCATATTGGCTCCATCATATGGATGGAACGATCTATCAGGCTATACTCATACTCATAAAATAAAGTATTATATTGATATAGATAAATATAGTGTTGGTGTTTGTTTGGAGGAATTCATAATAATATCCTCAAGACTAAAAGCAAGCCATTTTATAAGATGTCATATAATCGAGGTGGAAGTCATTATAGTCCCCGATATGGGCCAAATTCCAATAATCCATCTAAGAAATATGAATCCCAATCGTCACACGATTCCAATCAATCAAGTTCAACCCCATCTTCCACGTCATCATCATCATCTCCTAATCCAAACAATTTAAATAATAATAATAATAACAATAATAATAGTAGACGAGAAAGAGAACGAGATTACTATGGCGGGTCTGGTCTAAATAATGGTATTTCAAATGTGCCTTATCGTTCAAGCCATAGTAGCAATCCCAATAATTCATTGGCTAGTAATGGGAAGTATAATAAATATGTTACCAAGAATACTTCGGGTCTATCATCAAGTATAAATAATAATGGTCAATATTCATCATCTGTAAAAAGTTCCAATCTTAATTCAAATTTAATTTCAAATTCAAATCCAAATACATATTACGGGTCAGCTTCATCAGCAGCAGGATTACCTACAAACGGTGCAATGCCATCATCATCATCTTCAAATAGTATACAGAAACGAAGACCTGGGGTGGATAGATATCCTTCTACTGGGCAGTTCTACTCATCATCCGTTTCATCAAATGAAGATCGTCCCCATCATTTACATCGTACCAATTCAGAAACTTCAAATTCAGTCAAAAATATACATCTAAGACATCAAGAAAAAGAACATAGAAAACCAATTTCTTCATCGTCATCAACTGGATATAGAGACGAAAGAAGAAAATCATCCACATCATCTAACCGTAGTATTGATTCAAATAATAACAATAATAATAATAATAATAATAGAGAGCATCATGATTCATCAACAACTCCAGAAGAAAAAGATATTACACCAAAATTATCCAGTATTGATACTATAAAGAAAAAATCATCATTCAGTGAATCAACTAGTGTAAGTCCTACTACTACAGACCCAAAGTTATTACGATTATTTGATGATGATATTAAAAATTCACCATCATTAGGTGTGAAACAAGAAAGTAAATCAGAAAGCGATAAGGAAGATAAACCAATCAAGACTTCATTTGCTGCTTATGCAAAGAAACAAAAGGAAATAAAGGCCCAAGAAGAAGTGAATGAACTTAAGAAGGATGAAGTTGAAAAAAATGAGGACAAGAATAATGCCGAAGTTAATATAGTAGTGAAAGTCAAAGTTGAATCTGAAGCTGAAGTTAAACAAATCTCTAATGAGGAAGCTGAAGTTAAACAAATCTCTAATGAGGAAGCTGAAGTTGAACAAATGTCTAATGGTGAAAGAGAAGAAGAACATCAAGAAACACTTAAGGAAGATGATAATGAAATTTCCAAGAAAGATACCCATGAAGTAGGTCACGAGAAATCGAAGGAAGACAGCTTGTCGAATGAAGATGAGCAATCGAAGAATGATGGCAATCAAGCAGAAATTGGGAAAGAAGATGAAGTCGACAATGATTCTGCAATAGTTAATGTTAAAGAAGGTGACACTACAATAATATCCAAAGATAATCCCAAGGAAGAAATTGTATCATTGCCACCTGTAAGTAGAGAATCATTAAAAAGTGAACCTTCAACAAGCTCCGGAGACACTTCAGTATTATCACCAATCAAGGACGCCCCATCAGAAGATTTTAATTTTAATGATCTTGCCACTATTAGAGAAAATGATCATGCAGATACTTCAAATATATTAGAAGATGATAATTATGAGGAATTGTCAGAGGCTGAAACAGTTCCTGCTAATAGTCCTGCTCGAGTTCATAAAGGTAGAAGACTTATACGAAAGAAGGAATATGATGAAGAACGTCATAATCTTAAAAGAAGAGCTTTAATGACATCCGATGAGGAAGAAGAAGAAGAAGAAGATGACGACGATGATGATGAAGAAGAAGAAGAAGAAATTAGTTCAAAGCGTCATGGTAATCATTTTAGTCATCGCAAAAGATTTACTGGCAAACCATATAAGATAAAACGTGATGCTGGTGGTAGATCATTTTTACAAAGAGCATGTAAGAAGGGAAACTTTGAAGAAGTTAAAGATTTTATAACACGAGGTGCAAGTGCTAATGAAAAAGATTTTTGTGGGTTTACTTGTTTACATGAAGCTGCTTTAGAAGGTCATACAGATATTGTTAAATTTTTAATCTTACATGGTGCAAATGTTAATGCCCAAGCTGATGCTGCGGGTGATTCAGAGACTGCTTTAATAGATGCTGCTGAAAATAAGCATTTTGATACTGTTAAAGTTTTATTAGACAATGGTGCAGATCCAACTATATATAATATTGATGGATTTACTGCATTAACAAAAATTTATAATGAACATAATGGAGAAGAAGGTTATCTGGAAATTATTAAACTTTTAGAAGAAGCAAATGCCAAATTTACCCAAATTCAGAAGAATGAAATTACTAGGGCCGCTTCTCCTGCACCAAGAACTATAGTAGAGGATCCAAATGATACTTATTTTGCAGATCTTATTAAGAGAAAGGGAATTTTCAAGTTTGCTGCTGAAGGTTCTAAGGAAGTAACAGCCAATTATTTTGTCTCTGGTAATAGTCTTGATTCGAAGCCAGATATATTAATATTGGCGGCTAGAAATGGACATTCTGAATTAGTAGATATCATTTTAGGATTAAATCCTACCCCTTATTATATTGATAATGAAAATAGTGTCGGACTTACTGCTTTACTTGCTTCTGTTGGAAGAGGTCATTATGAAATTGTCGAGTCCTTACTTTCAAAAGATGCTGATCCATTTAAGAAGAGAAAGCAAGATAATTTAAATTCTTTAGAAATTGCTGAACGTTCGGTCCATTATGATCAAAAGGAAATTAAACTAATACAAGAATATATGAAGAAAAAATTAGCATCTAAAAGTGGTGATATATCTATTGCTGCTTCAGCCGCTGCTTCTAATGTCAATTCCACAGTTACTTCTGCAGTACATTCAAATGCTGCATCTACCGTTGGTTCTGCCGCTGGCTCTTCGCATGCATCAGATGTTGAAGATGGTTATTTAACCCCTGTTTTGCCAGATAGAGAAGTTAGTAAATTAAATAAAACAAAGTCAAATGATGAAAGAAAACGAAAAATTGAAGATGGCACGATAAAGCCTTTGAAAAAGGTCAAATCGGAAGCCAAAATTAAACCACCACAACAACCACAGCCAACTAATAGCTTCCGTAAATCTTCAGTGCAAGATCAGCATGACAAATCTCCAATTAAACGGGATCAATCTATGTCGCCTCCTCCAGCTGATAAATTTAAAAGAAGTGGTAGTGCATCACCAACCCCAAGTCCAGTGCCACTAACAAAAGCACAGGAAGAGTTAAAAGCTAAAAATGCGTTGGAAGCTAAAATATGGCAAGAAAAGGCAGAAGCAAAGAAACGTGCAAGGAGGGATTTATTCTTAAAATCTGAAAAGGAGAAGGAACGTAGAAGGAAAGAAGAAGAAGAGTTGAGATTGGTAGAAGAGCTGAGATTAGCAACTTTGCGTGAAGAAGAAAGAGCAAGATTAGCCAAAGAAGCTGAGGCTAGATCCAAAAAATTACAAGAAGAGAAGGTCCAACTAAGGAAGAAGTATATAAGGGACAGCTATCCAGTTGGTCTCAAATATGCAAAGTTGAATACTGCCTTAACATATTCAGATATTGAAAAGTATTGCCCTTTATATATATTTGAGATTAATGGAGAAAATTACGTTGCAGATTTGCAAATTTCTTTATTGACCGGAGGTACAATAAGCCAACTATTATCCAAAGTAACGGATGATGAAGCTATTAAAGAGGCTGATGCTTTATGTAAATCCAGAATGTGGCAGTTATTTTTTGATATAATTGGAATTGATCCTAGGAATCCATTTTTAGATCCTACTAGACAAAAGAGTGATGGTCATAGGCTTTTTCAAAACTTATTGATTAAATTTATCAAGCAAGATGTTATAACTTCGATTGTTAAAGATAATTATCTGGTAACATATTCATATATCTGGGAACATTTAGATACAAAAAGTACAAAGGTTGTACTAGAAAGTTTAATTCCATATTCCGATGCTTCTGAAAAAGAACTCTTCGTTAATGAAGCTGAAATGGAAATTGTGGTTGATACTAACAATATTAACAGGTTCATTCCACATAATTTGGCCTATAGAAAAGACAGTGTCAGAGCCATCTCCAAATCCAATAGACCTTTATGGTGAATTCGAATTTAGACAATTTAGATTTGATTGCCCTCTTATTAATTTATATATTTCTTCTATAATTTTATTTCGATTTAAAATATGTATTATTTCAATTTTATGATTTTGTTAATTATATTCGCAGCTTCAAATATATATTTTTTTTTTATTTTTTACAATGAGCATTATACGGTTTCAGAAACTTTAATAAGGTCTAAAATTATCTACAAGTCCAAGTAGTCAATATGACAAATGAAAAGAAGTATGTATACATTACCTGGATTCATTTGAGTGTGAGAAATGGTATTAACTGAAATTGCTTTCTATAGAATATCTAGGGCGACCTTGTATGAGTCAGAGCCAATAAGCGAAGATGACAATCCCATACTGTACATGCAAAACATAGAATTCGAGTTTGTGGAGGTTGGACAAGAGTCGGAATATGAAAACGTGGACGAAGTAAAGTTAGTTAATGATGTTGATAGTCAAATAGAAGAAGACAAGAAGCTTCTGGATGATGAATTTGATTTTCCTTTATTCTCATTTGGTTCATCCACCAATACCAATACCAATACCAATACCAATACCAATACACACAATAATAAGGATATGGATAAAGATGGGAAAAATATTCTACACGAACAGCAAGAGAGAGGAAGAACATCTAACAGAGTCATGAAAGTGAGTTTACGGGAAGAATCACTAGAAATCGTTAAAAATGATAGACCCCTGTCATATTACTTCACTGAATACACCAAAGAGGAAAAAGATCAATTCTTAAAATCAGCTGTAACTTCAGATGACGTTTATGCCCAAATAAAACTATTGACTCCTTTTGGAGTTTCCAAATCTCCCAAAACTGTTGATTTAGATGTATGGAATCAAAAGATAGAAGAAGAGCTAAAAAAAAAACGTTCAAAGAAGAGAAGAGAAGGAAAGAAGAAAAGAGACAATAAGATAGCATGCCGTGAAAGAAAAGAGGATAGGTTAAAGATTGAAAAGAAACTCAAAAAGGAAAGAATTGCTAAAATGAAGAAGAAAATGTTTCATAAAAGAGGTGGTAAAAAGAATAAGAAGAAGGGTACTGGTACTATAGCAACAAAATCTGTCGCTACCGCTAAGTATAGAACTGAATAACAGCATAATGTATTGTAGCTTGTAATATTGTGTAATCTTTTATGAACTGTAATATTTTGAGATTCGTAAAAATGCGATCTTTGATCCATAAAAAAAAGAATGTGTAGACAAGAACAACACACACAAATCAATTTCTTTTGAATCGATTTAAACAAGAACTACGAAATCAATGACAAGTTCTCACGAGGTCAAGGGAGAGTTAGAAGACTTTGAGGCCTTTCTAGAACCTGATTTTCAGCCATTGGAGTTTGCTAATGACTTAGCTCTGGCAACAAACGGTAATGAATCCAATGAAGTAGATCTACTCACACCTATCAAGAAATTGAAATTTGATATTGATGAGTGTGATAAACGAATGAGCTCCATAGCTGCTAATAATTACGATGTTTTAGTATCTAATTTTTCAAGAATTGAAGATACAAAGATAATTTTAAATGATAAGATTAATCCATCAATATCTAGAGTCAACCATTCATTTGAAAGAATTAAAACAGAAGTTATCCAACCATACGACGAGGCATTAAGATTAAACAATGCGCTTAAGCGTATTCACTCGACGTTGGATTTATTAAGAGGGGCTAGTTTCTTTATTTTCTTAATCCAACAAATTGAACAACTAGAAAAGTCCTTAGATTCTAACAGTAGTAAAGATGCTGTTAGGTTAGCTAGATTACATGTCCAATTGGCTCAGTTATATGATACTGAAAACAATAATAATACGAAAGACTCCAATATTCTTTCCATTAAATTGATACGAGATTATTATCCTATCCAGATCAATAAAAAGGCAGCATTGATTGAGCAAAGCGTACAAATTATGTCCAACGAATTTAATCATCATTCAACATTCACCGAGAAAAATTCAAGTTTAGAGAATTCATTGGTTGTATATTATTTATTGGATGAAAATGGATTCTATCAATCGTTTGATAAATCAGTTATTAATAGGCAAGTTACGCAATCACTAACTCAATTATCCCGTGCTTTACAATCACCTAGAAACTTTACAGCAATAATTACCGAAGTTAAAGAGCATTCTGAAGAATATTTCCAAAAGCTATCCGATATTTTAACAGCATGGGAAGTATCAAAGAATCCAAATGGATCAGATCCTAGTAATTTTGAAGATGTATTAAAAAATCATTTTGAAGTAGAATCGCTATTTTATTTTTACTGGTCCAAATTAGGTCTTAAATTCAAAAAGAACATCGCAGCAACCATGGCAAGAGGTGGACCAACTGCAAAGAATTTGAAAATTTATTATGATGGGCTTAAGAATATTATTTTAACAACTTTTAAATCTAAGTATGAACGAGATTTATTATTGGATGCTATAGAAATAATAAATACAGGAAGATAAAAATAAAGTTAAATAAAAATTTTATTATTATATATAAATGTGAAATTAAAACACACGAATGGTAAAAGAAATAGAATGACAATGTAAAAAAGTAGGAATACAAAATAACAAAAGCAAGAAAAACATTTATGAACTTAAAAAAATGACTTTACTTATTGAGTAACTTTTGATTTTAAAGTTGTTAAAAAATCTCTGTACGAAGGTTCACTACCAATTTTATCTTCTACTAAACAACTGTAAGCCCACATTCTTAAAGCCATTAAATCACGTTGTTGTGAGATTTCAATAGGTTCATTCGAAGAACCTCCCACAACAACATATAAATTCTTCCAAACAATTGAATCTTTTTGTTCTCTTATTTTACCAATGATTTGACGAATTCTATAGTTAAATTCAGAATCTTCAATTGTGAATTCTGGTAATTCGGTTTTACCGGTCGGAATAGAATACAAGTTATCAGTACCAAATAAATCTTGCACTAATCCTGGGACAACATTGCCTGAAACCCATAAAAATAATTCACTTGAATTATCAATTAAATATAATCCATAGTTTTCCCAAGATACTTTAGAATCATTTATTGGTTCAGGTAATAAAATATCAGTTGAAATGATTTCTTCTTCTTCGCCTGTTTCTTCGTTCGTATAAACAGTCTTTTCGGGTAATCCACATGCATCATCCATATTATGCAAACCATATACTGTTGGGTAAATTGATTTAATTAATTGTTTGATAGGAATTGAACCTAAATTATTAAGAGCAGCAGCTCTATGATCAGATGGTACTCTATCAGATCTAAATCCTAAATGTTTAGTTAATGAAAATAACAATAATGGTAACATTCTTAAGTTAGTTGACAACTGTAAAGGTGATGCACCTGATACATTTCCAGCAACTAATTCCTTCTTGTAAAGATTTAAGATTTCAATGACTTTATTAGTTAAGAAATCTCTTGCTTCAGGTAATGAACTTGATAAAGCCTTTTCAATTGCTTTATGTGTGAAATAATTGGTAATAGCTAATTGATCAGCTGAAGCATAGATATCATTCAATTTTGATGATGTTGGAATTGCTAAATTCAATACTCTAATTCTTCTTTCACCAAATGAAGTTGAATGTAATACAGCAGCTTGGAAATACACAACTGGTTTGGTGACATTTTCTTCAATTGATATTTCAATACAATAACTTTGATCTCTTGGGAAAGTTGGGAATGAACATAAATCAGATGATCGATTAAAGAAATTTCCGTAAAACGAACTCATTCTGAAACCAGTTGAGCCTCTAACTCTTAAAACAGCCTCCATTGCAATATCTTGAGATAAATGATCACTAACTTCTTTTGATAATTTGGTTACATCTTCAAACTTAGCACTTGTCCAAGCAGGATAGAAATGAGTTTGACCAGCAGTAAAACGAGGTAAATTTGATAATGTTGCAACATCTTGATAAGCTGAAGAGGTTAAAAATAAATCAACTGTTACTTGAGATGAATTGCATTGAACTGCAAATGATTTATAAAAGCTATCAGCTGAAGTTAATAAAGTCTTAGCTTCTTTTGGTTTACCTGAAGAACCAGATTCATCTCTTATACTTAATTTTCCTTCACCAATACTTGGTAAAGATGCAGAAAAACAAACTAATTTACCACCAATATTGCTGACCAATTTATGACCTGATTTTAAAGCAGGGCCTAAAGCAAAGCCTTGATTGCCAGTATCTTCAAAATATGATGGAAAATCATTTAATAATTTTTCAATTGCTTGTCTACTTTCATGTAAATTAACTAATAAACCATCTGGTGAAGGTAAGAAAGGCTCATCAATATCAGATACGACTAAAGCTTCAACGCCTTCTAAGCCTTCATTAAATCTGAAATAATGTAAATTTGAATCAACTCCAATAAATGCAACTCTTGCAGTTTGATTTTTATTTGGGATTCTATCTAAACTTTCTAAAATAGTTCTTGTAATTGTTCCGGTTAAACCACTTTGAACTGCATTTATAGACACATCAATAATAAATGTATAAATTATTGGTTGGGGAGTTCTTGCCATATATTCTTTTGGAGCAATAAATTCAACAACAGCATGATTTAATTCCACTCTATCAAATTTATTTTTAACTTGACCACTAATTTCATCGTATTCAAAAGCAGAAGGAATATCATTTAATAAATTACAGAAGTTACATCTCCAACGTCTACCATTTTCTGCTAAAGTTATAAATGGATTAATGTAACCTCTACAACGACGACATCTACTAATGGTAGTATCTGATGTAACTGCTACTTTTTCTTGTTCAACAGTTAAAGCATTATAAGGCTTAACGATTAATGCTAAAGGTAATTTAGATTTCTTTAATAATGATGAACTATTTGGAATAACATTTAAAGTTGATCTGAAATAATCTGGTGAAGAATTTGCAGTTTCAGAGTTTGGTATTAAAGTTGTATTTGGTGGTAAGACTAATGGTGGTGGTGGTAATGTTAAATCTGAAATTGAAGGAGGTAATTCTCTTGATAAATCAGTGGTATATAATTGATTTAATGGTAATGATGGGGTTATATTATTTGTATTTGAATATGCACCACCTTGAGCTTGTTGATATTGTGTTTGACTTGCAGATTGTTGAGGACTTGCGGGTTGAGGAGCTTGATATTGATTATATTGATTAGCTTGAGGTTGATAATTATTACCTCCACCAATGTTCAAGTTTTGAAATTGTTGAACTGCAGGATCCAATGCATTTGGTGGTGGAATTCCTAAACCAATTGGTTGTTGTTGTTGATATTGATTAATTGGAGGAACATTGTTGGCAACTGGAGCTGCTGGAGCAACATACTGAGGTTGTGGATATGCTCTTCTTCTACCAGTCATTATTATATACGAGCAGACGGATTACAATTGATAATATTTTGTGGTAATAATTGTCTATCTTAATTATTATTAAAAGGAAAAATTACAATCGTACTATACGTCAATCTGATCAAAATGAAAATTTATGTCGTGGTCAATTTTCAATACTCAAATTTATTAAGGCACGCGTAAATATCAGGACTTTTCAAATATGTACGACAACATATCTATACAAATTAATAAATTCCAATAATTAAAGACATATAACAATTAATGGTTTATCTAAATAATGGAATGCAGTACAATTATTATTCAGAAGACTTGCTTGCATCTTCAAGCTGAATATTGTATACCTTCAATTTACATTTACAAATTATAAGCTTTTTGAAGAGAACCCCAGAAGAATTACAATTAAACAATAAAATGCTATAAATTATTTGATCTACAAACTTACATATCGTATCATTATCATCTATATAATCATTCTTATAAAGGTTGTGACAATCTTTTTAATTTACTTTCTAAATGGTAGCAACAAGTATATATCATAAAAAAATGCTCATTGTGCGGCTCAGAAGTATCTCCATAATGAAAAAAAAAATAATCAAAAAATTAATTATTTAATTATTATTGTTTTGAAAGTACAGACTAATTTACAATGAGTAAAGATAGCAAAGAAAAGAAAAGAAAGCATTCCGAAGAATCAAGTGATATTTCTGAAAAGAAAATCAAATTGAGCAAGGAAGAAAAGAAGGCAAAGAAAGAAAAGAAAGAACACAAGAAACATAAGAAAGATAAAGCCGATAAATCAGACAAGAAAGATAAATCAGAAAAGAAGGAAAAGAAGGAGAAGAAATCAAAGGAACCAAAATTCACTACTACTGTTAGTGGATCTGCTCAATCATCGCAAGGCTATACCCAAGCTGAATCATTAACGTCATTACCACAATCAGACATTGATTCATTTTTATCAACTAATGAAGTTACAATTGAAGATTCATATAATTTGAATTTAAGACCCATAATATCTTTTGATCAGATTGAATTAGATTCGAGAATTGGCCCAATTATTTCTAAATTTCCAAAACCAACTCCAATTCAATCGGTTGCATGGCCATATCTTTTAACTGGTAAAGATGTTATTGGAGTTGCAGAAACTGGATCTGGTAAAACATTTGCGTTTGGTGTACCAGCTATAAATAATATTTTAACCATGGGTAAGTCTGGATTAAATGTATTATGTATTTCGCCAACTCGTGAATTAGCATTACAAATTTATGATAATTTAGTAGAATTAACTAGTAAAGTTAATGTTGAATGTGTTGCTATTTATGGTGGTGTTTCAAAAGATGATCAGAAGAGAAAATTAAAAACTGCTAATGTTGTTGTCGCAACACCTGGTAGATTATTAGATTTATTAAATGATGGTGCCGTTGATTTATCAAAAGTTGATTATTTAGTTTTAGATGAAGCTGATAGAATGTTAGAGAAAGGATTTGAAGAGGATATCAAAACAATTATTAGTAACACATCATCCAATAAAAGTAGACAAACACTTATGTTTACTGCCACCTGGCCGAAGGAAGTTCGAGAATTGGCTAATACATTTATGAATTCTCCAGTAAAAGTAAGTATTGGAGATAGAGATGAATTATCAGCTAATAAAAGAATTACTCAAATAGTTGAAGTTATTGATCAATATGATAAAGAAAAAAAATTATTATCATTATTAAAAAAATATCATTCTGGTTCAACAAAAAATGATAAAATTTTAATATTTGCATTATATAAAAAAGAAGCTGGTAGAATTGAAGGTTTATTACAAAGAAATAATTATGATGTATCAGCCATTCATGGAGATTTATCACAACAACAAAGAACTCAAGCTTTAAATGCATTTAAATCCGGAGAATCATCATTATTATTAGCCACTGATGTAGCAGCTAGAGGTTTAGATATCCCAAATGTTAAAGTTGTTATTAATTTAACATTCCCATTAACAGTTGAAGATTATGTTCATAGAATTGGTAGAACAGGTAGAGCAGGACAATCAGGTATATCACATACGTTATTTACTGATCATGAGAAACATTTAAGTGGTGGATTAATTAATATATTAAGAGGTGCAAACCAACCTGTTCCAGATGAGTTATTAAAATTTGGTGGTCATACTAAGAAAAAGGCTCATTCAGCATATGGGGCATTTTACAAAGATGTAGATATGACAAAGACTGCTAAAAAGATTAAATTTGATTAAGAATAAAAATTATAGAATAGAAATGTATAGTGTAATGAAGTACAATTGTAGTAAATGCTAAATTTTGCAACTCATTTATTATTCAGGAAGTAGGAATCTATAAATCTGAAATATTTCTATTACAATTCCCCAAGTTTATTAAATTCATGAAGTTATTTTATTTGAATATATCATTTGCGTGTTTCCCAATTAGGCTATGTCCGACAATATATTTAATTATACGTGTCCTTGTTATAAGTTATATGGAATGTCCTGTATATAAAGTCCTTAACAGTTGGGTGGTACCACTATTTAAAATCCGTTATAATTGATTTTAATACCGTCAGTATACGATTATTAATATTAATAATATAGTTTACTGATATTGAATACACGTATATCATAACTAAGTATATAACATATATATCTAAATATATATAATATATATATACTGCTTATTTAAGGTCAAAGTAAGATAACCCAGAAAAGTGAAAGGAAATTTTAAACGTAACAAAAATTTACAGAAGAGAAAAGAAACGCTTAGAAAATTTGAAAAATTTAGAATTGCTTCTTCGTCTTCTTTTTCTTTTTGGTTTTTAATTTTACATATATACTAATTATTTAACATTCAATCAATCATAGATAACATATACAACTTATATATATATAATTAATTGATCATTTCATCCTCATAGAAACCTCTTTATTCTTGTATAAAGTTAAAATCATATAAAATAAATTAAAGTTCCTTCCTTCGCATAAAATTATAGCAATTGATAATTATGAAATTAATATTACCAAATTATTTAATAACAATAACGTTAATTCAAATACTATTTATATCAATTGTTAAATCATCACAAATTCCTTTATCAACTATTAAATTCAGTCCCTTTGATTCACCAGAATTTTGTTCACAAATTATAACTCCATCATGTAATACAACTTTTTCATACATAGATGAATTAAATAAAAATTTAAGACCATATATTTCAAAACTTGTTAAAACTTCATATTTTAAATATTTTAAAGTTGATTTAGATAAACAATGTAAATTTTGGAATGCTCAACATTTTTGTGCTACTGAAAATTGTGCAGTTGAAGTATTAAGTCCTGAACAATTTAATTGGTCAAATATTCATAATGATAGTCTTCAACCTAGTCAATTAGGAAAAATTAATCGAGCTGATACAACTGCCATTGATAATTCAATTGAAACTGAACCAATTGATACTTGTGAAGATTTAGATTATTCTCATTTTGATGAAGATCATGCTTGTGTTTATGTTAATTTGTTAAAAAATCCTGAAAGATTTACTGGTTATGGAGGTACTCAAGCATTTGATGTTTGGAAAGCAATTTATAGTGAAAATTGTTTCCCAAATACCAATCCAATGTCAATGAAATTAAATGATGAACCTGAACAATGTGTTGAAAAGAATTTATTTTATAGAATTGTTAGTGGAATGCATGCATCAATTGCTGTTCATTTATCAAATGAATATTTAGATGCTGAAACGGGAGAATTTTATCCTAATTTAAAAGTATTTATGGAAAGAGTTGGATCATTTAATGAAAGATTATCAAATATTTATTTTAATTATGCAATAATTTCTCAATCAATTATAAGATTATCACAAATTTTACCATTAAATCAATTTATTCAAAGTGGTTATGATGATATTTCTCCTACTCAAAAGGAACATGTTTTACAATCATCTATTGAATCTCAAGATATTTATGATGATTTATTAAATGAAATCATTCCTAATTTAAATCAAAATACATTATTTAATACATCAAGCTTATTTGTTGATCCATTATTAAAGGATGAATTTAGATCAAGATTTAAAAATATAAGTGCTATAATGGATTGTGTTGGATGTGATAGATGTAGAATGTGGGGAAAAATTCAAACTATTGGTTATGGTACAGCATTAAAAATATTATTTGAAGATGAAGAAGCTATAAATTTAAAATTTAGAAGAATTGAAATAGTGGCATTAATTAATACTTTTAATAGGTTATCAAATTCAATTCAATCAATTAATAATTTTAAATCAATGTATTTAACTCATTTAGATAATGTTAAAAAGGGAATTTCTAAACCAGGAGATTATGAAACAATTCATCAAAAAGTTAAAGGATTAGGATTTCCATTTTTTTCAACTGAAGAAGAAAATCAATCATCATTATCGTCAATTAGTCCATTATCTTCTTCAACTATTCCAACTTTACAAAAGATCTTATCACCGGTTGAAAAGGATAAATTATTAGACTCAACTCAAAGAGCGTTTATAGATGAATTTAAAATTGCATTCACTGATGTTTATGAAGCTTTTAAATTTGTTATTAGAAGTTATATAAATTTCCCATCCACAATTTTTAAAATTGGAATTTTAGAAATATCACAATGGTGGGATGGATTTATTGGTACACCGCCAGTGATTCATGAATATGAAAGTGAAATTTCAATTAAGAATAAAGAACAAGAAGAAAAGGAACAAGAACAATATGAAAAATTATTTATTCAATAAATTTAGTTAGTGTTTGAATATATAGAGTATCAAAAGTAAAACTTGAAAAGTTATGTAACTAATAAAAATCTCTTTATGTATTATTATATGCTAATCTCATAAATTCCTTCTACGACCTTACTATTTGTTGGACTGATTAACATAATAGTCTTTATGTTCAGTTTTAATGTATGTATCTTATTTTCGCAACTTGTATAATAAAAATCTGCGAAATTTTATTTAAACTAATTAGAAAAACAACCATATATAACAAACTTAGATATTGCTTATCATGATAGACAGGAAGTATATAACTTCTATTTCTTCTTCTTCTTATTGGAATAGGATTACTTCTATATACCCTATCAGTCATATTGATAAATCAATTAGATGATAATATAATATTATAAAGATTATAATTAAGTATAATATAATTAATTCATAAATATTACACAATCCAAAATATACCGTAGTAGTTTAATATATTACAATAAAAACTTAAAATAATCATAATAATGATAATTTCTAATAAATATTAATTAATTTTTTTAAATATAAAATATTAATGTGGTTATTAACCTTTTTGTTTTGATTTTATTCCTTATCTCAAAAAATTAAAATTTTTTTTTTTTTTTTAACCGCCCCCTCCACAAAAAATCATAAGCTGGTTTATTTTATTTGATTATATTTTGAATTTTAAATTAGCACAATTTATAAAATAAATTGATTAACATACGACAATATGATTATATCGACGAATATATAATATATGAATTGAATCTAAATAATAATTAAAAAGGCAAATAAAACGGAAAAAATTAAGTAATAAAGAAAATCAAACTAATATAATAATAATAATAATAAAAAAAAAGGGTTAATTTAAGCAACAAAACAAATTAAGCAAATTAAAACAAACTAATAAATACAAAATCAATAAAGATCTATATTATATCATGTCTTTTGAATCAAACAAAATAAACAAAAATACTTTTCTCTTTTCTATTTTTTTACTCTAATGATAACTTTTGCTTTCTTTCAGATTTCTTTAATTTTCTCTTTTGAACAGAATCATGTTGTTTAATCTTATATTGTTTACTCTTTTCATAATTAATACCTGATTTATAAGGCTCGTAAACATCATTCATGTCATTAGGATTTGGAATTTGATTTGATTGTTGTTGTT
Organism: Scheffersomyces broadrunensis; assembly: GCA_030563665.1. Taxonomy (NCBI): domain Eukaryota; kingdom Fungi; phylum Ascomycota; class Pichiomycetes; order Serinales; family Debaryomycetaceae; genus Scheffersomyces; species Scheffersomyces broadrunensis. The sequence goes on along the minus strand of JAJMJS010000005.1, from coordinate 60,808 downwards.
GTTGAACATCATCTAAATCTTCATCATTATTCATTAAAACATTAAATTGATTAACATTTAATTTATCATGTCTCTTGGATTTAATAGTATCATTGGAACCAATTTTTAAACCATTATTATTATTAATTGGCTGTTTATTTTTAGCCATTAATGCAACTTCAGCATAAGTCAAATGTCTATATTCAATATCAACAAATGATTCATCTTCTTTATTTTGATTCATTGAAATATTAACTAATTGATTTTTATTTTCAATTGATGGAATAGTAAAACTTTTTGGAACATCTTCACTAGTTGAGATAGTAGTAGTACCTGTTGATGAAGATGGTCTTGATGAAGATGATTTTCTAAACCATTGTGGAATAAATGAAGTTTTAAACATTATAAAAATATGACGGCGGCAAAAAAAAAAAGAATTAAATAAATATAAATTAATAAATTTAATTAACAATTGATTGTTATTGATTGATGTTGTGTAAGATGTAGGAGATAATGAATGTGGTAATGGTAATGGTAGTAGTAGTAGTAGTAATACTAATAGTAATACTATGAAGTGAACAAAAGAAAGAAAGAAAGAAATATAAATAAATAAATATAAAAATATAAACAAAAACAAAAAGTAGAAATAAATAAAAAAACAAAAATGACAACAAGGAAAATATAAATACTATTTAAATTAAAAATAAACCATGTGTATATTATTATAATAATAATACTATATGTATATATTTAATCTATAGATATGTGTATTATTATGTATATCATGTATCATATAATATTATAAGTAATAATAATAGTTATGTGTTTAAAAAAGAGTCATATAAATCCTACATATAATAAAATAATACATCATACATATTATTTTATTATTATTAGACAATTTCCTTATCGAGATTTCGAAGACAATTTTAGATAAAGATTTTTACCACAATTTTATATTATACATATATATATATATATATTTATGCATATAACGCGTATAAATTAAATAAATCGTGTTTTACTTGAGTTTGGGTTGGGTCATTATGTCTTGTAACTACTATTATTAATTATAAACTATAAACTTTTTAATTGAATGACTCTTCATATAGCAAGTAATAATTATAAATATTTTAATTTGATCATCTAAATGTCATCTACTGAAATAAACAACTAACGGGTATTTGTAAAATTGCTTTTATTTGAAATGAAACAAAACATGTGGGGACCTTTATTATTATTATTATTATTATTTATTTATTTTTAATAGATGGAATTCCCCTTCTTCCCGAGGTTTGTTTATGTTTTTTTTTATTAGAAATCTCATATGTCGTGACATTCAATTAACGACATCCAAAATCTCAAATGTCGCATTGTAGCACATGATGTATCACATGATGCATCACGTGATATATATATATATATTTTAATAATTTTTATTTTGTTCTTGTTGGCAGTAAATGTTTATTATAATTATATATATATTTTACTTTAATTAATTCAATCATCATCATAAATTAAACTAATGCAGTAACTGAATCGTTAATCATCCTCATCATCAGCATCATAATAATAATCATATTATCTTCATAATATTTAATATTTGTAATCAATACCACTACTACTAAATAATAATAATAATCAATGGAAGGGTGGAGTGAAGTAATACGAATACCTGTAACAAATAATCCAATTCATACAATTGACGATGTTTCATCACCAAGTATATCATCATTAAAATTCGATACTTCATATAATTTATTATGGTGTGGGAATTCTCATGGTTATACAAGATCATTCACAACTAGTTTATCATCAAATTCAGTTAATCCTTATCATCAATCATTTCAATTGATTCCTTATACAAGTTTTAAAACAAGTTTAAATAAAAATAAAGTATTAAAAAATTTATCTCATAAAGATGGTATCTTATCACTACTGATAAATTGTATTAATTTTAATGATAGAAGAGGTTTAAATAAATTTTCATTATCTATGAAAGATAATGAATTATTAAATCAATTAACTTGTTTAACAACCAATGGTAATTTAACCAATGAAATTGTTATAGGTGGAGAAAATTCATTATTTAAATTTGATATAAATAAACCTAATCATTTTACTTCTTTTAATCATAAAGGTGGTATAATTTCAATAAATAATTTATCAAAATTATTAATATTAGCTAAAAATAATGGTTCAATTGAATTATTCGATCCAATTGGTAATGTATCAATTAAAGAATTCCAAGCACATACTGGTGTAATATTTGATTTTGATGTTCATGATAATTTAATTTCAACTTGTGGTGCATCAATGAGAACTAGAAGATATTATCATAATAATCATAATAATAATAATAATAATATTAATTTAAATCCAAATAATGAATTAACTTTGGATCCATTAGTAAATTTATTTGATATTAGAACTAAAAAATCTTTACCACCAATTCCTTATCCTGCTGGTGCATCAGCCGTTAAATTTTTACCTAAATTATCTAATACTGCAGTAATTGCATCAAATTCAGGTCAGTTACAATTTGTTGATGTATTTGATCATAGCCATACAACTATTTATCAAGCTGATTTATTACCTTCACCTCAGATTCAAACATCTCATCCATTTAAAACCCCCTTTTTACAAAATCTTGAAGTAAGTGATAATGGTGATTATTTATGTTTTAATGATAGTTATTCATTATTACATATTTGGTCATTAAATAATTCATTATCAAATAATAATTCATTCGTAGCTTATCCTCAAGCTTTAGAACAACCAGATTTAATTATGCCACCAATTGAAGGACCATTTTCAATAGATGATAATGTACCATTATCAATCATAGGTATGCCTTACTATAAAGAACAATTATTATCAAGTTTACCTTATGAATTAACGTTTATCAAAGAATTAGCCAGAATCCCGGATAAAATTGATCATGAATTATTACTTGAAAGTGAAAAATTAAATGGAGGATTTATACCTTATGATAAAGTTAAATATGGTCCCAGAAACATTTATAAAAAGTATCAATCATTAAGAGATAAATCTATTTTACATGATGATAAAATTGTGCCGAAATTTATAAGTGAGAGAATGAAAAATAAAGATCTGAAGAAATCAAAACCAGATCCATCAAATAATAATAATAATAATAATACTGATACTGATAATAATGATGATATATTTCAATATACCACTACTTCTACTACTAATAATAAAATTCCAAATTGTTATTCAATTTTACAAATTCAATATTCAAAGTTTGGTATAAGAGATTTTGATTTTAATTTTTATAATAAATCGAATTATTGTGGTTTAGAAAACCATATTGATAATTCTTATATTAATTCATTATTACAGTTATATAGATTTCAACCTGAATTTCATTATATAATTCTTGGAAATTTATTAAAAGAATGGTTACCTAATGATTATACTACCATAGTAACCAATAAGAATCCGCAAGGTTCATCAATTTTAAATGAGTTAGGTTATTTATTTGATATGATGGGAAAGGCAGAATCAAACATTGTAAATATTGCTAATTTCACTCAAGTTTTAATGATGAATAAAGAAGCAAATTTAAGAAATTTAATTGATAATAATGAATGTCAAAGTTTAGATTCTCAAGGTTTAAGGAATAAAATTATAAACTTTAATGAGTTTTTAATTAGTCAATTAAGTCAAGATTTTTTAAATCAATGGGAGAATGTTAATCCATTAGATGAATTAATGAGTATACCATTTGAAATCGAAATTAGAAGTAATAGTAAAGCTTGTAATGTTAATGAAATAACAAGAGGTAGACTGTTTACGCTTGATTTAATAACACCTCCAAGTTCAGCATTGAATAAATTAAGTATATTACTAAAACCAAATTGGAATAATCAACCTCCACAATCAGCAAATCCAAAGAGTACTAAAAATAATGTTACATTAGTAACATACCTTGAATATTCAATTAATCAGTTTAAAACAATTCCATGCCAACATCAACATCCTCATCAATTTCCCCATAATGTAGAAATTAGAAAATCAGTTATATCATTCCCTTCTTTATTATCAATTAATGTTAATTTATCATCTGAAGAATATAAATTAATTAATAGTTTTCAACGGTGGTTAATTCCGGAATTTTATGTATTTAATAATAATAACAATAATAATAATAGCACCAATAATAATACTGGAAGTCATCCTTTAACTTTCAGACAAACAGTTAATCTACTTGATAATCCAAAAGATTATTTAAAATATGAATTAGTAGGTTATGTATGTGAAATCAATCATCAATCTGAGCTAGCAGCCGGTTTTCATAATTTAGTATCATATATTAAGACTGATGGCAAATGGTATTTATTCAATAATTTCTTAGTTATGGAAATACCAGAAGAAGAAGTATTTAATTTATCAGCAAGTTGGAAAAAGCCTATAATTTTATTATATAATTCATCAGAAATAGCCTCGAATAAATTTGAATATTTTCATACCGAATCATTTTCAAAAATTCCAAATTTAAATTCATCAATTTTATATCGTGATCATTTTGCTGGTACGATTAGAGAATCGTATAAACTGGAATATGAATTATTCACTCAAGAAGAAGCACCAGAATTTGGTTCATTAGTGGCAATAGATGCTGAATTTGTTTCTTTAAAACCCGACGAATTAGAAATTAGATATAATGGAGATAAAAAATTAATCAAACCAAAATTTTTATCATTAGCTAGAGTGTCAGTTATAAGAGGTGAATTTGGTGATCCAAAATATGGAGTTGCATTTATTGATGATTATATAGTTCATACTATTCATATTCATGATTATTTAACTAATTTTTCAGGTATTGAACCAGGAGATTTAGATCCAATTAAATCACAGAAAAATTTAGTAACTTTACAAACAGCATATAGAAAATTATGGTTATTATTAAATATGGGAGTTGTATTTGTTGGTCATGGATTATATAATGATTTTAGAGGGATAAATATTCAAGTTCCACCTGACCAGATTAGAGATACAAGTATATTCTTTTATAAAAGTAATTATAAAAGGCAATTAAGTTTAAAATTCTTGGCTTATGTTCTTTTAAAGGAAAAGGTTCAAACTGGAAATCATGATTCAATTGAAGATGCTTATACTGCATTATTGTTATATAGAAAGTATCTTGATTTAGTGGCTAAGGACGAATTTGATGATACTTTGCATAATATTTATATGGAAGGAACTTCATTGGGATTCAGAGTACCTGAATAAATCTTTGTATTATAATAAATAGTTAAATAAACAACTAGCACATAAATAATTTAAAAAAATAAATACAAATAATTGAAGAACTTCAATTAATATCGAAACAAATTGAAAACGTTTATATTAATGTAAAAAAATCTAAACATGAAAAAAAAAGAAATACCCTATAAGAAAACTAACAAAATACAATATATTAATGTGTGACAGGGGTTTTACCACTTTCAAAATCTATTTTTGCAAATGTAATCTGTCAACTTTTTAAAATTTTATTTTATTTTTGAAATTGAAACCCAAAAAAAAACCAATGGTCATTTATAATAAATGTTTATATATATTTAAGTTTTTAATCTTTTTTAAAAGCTTGCTTATAATAAGACAGCAGCTAAACCAGCAAAACCTGCAACACCAATAACGGCTCTTTGAGCATTAGCAGCACCTTCGAAAGTAGAAACAGCAGCAAGACTGTTGTTACCAACAGTTGCAAGAGGTGAACTGTAGTATGATGTAAGGTATAATTGTTGAGTTTCAGTTTCTTCAACATCAACGGAAGCAGTAACAGTTGGAGTAGTGGTTTCATCAACATAAGTGATTTCTTCAGAAGAAGTTGGAGCAACAGCTGGAGCTTCAGTTTCTGGAGCTTCAGTTTCAGCTGGAGTAGTAGCTTCAGCTGCTTCAGTAGTTGGAGCTGGAGCTTCAGTAGTAGTAGCTTCTTCTGGAGCAGCAGTTGTAGCAGTAGCCTCTTCAGCTTCTTCAGCACTGACTGGACAATAAGTAGTGTAAATAGTTTCAACACCATTAACTGTGGTAGTGACAACTGAAGTAGTAGATTCTGGAGCTGGAGCTTCTGATGATTCAGCAGCAAGAGATGATTCTTCAGCAGTAAGTGGACAATAAGTAGTGTAAATAGTTTCAACACCATTAACTGTGGTAGTAACAACAGTTGTAGTAGATGCTGGTGCGGCTTCAGTTGATTCAGCAGCAAGGGATGATTCTTCAGCAGTAAGTGGACAATAAGTAGTATAAATAGTTTCAACACCGTTAACAGTGGTGGTAACAACAGTTAATGAAGTAGCTTCCACGGTAGTGGCACAAGCATTATCTGAACAACTGGTGATAGTGACATCAGTAGTTGAGTTTTCAGTGACGGTTTGAGTTTCATACAGGGTAGAAGCTTGAACAGTGGCAGCTAATACGGCAGCAGCAGTTAAAAATTTATATTGCATTATGAAAGAATGTGATGTAGTTGGAATAAACGAATGAAGTTAGATATTAAGGAAAAGAAGAAAAATAGAATAATTATTTAAATTATAAGAAGGCAATGACCCATATATTTATACCACTCCATCATAAAACCCCTTTCCAAATTCGTTTTAATTATGAATTAAAATTTTTCAATTCACGGTTAATTTAATTCAATTTGAACAAAGACACTTTAAACGCGAAGAGACGTGTCAACCTTAATGGATTGAAAAATATCATAATATATCACATACTTAAAAATAACCCCTTCAGTCTAGATTTAGACGGATCATCGCATATATATGAATCAGGTACATTTGTTTGTTATTGTATTTGTATTTTTGTTTATATATTATTGTTTACTATTTTAAATCAAATCACAAAAATAATTTACGCGTTAAAAATAAACGCGCTTTTTTATTTATTTTTGTTCTGTCGAGGAATTAAACAATAAACAGCTTTGTTGGAGAAATTGTAAATCCCTGTTTGTGGAGGTTTATATAAAATTTCAGTTTAATAATTGTGACGAAGTGACACACGGCAACCATAATTATAAAATTATGAACTCTTATAGTGAATTAATATATAAGTAATTACACAAGGCGTTTTTTGTTTTTGTTTACCTTGTCAATTTAATTAGCGGTGATCCAACAGTGCTCAAAAAGTAACATAGTCTCGTTTTATAAGGATATGATATTTATGGTTACATTATATATATTCTTACTCTATAAATAAATAAATATAATTTACCCGTGTAGAATCTGTGAATGTAATTGAAGGGGGGGGGAGCAGGCAGCTGTACAAGGACGCACATCCAAGTGTTAATTTAACATTAAATTCATTTCCCAATCTTGAATTACACTAACCCAATCATCCCTTGCTTCATTCATTCTCTTACGACGCCAAACTTCTAGCATAATTTGTCTAGCACCCCAATAGCTTCCTAAATATTGTGCAATATCGGCCCCCCATTTCTTAAATCCCATTTGTAAATTAAGAGAAATGGCTTCACATCCTGCTATGAAACCTTGCCAGAAAAGTGGAATTATTGCAGCTTCATCTTTAGCAATTAATTTCTGAATAGCATTAAGATGATTTAATGTTTTCGAAACTTTGGTTTGTAACTTGGTTGGTGATACATCTCGAATCAATCTATAGAAATATATCAACAATGCATGATAAAAAGATAATATATGATGATAAGTAGCTTCGTGCATTGGTGAATAAAATTTCTTTCTAGCATCACTTTCAGCTTCAAGATCTACATTATGTAAACCTTCGTCTTGAAGATCATCGTCTTCCTCGATCGAACCTTCCAAGCTTCTAATTACTTCAGCTGTATGTTGTGCTTCATATAATTGCCAATCTAAATTCCAATTTAATAGTTTCTTATTCAACGCAGTCACATCTTTTTCGAAATTAGCTGGTACGGATTCAGAAACATCTTGATAATAAATTCTATTTCTTAATAGTTGAACGGTTTCACTGAAAAGTATAATTAATGAATTTGGTAAACCATATAAAGCATCGGTAGCAAAATTTTCATCATTTTTCTTAGTATTGATCAATTTCTTATTAACAAATGAGGGTGATGCATTCTTAGATGGATTAGGAGAATTATCAGGGTTTATTGTACTATTGACAATAAAATCAATTCTACCCTTTTTCATTTCTTCAGCTCTATTAGCAAACTTATCTCCATTAACATCATAACCTTTTCCAGCAGAAACTTCAAAATCCTCTTTGATATTTTCTATATCTAAACATGTAGAATCTTGAATTAATTTTAATGACAGGAAAATTCTATGTAAGATTCTTGCTTTTGATGATAATTTCTTCTTATTAGTCATTTTGGTTGCTATAACTTTACCGCACCAATTGATATAGAAGCTAGTATCTTGCATTGTACCCCACACTAAGTCAACACTAATCATTGTCATTACAGCACATAGCACATCTTTATATTTTTCATTAGCTAAACAATGCTCAATACCAGATTGAGTATCAGATTTGGAATTAAGTAATTGTTTCACAAACAAACTTGCTTGATTTCTTAATCTAATTCCTAAATTTAAATAATATTTCATTGAATCAGAATTCTTGGGAAATTTTGATTGTAAATTAAATGCAGATACAGCCAATAATGCATTAAGTAAAGCATTCTTGGCTATAGATGTTTGACCTAAAGCCAGAAGTTCACCAATGGCCATGACCGCTCTTGGAAAATATATTGTCTTCCAAGGGTTTTCAGTTAATGGTATAACAGTCATCAAATCAGCCACTTTTGTTACATAATAATTTAACAAATATCGCGTAAGTGGTTGGACTTGTAATGCTGTGGTGGGTAAGCCTGCTTTTGGTGAGGACGATGAAGTATCTGGTATTGATAAATGAAGCCCCATAGGTTGTACACGACTTTGTACTATAGACATTATAGACGCAGGCATTTGAACCGTGTTTGACAGTTCACCATCCACTAAATCAGTTGATTCGTCATCATTACTACCTTGAAGTTTTGATGCATGTAAATGAATTTCAAGATTTTCATTCAATTGATAAGGATTATTATAATATAAGTTGTTATAATTTGAATAATATAAATGTTGGTTATTAGGATCGATATTAGGTTCTGATTCATTTAATAAATTTGACATTGCCATATTTGTATTTCCAGATTGAATTTCATTAGTCATGTTATGGTGATTATTATTTGGCCCTACTGAATTACTTAAATTTCTATGAAATACCAAATTTAAAAAGTCATTTTGATTAGTATTAAATGAATTGGGTTCCTGATAAGTCTGTTGAGTGGTTGACGATGAGCTTGTATTTAAGATAGCTTTATCATTAGTGAAATTCATAAAATCAAGGTATTGAGTATCACCATTTAACGCAGCTGCAGTCAATAATGCGGCGTCTCTTAATTCATTTGATAACCATAATTGATCATGAGGAGCGTTATCATTACCAGTTAATGGAATCGAAGGAGTTGTACCATAACTTCTCTTATCACTGAAATTTGATGAAGGACTATCATAAGCACTATTAATCACGCTACCTCTGTCTGATAAATCAACAAGAGTCTTTTGCTTTTTGTTGGTAGTGATATTATTATTATTACTATTATTTGTGGTTGATTTCCGACGTTTTAATTTGTGTGAACCTAAGAAAACTCCAAACGGACCCAATAACTTTGTCTTTCCTTCATTCTTGACTAAATTATCACCTGATGAATTATTTAATATTCCCAAATCTTTATCCATTTCTTCATAAGTTTCATATGGTTTACAATTCTTCTTTTCGTCCCATACAACAAACTCTACATTTCGCCTTTGGAAAAATTCTGTACTTTCATTACCATCAGCATCGATTTCTTTATCTTTAAACACAACTTGTGAGTGAACAAAGTATCCATTTTTAGATTTGAATTCAATTGGTACTGACCACCTTAATTTAATATCATATCCTGAACAAACATATCCTGCTTTAACACATTTCATACAATGAGGCTTTTGTAAATCACAACGTATCTTTCTTGAACGACAGGTAAAACAACCTGTAAATGTCTTTGATCTCTTTCTAGATACATATTTGTCTGCTCCAGGTTGGGTTGGTTTGTTAATTGATTCATCGTTCTTAGAACTCATGGTACAAATGCAATTTGTACTTATTTGCGATTTTTGAGTGACAATGCTTTAGTATTTTTTTATATCTGACTTCCCTAATTAAACAAGCTAATCACAGTTAGCTTAATGATGGAATGAAATATATATTATCAAAGGTATATTTCTTAATTTAATTACTTATAATGACAATAATTTTTTGATTTCTGATTTTTTTAGATGGCATCTAAAAGGGAAGCGTCGACCGAGTTGCTTATATAATACACCCCGTTCTGAAATGCCTTACAAGATTATATTTAAATTTTTAATTTATATATTCAAAATTGTTTAATAAGCTACAATATCTTCAAGATTATCATCACCACTTTCATTATATTCTTCACCTCTATCTCGTTTATTCCAAGCCTTGGTGATCAATTTTAATGCAACTTCGGCACTACCTGAACCTACTTGGGCCGAAATTGTAAAAAATTTAACTAAAATTCGTCTTAATTCTTTACGAATACAATTCATACCTGCTACCAACATTGGCCATTGAATCATCAGGAATGAATATTTTAAAATTTGTTGTGTCACATCCTCACAATCATCAATAAATACAATTAATGAAATTAATTTATTATTAAGATTTTGAATATGTGGAGCATCAAATGGTTCATGAAATATTGATGTGAAGATGGTTATTAATCCTGCTAATGCATATGCTTGTTGAGATATTTCCATCCATCTTATCGGTATTTCTTTACTATTTGAATGAATTATATCCGTTAAATTAAGTAAATTACCATTTGTTTTAATTAATCTTTCATCATTTGGATCATTAATAAAACTAATATTATGTTCAAAATTAAATCCAGACAATAATCTAAGGTATTCACCTGAATCATCCGCCACAAACTCCTTGCCTAGAATTCTCTTTTGATTAAATACTTTAAGTAAATCTCGAAATAAATATGCCATTTCATTTCTATACCCAAACATAATATTAAATCCATTATCTTGAAAAATACCAAATTCTCGTAATACTGATAATTCATATGGATCATTAAAATTAATTACTGAATCAAGTTCTTCATCGGATTTTAATGTTCCTCCTAAATGAGAACTTATACCAGCCAAGATTTCAAAATCCGCAAACCATAATTTACATAATATTAAAGTTTTGGAAGATCTAATTTTACCACTGGTAGCCTTTAATATAATATCCTTTGCTCCCTTTAAATGAGGTCTCCAATTCTGCTTAGTAGTGGCAGCATTTGACGATGTTAATAATAAAACAGTAACTAAAATCCGTTCAATATTGGAAACCATATCATCTTTAACTTTTTTATCTCGATTTCTACTTAATGCCGGTCCTAAGAATTTTAAACAAGTTGATAAATATGAACCATGAGCATCTTGATCTTTTGGAGAATTTGTTCTTCTATAAACGGTTACCGCTCCTTGAGCTAATACGGCTGCTAAAATATATGGTTCTTTTGAAGCAAAACTTAATATAACATCACGAATTGGATTTGAATAAATACCTCGATCTTCATCATAAGCACCAAACGGAAGAATTTGTTGAGCAAATTCATTATAAAATTCAGCTAAATAAGTTCTTTCATCTAGGGTTTTGACTTTTATACTTTCAATTGGTACATGTCTAGGGATTTCATCTTCTGAAATAAAAGGTGGACTTATATCGGGCGAAATACCATTAAGCCTTTTATTAAATAATTGATTAAAATCATCAGCCAAATTTCCTCCTCCTGTATTGGTATCATCAAATTTCGAGGCAAACATCATATCATTAACAATCTCATTTAAATCGGATGCCAATAGGTTTAAATCTTCATCATTATACATTATGAATGAATTTGTGGGACTTAAAAAGGTATGAGTAGTATCAACTGAATTGGATGGTTGGAATTGAGTAGTTAATAATTCAGTTGATGATGAATTATCGGTATTTAATGAGGAAGGTTCAGACATTTCAATTGAACTAGTTTCATTTAATATACTCAGAATTGATGTTGCTGGAGGAGCTTGCATCGGAGATGATGGACTACCATCATCATTATTATTATTACTTGGAGATCCTTGATCATATTCAATTTTCCCTTTGACCGTTGAAGGTTTTAATGTTCGTATTTTACCCTTTCTTTTATGAAAATCAGAAGGACCTTTATAAACTTGAATTGTTAATGGTTTAGGAGGGACTGGTGATGGAGGTTCTCCGGAATGAATTTCTAGATACCGTTTTGATACTCTTAGTACCTTTTCTCCTACCTTTGGATATGAACATGATTTTAATAATCTAACACATTGCAAACAAAATGGTTTTGTTTCATCACATTTTATTTTTCTTCGTTTACATTCTCTACAACCTCCTCGACTATAATCTCGTTTTGAATCCTTGGGATCATTTATATCATTCATTTTCTCAGATGATACCATTCTAACCTCATCAGGTGATAATAACAAATAACAATATAATCTGAATTATTCTTATCTCTAAATATATCGGTAAAATGTTTTATCGCCTACAAGACAATTTATTCTAACAACCTGCCGGTGAGGTCGTGTGCCGGTGACTATATTTAATTTTATTATATATTATTTATATATAATAATTACAACAATTATATAATTAATTTAAGATTATCTTATATCTTTTTAGATACATGTATTATTCATCATACATATATATATATTATATGTATGTATATTAATTACATTTAATAAAGCTGTATAATTTGTTAATTATGGTCAAAGGTTTTTTTTTTTAGTTTTTACGTCATATGGGAACTCCGCAAATTCCAATATCAAAACCAAAAGTAAAAATACAACAAGCTTTTTTTAATAATTGAAAAATTGTACAATTGTACAATTATTAGAAAAAAATTAGTAGCAATTATTTAAAGTATAAAAATCAGGCTATATTCTCACTTTCAGTTTTATCAATTTCATTTCTATTTTATTTCTTTCTTTCTTTATCTCTTTTCAATTGAATCAACAATGGTATTAACGAAGCATTGGAATTATAATGACGGCGAAGACATAGTCTTATCAAGTCTTAAAGGTTTAGTTAAATCAAATCCAGCCATTCATTTGATCCCTTCCCAAAAAGTTGTATATAATCCTTATTCAAATACTAGTGAAAAAATCACTCTTATAAGTGGTGGAGGTGGAGGTCATGAACCATTACATTCTGGATTTGTTGGGGATAACTTATTAGATGCAGCTGTTAGTGGAAGCGTATTTGCTTCCCCCAATACAAAACAAATTATGTCTGCTTTAAAAGTTAAGGGTGATAAAGAAAAAGGTATTATTTTAATTGTTAAAAATTATACGGGAGATATTATTAATTTTGGTTTAGTATTAGAAAAGGCTAAAAGTGAAGGTTATAATGTTGAAATGGTAATTGTTAGTGATGATGTTGCTGTACCTCGCGAGCAAAATAAAATGGTGGGTAGAAGAGGTATTGCTGGTACAGCATTAATTCATAAAATTTTAGGATCTGCTGTTAATAATAAGAAAAATACTAATATTAAACAAATAAGTGAATTAGGAAAACAAATTAATAATAATTTAGTTACAATTAGTGCATCATTAGATCGTACTTCTGTACCTGGTAAAAGTCAAGAAATTGAATTTACCAATAATGATGAAGCAGAACTTGGATTAGGTATTCATAATGAACCAGGTACAAAAATAAGTCCAATTCCAAATATTGACGAATTAATTCAAAATTTATTTAATAAATTAGTTTCACCCAATGATAAAGATCGTCATTATGTTGATTTTGATTTGAAAACCGATGATTATATATTATTAATTAATAATCTCGGTGGTACTTCATCATTAGAATTATATGCCATTACTGAACATATTATTAAGAATTTACCATTTGTCAACAAACCTAAACGAGTTTTGGTAAGCGATTTTGTGACTTCATTAAATGCACCAGGATTTTCAATTACTTTATTAAAATTATCATCACTTTCTACTGATTTTTCTACTAATGAAATATTACAATACCTTGATTCACCTACTAATGCACCAGGCTGGAAACCTAAAGTATTTAATCATGAATTATGGGAAACCAATAAGAATCAATTTTTTGAATCAAGTATTCCATTAGGTACTAATTTAACTTCATCACTAAGAATCAATTCCCATTTATTTGAAAGAGCATTAAAGGGTTCATTAAATAATTTATTATCTCAAGTAGATAAAATCACCCATTATGATACGGTGGTCGGTGATGGAGATTGTGGATTAACTTTACAAGCTGGAGCCGAATCAATTTTAAATCGTATTCATCAAGATTCATCGTTTTTACAGGATCCAGTTGAAGCATTATCGATTATTACAGAATTAGTTGAAGATAGCATGGGTGGTACTTCCGGAGGCTTATATTCAATTTATTTAACGGCATTATTAAGAAATTTCGAACAATTAAATGAATTAACTATAAAGACATTTGCTGAATCTGCTAACAATGCCTTATACGATGGATTATTTAAATATACCAATGCTAGAATTGGGGGTAGGACATTGGTTGATGTCTTGCAACCATTTGTTGATGAATTACATAAGACTAATGATTTATCCAAGGCACTTGTAAAAGCTAAACAAGGATGTGAAAATTCACTTAAATTACACGCGCTGTTTGGTAGAGCCAGTTATGTTAATGAAGAAGCATTTAAACTGGAAGGTGGTATTCCAGATCCAGGTGCAGTTGGATTATTAGCTATAATTCAAGGATTTATTGAAATATTTTTAAAATGATGAACTGATGTACAAAAAAGCATACCAAAAAAGTTAAGTTTATTGTCTGTTTTTTATCTTTTTTTTTTAAAAAAAAAATGCTATATATGTATATTGTACAAACTATATAATACAAAATGTGCTTCTTTTACCTTTCCTTTTTTGTTTTGGTTTATTTTAAACTAGTTATCTGTTAATATGAAACCAAATCTAAATTTTTATCATCCTCTGATTCTGAATCAGTTATATTTTTTTCATGTCTACTCCAAATACTAGAAACTCGTTTCAAGGCAAAACTTGCACCACCAGATCCAATTTGAGCACTAATTCTAAAGAACTTCATAAGGATGAATTTATCATCATCTTTTATACAATTCATTCCTGCCACTAACATTGGCCATTGAATCATCATCATTGAGCATTTAAATTTTTGTTGCGGAACTTCAGATGATTTTTCTAAGAATTTTACGAATGATATAATTCTATTAGTTAAACATTGAACTTGAGGGGAATTATAACTTTCTTTGAAACATTCAATTAATATAGTAATCATGGCGGCAAACACATATGCTTGATGACAAGTATCCATCCAACTTATTATGGTTCTTTCGTTATTGATCGATAATACATCAATTAATGGTCCTACTGGGATTTGACCATCATTAAAATCAGAATCATTTAGAATACACTTTTTATTTAAGAATTCAATTTCTGATTGTTTATAAAAATCAGTAAATAATCTCATATAATCAAATGATTCCAGAGGATTAAATTCCTTTTTACCAACTTTTCTAATTTTATTTTTAATTTTAATTAATTCTCGTAAATAATCAATACAATCATTATGATAACCTCCCATAATATTAAATCCATTATCAAATATAATTCCCAATTCTTTCAAGACCGATATTTCATAATCATCACCTGAAGTAATCAAAGAATCTATTTCTTCAAGGTAAGTTAATGTACCACCAGCTTTGGAACTTATTCCAGCTAAAATTTCTAAAGTTACAAACCATGATTTACAAAATATTAAAATTTTGGAATTTCTAATTTTATTAGTTGAAGTCTTCATTAAAATATCTTTGGCCCCCTTTAAATGAGGTCGCCAATCTTGCTTTGTATTCGAAGCATTAGCTGCTGTCAATAATAATACTGTTAATAATACGGCTTCAATATTCGAAGTTAATTCATCATTGTTTCTTTCATCATTTATAATTAAAGCCGGTCCTAATAGTTTAAGACATTTGGATAAATAAGAACAATAAGCTTCTTCATCTTCAGCCAATTTATTCTTTTGAAAGGATAATTTGGCACCTTGAGCTAAACAAGCTGCTAATAAAAATGATTCATTTGAAGCACTGTTTAAGATTATATCACGAGCTGGATTAAAATATGATTTACTAACTTCATCAAATGATGAAAATGGTAAGATAATATTAGCAAAATCATTATAAAATTCTTCAAGATATATTTTTTCATGAGATTTTTTTAATTTTATATAATTAAATGGAATATTTCGAGGTATAGTTTTACCTACACTTTTAATATTAAACAATGGAGATGGAACTGAAGTTGAAAAATTCGACGATGATTTATCAGTATCATTTAAAGATGGATCCCACATTTTATTATTAAAATTCAATTCAACCATAATATTACTCACAATATTATTCAAATCACTTGCCAATAAATTTAAATCGCCTTGATCAAAATAACTTAAGATTTCTTCCGGCGAGGATTGGGTTGGTGGTGGGGGTGCGGGTACTACTTGAGCTTGGTCCTGGTTTGCTGTTGTCGATGCTGCAGTTGTTGCAGAGGTAGTTGTCGTTGTCGTCGTAGTTGTGGAAGTTGTAGTTGGTGATGATTCTGACTGAGTTTGAGGTTGGGATACTGACATTGGAGGCGATTGTTGTTGATGAGGTATGGTTGATGATGATAATGATCTTTGTAGGGGATACAATGAAGAAGAATGACGATGATGTAATGGGGGTAATGAAGGTGGAGTATTTGGATGCATATCATTTAATAAATTGGCAATCGAAGTTGAATATCTTTGTCTTGGATTTATTAAAGGCAATTGAGGATGATATGAAGAATATATATGTTGATGTAACGATGGGATAGTTGGAGTTGGAGGTTGAGGTGGCGATTGTGCCTGTGACTGTATGAATTGTTGTTGATATCTATATTGTGGAGGAGGAGGAGGGGCAGGTGGTTGATGAGATACCAATGGTATATGTTGTGTATGTGTTGGATGAGGTGGAGGTGGAGGTGGAGGAGGTATATTATATCGAGGAGGATATTGATGTTGAAGAACAGAAGTAACACCTGCAGGGGGAGGAGGGGGATGAGGAGCAGATTGACGTTGTAGTAAAAGTTCTGAAGATGTTGGTGATTGTTCTAATTTAATTTTTTTGTTTGGAGATGAAGAACTATCTTCAGGACTTGATTCTTTTGTATTTGTAATATAAGATTCATTGGGTGATTCAACCGAGCTACTATTTGAATGATTATAACTAATATTTCTATCATCACCACCATTAGTATTATTATTATTATTATTATGCTGACGATGATAATCGCTACTGCTAATTGGAGGTATATCATGAATATTTTCAGCATTTCTATGAACAATAGCTTGTTGTTTCTTCTTTGATATTCTTAATATTCGTTCACCACTAATTGGATAAGTACACTCTTTTCTTAATCTAATACATTGCCAGCATTGTGGCTTACCTTCATCGCATTTAATTTTTCTTCGTTTACACTCTCTACAACCACCTTTACTATAAACTCGTTTTTGTTTAGGAAGTCTTATACCGAGATCTAATATACCAGAACTCATGCTTGGACGATATTATGGGGATTGGGGATTGCTATTATGTTATGAGATTCAAATTCTTAGGCTGTGATTATATATGATATGTATGTAGTTGAGTTGGGTTGGATGGTGGGTTATATATTTATGTTGTGATTTTGAGAACGGAGTTGGAAATGGAATGATAATATACAATAAAAAAAAGTAACAATAATAATATTAATCAATGAAATAAATAAAGAAATGATTCACACACGATACTTAGTGTTGCTATATGAATCTATATCTATGTGTTATATCTCTAAATAATTAAAATAATTTAATTATAAATAGGTTAGTTTATATGTCAATAAATTTTTTATTAATCGTAAAGGTAAAAATAAAGAAAAAATTGCGTTTTCAAATTTGACGAAAAAGAAGAAAAAAAAAAAAAATTAAAAAAAAAAAAAAAAAAAAAATGATTATTTTTTTTCTATGCATAAAATTTGAAAAAATCGCCGTTGATGATGGGGATTATTAATTACGATAACGAAAATGATAAATAAATATTAAAAATATTAAATATAGATTAGGTTAATAGGTTTATTATTCCTTTTAGTTTATAGAGTTTAATTATATCGGTGGAAAATTAACTGATATAGTAAGTAAAATAAGCATTATTATAATAACATTTATTAACATTATTTATATATCTTTAATTCATATTTGATTACGCATTTTTCAAATACCGACACAGAAGAGCAAATTAAATTTAATTAAATGATAATGAAAAATGTCGACAACGAACTAAACAGCCAGATCAAAATTTAGAGTATGTTTTATACTTTTTCTTTTTTTTACCTACCAGTCACTACTCAGTAACAATACCACTACCACCACTACCACCCCCACCTGCAAATAAAAAAAAAACATAAGAAAAAAAAAAGAAAGAAAAATTAACGAAAGATTAAAAGTTTTAGGGAGAAATTGATATTACTGAAACAAATAAAAATTTTCCGCGGGGGTAAGAGGAAAAGGGGATTTATTTATAGTGTGTTTTTCTTTCTTTTTTTTCTTCAGTCTTTTAGTTTTAGCGAGTGGGGGAACCCTTTAAAACTATATAAATATTTCATTCATTAAATGATACATGGTTTAATATTAATTAGATTATAAGTGTAAACGAGGAATCCCCCATTTCAACCTTAATTTTCTTTGTGATCGTTAGCAATTAAATTTAAGGTATTTGAAAAGTGATGTAATGATTGTCAGTTGAGCAAGCGAGCAGTGAATAAGTAAGTGGTGAGAGAGTGAATCGTGAGAGAGAGTGAGAAATGGTGAAGTGAAGTGAAGTGGGGGGGACAAATACAAATTAGGCAGTATTTATTGCGCCTCACTTTCTCATTTCATCATTGGCTTAATTATCATATGATAAGAAATATATCTTTATATATATATATATATATATATAATTAATTGCTTACTTTCAATTATGATTATGATTAGTTATAATATACTATATATCAATACGTAATAATTATAATTAATTAAATTAATGTGTCCTCCCTTACATGAAAATATTTTTAGCGCGATACAAAAATTATTCATTTTAAAAAAACAAAAAAATTAAATTGTTAATGTTTTTTTAAGTAGTGATTTTTTTTTTATTTTTTTTTTTATTTTTTTTATTGCGCGGGAAAAACAAAATTTACTTTCAATTCAGATTGTGATTATAACTCTAAATATAATTACATCTTTACTTACAAATACATATATTTATATATATTATACTTATCTATTTAATTTTATTTTATTTTAATTTAATTTATTTTAATTCATAAATATTTTCTTACTTTACCCTTGATGATCGCTTCTTTTTTGGCTCTATTATTTCAATAGGCACTTCTGGATCATTTGCATCATAAATTTCTTCAATTGATCGTTTTTTATCATTATTATTATCTTCTTTTTCACTTTGTTGTCCTTCTTCATCACCAGGGGTTATAACTTCTGGTTCAGATGTAGGATGATGATTATCAGTACTATTCAAAAATTCATTAACATCAAATTCTTCTAACTCATCTATATTATTTTCTTCTTCTTCTTCTTCTTCTATAAATTTATCATTATTATCTTGCTGTTGCTGGGCTAATTTATGTATCCAATCTTGTACTTGTTGAATTGATTGTCCCTGTTTATATATGTTTTGTTCTAATCCTGTAATCAAATCTCCTGGGGTAGATACCGAATCAGTAAATCTATTACTATTATTGGTACTATTATTATTAACATTATTATTGGTATTGATGCTACTATTACTATTATTATTATTACCTGGAGTTGTACCAGAATTGACAAATACCGCACTAGGACTATTCAATTCGGGGAAATAATGCCTTGGTGATGATATTAAATTACTATTTGGATGAACATTATTATTGCCAACATTATTATTATTATTATTATTTGAAACTGGTTCTTCATTTATCAATTGTTGATATATCCTATTAGCTGTATCAATACTTTCTGTACTGGGTTTTGATTTACCATTACTTCGAATGCTATTTGGACTATTACCATATGATCTCATAATTTCTTCAATTGAACCGGTTGAGGTTGATGTACTTGCCGTACTTAACCTATGTTTATTATTAGACGAACTCGATGATGATTTAGGTGATGAAGCTGAAGGGGTTCTTTTGTAAGCTTGATCAGTTAACATTAATCTTGGTTTATTGAAAGGTTGGACTATATTACTTGATGAATTCAGAGGTTGAGGTGAATAAATATTATCCACAAATTCATTCAGAGGGATATCAAATGGAGTATTATCAACTTCTAAAATTTTGCTGGGATTATTATTTCCATATACTACCGATAAAAATTTTAAAATTTTATCTAAAGTTTGAGCTTGATGTCCATGTCTTTCTCTAGCCATAAAATTTTCATTCCATAAAGTTTTATTATCCTTTCTAATTCTACGTAAATCTTCACTAATAGCAAGTTGATTCATTTTAATTTGATCCAATTCATTAATTATAATTTGAAAATTTACATTATTGGCAGGATTTTGACCTTGAGAATTCCCACTCCCATTATTATTATTATTATTTTCATTTTGACTGCTAGTCTTATTTCTTACAATTTTATCTAATAAATCTTCACGACCCCTTATAAAATTGGGATTTTCAAATTGTAATATTTCATCACTTGATGATGATGTATCATTATTTGCTGAAGAAGCACTACCATTAATTGAAGTTTGATGTAAGGTTCCACTATTAATATCTTGAACTTTATGCCATCCATACATATTCAATTGTCGAACAAATGATGCAAAATTATTATGTTTATAATATTTGGGTAATACGGTTTTCATAAATTCTTCTAAATGAAACACTTGAAAAGTTTTCCCACTTTTATTCCATGTAATATATTTTTCATTATTTGGATCATTTACCATTGACCATAACTTTGTGACAAACAATGATCGGGTCTTTTGACCACTAGTATCCTTCTTGCGTCTGTTGGTTATGACAGGTTGATTACTTTGAACAATCACGTTTTTTTCTTCCTTGGGTAATATAATTGGTTGAATTGAAATTCCATTCGGTATAACACTGTCAGTTAATGGTGATAAAGGTGGTAACTGATATCGATTATTATTATTACTTAACATCAATTGATTATTTGGATGACTAATGAAATCATGGATTGGTCCTAGTATATTGTTTTCTTCCCGATATTTTTCACTATCATTATCTTTAGAGTTATTATTATTATTATTATTATTATTAATTTTATTATTATTCTGTTCATCTAAATCAACATCATCAAACACTTCATATAATTGGTGTTGCAGTACGTTCGGACTATTAATGAAGGAATGGTCGTGATGAGAAGGATTATCATTGATATCAAAGGGGTCTTGACTGCCTGATATTTCTGTTAGATTGGTCTTGTCATTCTTCTTCTTCTTATTATTATTATTATTAAGTTTGTCATTAGTTGGGTCATTAGGATTTATGAATGGAGGAGAATCATCATTTAATAATTCAATTATAGGATCATCATTGATAGATGACATGGTTTTTATTTTTCTAGATATATGATATAATATCAAAATACCTCTTTAGCGGTTGATTTTGTAAAAATTATTTTAATTTTATTTAAAATAAATATTTTTTTTTTTCTCTTAGTAAAGGATGATGGAATATAAAATTGCCACAAACACAATAGCAAACAAAACCAGCACAATAAAAAATAATTATGAAAAATTATTGTTCATAAACCTGCTAATTATTATTCAACTAAAATTGAATCACTGAAGTATTTAAATTAAATATTTCTTACAAATTTAATTATATTATATAGGGTAAAACTACTATAACCATTTTGGTAACTTGCTAGAATATTCTATAATGAATGCATTTTTGTGTAATCTTCATCATCGCACGACATACACAGATAATAGACAATGCGCTACCAGAAAATTTATTAAAATTCAAATCATATATCATTAAAAGTATAAACAATAAAAACAAACTATGTAAATATATATATATATATATCTGGATGGCCATGACTTAAACAATCAAATCATCTCTTTCCCAACCCTTACCCTTGGTTACTTTCAATCCATTTTCCGGTTGAGGTTGTTTAATATGATCCAATTTTAAAGCAAATGGATTTCTATCAGATTTTTGATTTAAATTAGCTAAAGTATGATTAACTTCACGATGCTTAGCTTCATCGGCTCTAATTCTTAAAATCAAATCCTTAAAACTGGAATTTTCTGTTAATTCGGGCCAATATTGTACGGCAATAGTAGGGATTTTGACATCATTAAATTTTTTTAATTTATTATCAGGATGATTTAATTCATTAATTAAATGCGTATAAGTGCTAACTGCTTCTTCTTCTAAATAACCCACGAATCGATGACAATATCTAGGATTCACCAAATAAAATAAAAAGAATAAATTACAAAATACCCCTTGACCCACATAAATAATTGATCTTGTAAAAAACGAAGGTTGACCTAATTTTATAAAGGTTAAAAGATGCATTCTTTCATTATATGCTTCATCTAATAAAGTTTCAATCCAAGCTTTGTCTCTTTTTAATAATCTTAATGAATGTAAATGTCTTAAAAAACTGGCCACGGCTCCAGGAACTCCGGCAATACTTTCTAAAAATATACATCTAGTTAACCATTTTGATTCTGTCATTTCATATCTAGTACCTTTAAATCCAGATTCTTCTTCTTCTAAAGTAGCGGGTTTTTTATATCCCGTAACAAAATCAAAAGTTCCACGAACTAATTGTATACCTTTAAATGATAATTTATCCCCAAATGATTTTGGTGGACGATGCAAAAATTCTACTTTTAAACAATCTTCAGTAGAGAATTTTGGATGTGGAAATAAAGGATGAGTTATAAAATCTTTATCATCATGTTTTTCAATATCAGTATCTTCTAATACAGTGGTTGATATATCAAGAATGCTTTTTCTTTGTTTAACTGATGTATTAGAATTAGTATTAGTATTAATATTAGTATTGGTAGCTTGAGTTGAATAATGATTAATTAATAATGAATATGAATTCAATGAATATTTGGAAATTAATGGAGGTAATCTAGTAGATAAAATTCTAGTTGACAACATGATTTATTTATTATATATGTTCCATATATAAAAGATTATATTATTATTATTATTATTATTAATTATTATAATTATTATCATGAATAATAATAAATAAATAATTGATAAATTTAATAAGACGTATAAACAACTATTTATATAATTGCAAAAATTATTTCGAATATAAATCCAATTGGTAAATTTAAATTTAAAATTAAACTGATATAATTGGTTTAATAAACTATAAAATAATTTAATAGTAAAATAATTAATAGTGAAATTTGTATTTTACCTTCTTGTGGTTAAAAGCCTTTCAATCGTATGACTTCTATATATAATAATTCTCGTAATTTATTGGTCCGTTATATTCCATTAATAGTTAATTAATATATAATATATAATATTGTTATTGTAAATATGAAATTAAAGGTGTTTGTTTGTTAACCCTAACAAACCCCGTATTATTTTTATTATGTTTATCTATACATCCTGTATGCAAGAAAGTTAACTATGTGAGAAACGGAATAGTTCAACCCGCATTAATCCGTCAACGTTAAATTTTAAAACGGTCATTCATTTCTCGGTAATTAATTTCCGTTATGTAACATATTATATATATGTTAAACCATATAATAACCTTGCAAATAGTAATATAATAAAATATAATGCTAATAGTTTTAATATATAATTGCATATGAAATAATTAAATAATAAGTAATGATGTAAATAATAAACAATAATAATATAAATAATACAAATAATATATTATAATAAATACTATAACTATATTTTACGTCATAGGTAATTGGGTAACATGATACGAATCACATGATTTAAATGCTTAAGGTGCTAACCTGTTACAATCGTGAAGGTAGTCGTACTCAAATACTTGCAATACAAAGAGAATGAAGGTTAGTAAATATAATATGTATTATTTAGGCTAAGCTCATAGTAAGTTCAGTCTTTAGGGGCTTACCTTCTGTTATAGTACTGTTTATAGTCAATTTTACCCTCAACCTTTCAAAAACTATATATAATTTTCTCATAGAAAAAGCTCTGGTGAAAATTCCTCATCTCGTTATTACTGTGTTAATGATGTCCTCAACGTAGCCTAATCTCTAAGTTTCTGATTATTTTTAATCGTGTGATTTCAAGCACATGACTAGATAAATACAAAAAAGGTCTAGATTCAAAAATGTAAAAAAGCGCGCATTTTAGAGAAAAGAAACGCGAATTAATTTCCACTTTCATTCTTTACACATACTTAAAAATATATTTGACATATTATATTATTATTTACTATTACTATTACTGTCATATATAGGTAAATACACATATATATATATAAGTACATCTTATACAATAATACGTCTTGTAATGTATTTGTAACGTCATTTATATATATATATGTATACATTTTTTTATAAATAAAACATTCTAAATTATTAAATAATACAAAAAAAAGTCGTGTCCTTTTTATCGTTTAATCGAAAAAAAAAAATAAAAATAAAAATAAAAAAAAATAAATAAAAAAATAGAACGAAGGGATTTTATAGTTAGTTGTTCAAATCAATACCATATTTATTATATTCTATTATCATCATATATATCAGTATCATCCACTGTTGAAGATATATATACTATATCATTGCCTACCATCACTGCTATTTATTTATTTATTTTGCTTAGGTTAGAATCAAAAAAGCTTTTGTTGATAGTTTCACTTAATAGATTTTATTGGATCATTATTTACAACCATATATACTTTTTTTCATTAACAAGTTTTACCCATCAACACAAACTAAAATCAAACCAAAAGAAATGTCTATATCTCTATCCAACTTTGCCAGTGATCCATTCGCAATAGCCACCATATCATTTGGTATTATTTCTTGGATTGTTGCATTAGCCGGAGCTGCAGCATCAAATCAAGATAATTTTCCACATTTTACCTGGTGGGGAATCATTTATGAAATTTTAATAATTATTGTTATCTTATTCTTATATTTAAATAATAATATTGAATTATATAAATTTACTGTCGTTGGATTGGTTTCAATTGCATTTATTTATACTTCAAATTCAACCAATCAATTAATTTATAATTCAAATAGTGCCGGTAATTTAGCTTGTGCTGCTGGTTGTATTCTTTTATCAATTTTAAATTTAATTTGGATTCTTTATTTTGGTGGTCATCCGGAATCTCCTACTAATCAATTCATTGATTCATTTAGTTTGAAAAACCATAATCATCATCATAATCATCTTTCTTCATCCAATAACAATACCAATAATATTAATAATCGTCATAATAGTAATAGTATAGCTATTGATAAATTAGATATTGATGATGAAGATCATACTAATGATGATGATCATCCATATAATACTGCTTCTCCATTCAGTAAGAATAATGAATTAAGACAATCTAAATTAACCACCACCAACAATACTAATAATAATAAATTCGCATCATCATCACAATTGAATGGATTAGAAAATTTTTCATCATCCGATGTCAATAATCAACGAGATTTAACTAATAACAATAATAATAAAGAAAAAAATCAAACTATATATAATGATCAAAGCTCTCAAACCAATTTAACTTTAACATTCAGATATAAAGCCAAGGCATTATATAGTTATGATGCTAACCCAGATGATATTAATGAAATATCATTCAATAAAGATGAAATCTTGGAAGTTGATGATATTGATGGAAAATGGTGGCAAGCCAGGAGATCAAATGGTCAAATTGGGATTTGTCCTTCCAATTATGTTAAATTAATTAATTAATTGATTGGTTGATTGAATGATATTTTGCTTTAGTTTGATATTATTTTTATTATTATTTGTACTTTTATACCCCCTTCTTCCTGCCTCCTCTGTCTACGTTTTGTATAGTTGTTTTACATTTGTTCATTTTTTCTAGGTTAAAATATATTTTCGTGTTATATTAACAGAGTATTATTTGTATAAATTCTTCTAAAATAATAATAATAAAAAAAAAAACTAGATCATCTTCTGATTCTAATCATCACTATGAAATACAGTAATTGGTGACCAATCTGGTTTAATTAATCGTTTAACCCCAGACACTTTTGAAATATTATTAATTTCTTCAAAATCGTCTTTACTTAATTCAATGATTTTTAAATTATCATCAATTCTGGTAGGAGTAATTGATTTAGGTAATACAATAGTACCTCTTTGTACTGCCCAAGAAATTAAAATCGTGGCTTCTGAAACATTATTCTTCTTAGCCAATTTCACAATGGTTTCATCCTTAAACAATGGTGAATCAGATGATCCTAAGGGTGAATAAGCTTCTAAATAAACTCCCTTTTCATGAGATAATTCTAATAATTTATGTTGAGGTAAATATGGATGTAATTCAACTTGATTAACAGTAGGGATAATCTTAGTACTTGGAGAATTCAATAATTTAGTTAAATTCTCAACAGAAAGATTAGAAACTCCAATGGATTTAGTATATCCCTTTCCAACTAATTCTTGAACTAATTCATAAGTCTTAACAAAATCCCAATCAACGACAATATCACGTTTTCCAGAAGGTAAAGTAGGGAATTTTGGATCATTACCATGAGGATTCAATGCTACAGGCCAATGAATCAAATATAAATCAACATAATCCAAACCTAAACGTTTTAAGGATTCATTAATGGCAGTTTCAGGATCATGATGGAAAGTACCCCATAATTTAGTCGTAATGAAAATTTCAGATCTAGGAATTCCAGAATCTTTAATAGCCTTACCGATTTGTTCTTCATTTCCATAAGCAGCAGCTGTATCAATATGTCTATATCCGTTCTTAAGGGCGTATAAGACAGAGTCGTACGCTTCATTGGCAACTGATTGCCAAGTACCTAACCCAATGGCAGGGATTTTAGCACCATTATTTAAGGTGAAGATCTTTGTGGAACTAAAAAAGATAAAATGGGTTAGTAAAGGTATTCGAAAGTTTTTCAATTCAACTGATTATACATACACTTTCGCAATTGATGACATGATTGGTTAATAGTAGATTTAATTTAAACTAATATGAAGTGAAAAGAAGAATGAAAAGGAAAGGAAACTGAACAAGAAATTATTATGTAATTTCCAAGGATTATTATGGGATCTACCCATAAGCCATAGTTTTTTCTTTTTGAATTTTTTTTGGTTGGGGGTAATTTAGTGGGGGAAACTTTTTGATTTACAAATTGACACAATTTTACATTCACCAATATGACTTTGTTACTATTTTCTATATTTAGATATTCCCAAGTTGTTATATATATTTAAGGCTATATTAGTCAGCTTTAAAGCTATTCTTTTTGTTTGATTGCTAATTGGCTCATGACTACTCCAAAGAAAATATACTGTCGGAAAAGTATAGCTCAAAACCGTAACGCTCTTATTCATCTATGACATTCACCAATAATAATTATTGCTCTTCAATTGCTAGTCGGCAACCCTATTGAAGTTAAGTTCATTTGAGATGAACTACTCGTTATTATTAAGTTGGTATATTTCGCCCATCATTTTTTCTCTCAACCTAATCTTAATGAATTACTATAAGAAATAAACTGGAATACTCATTTTTAAGTTCAAATGTGATTAGTCTTGAACTTATATGATAGCTATACAAAATAGCTCAAGGATTGTATAAATTTAATGAATATTCTAATTGAATGCAAAATATTTTAATTAACTACTTAAAAATTTTAGCGAGGACTCAACAAAAAATAAATTATTACAACAACAAATTTTATTACTGAAAAATCGATCAAATTTATTATCATCTACTAACCATGATAAAGGTAATATCTCGAGCTTCAACTCGACAATTTCTTCCTTTCATTAATCGTACATATTCATCAATCGGTTATGGTCAGGTTCAACTGATTACGTACAATGATAAATCATATTTAGGTGATGCATTATCAATTGATGGATCCATAGAAACCGTTAAGTTAAAATTTGAAAGGCATTCCCCATCAGATCATACCATAAAAACCAACGAAAAGTCACCATTAATTATCTTACATGGATTATTCGGATCTAAGACTAATACTAGAACAGTGGCTAAACAATTATCAACACTGTTAAATAGAAATGTTTATTGTCTTGATTTACGTAATTTTGGTCAATCTCCTCATATTGATAGGTTAGATTATCCTTCATTATCAGCTGATGTTGAGAGATTTATAGATGAAGCTAACTTTCCAGCCAAGCCAATTTTAATAGGTCATTCAATGGGGGCTAAAACTGTTATGGCATTAGCATTAAGAAGACCTGATTTACCAAAAATGATTATATCGGTAGATAATGCACCTGTTGATTTAACGGGATCAAATCCATCAAATTTTGGAAAATATGTTAATCAATTAAGGATAGCCTTAGAAAAATATCAATATACTAGTATAAAAGATGTTGATCAAGAATTATCAAAGGTGGAATCAAATATAGTAGTCAGACAATTCTTATTAACAAATGTTAATCGTGGTAAAAAGGATGATATAATAACTTCCAAAATTCCCCTTGATATAATTGGTAAAAATATCGCCAATGGAAACATTGCTGCTTGGCCATTTGATTCAAATTTAGTAAGGTGGTCAAAGGGTCCTGCATTATTTATTAGAGGTTCGAAATCAAAATATGTACCTGATGATATAATTCCAGATATTGGAAAATATTTTCCTGATTTTGAAATTAGAGAAATTGATGCTGGTCATTGGGTTATAAGTGAAAATCCCGAAAAATTTAAAGAAGTATTAATTGAATTTATTGAAAGAAAAGAAGATGATGATGAGTAAAATTAAAAGTCCATTGTATTATAAATCACTAACTTTTGCCTTACCATTCCCAACAAAATCTTCATATATATCAAATCTTCTTTGATAATGAACAGGAATTGATTCTCTTGCTTTAGGTAATAATTCTTTATCTAATTCAGCAAATAAAATTTCTTCACCTTCACCTGCTTCAGCAACAATTTTTCCATATGGATCGGCCACTAATGAATGACCATAAGCTTGATATCCTCCTCCTTCAACATCTCTTGCTGGACTACATAATACTGTATATAATTCGTTATCAATTGCTCTAGATCTTGCTAATACATGCCAATGTAATGGACCAGTAGTTGTATTAAAAGCACCAGGATAAAACATGGCAAATGAATTATGAGGATGACGCGAAGCAATTAATGCTAATTCTGGAAATCTAATATCATAACAAATACCTAATCCAACATTACCAAATTCTCCTAATTTAAACACAGTAGCTTTATCACCTCCACTTAAGCTAATTGATTCTTTAAATGTTATACCATTTGGAATATCAATATCAAATAAATGGGCTTTACGATGTTTAGCTATTATTTCACCACTTGGATTGAAAGTTAATGAAGTATTATAAACTTTTTCACCATCTAATTCAGGAATTGATCCTCCAATAATAAAAATTCCATGTTTTTTAGCTAATTGCGATAAAATTGAAGTTGTTTCACCTGATGGTATTAATTCAGCATAATTACGAAATTGATCGACTGCATATGGACTATTGAAACATTCAGGTAACATAACTAAATCTAAAGTTCCAATCGTTGAAGTTTTAACTGCTTCATCAATAAATTTGGTAACCTTTGCTAAATTGGCCCTTTTATCAGCACCAGCTTTTAATTGAATTAGGGCAATCTTTAATGATTTGGATAATGGACTTTTTAAGACGGTTGTTGACATGATTAGTTGTGATGATTTTATTTGATAGTAATGGAAATTAATAATTTTGGTATTTTGCATATTTTTACGTTACCACAATCTTTTTTTTGGTATGACTAATTAAATAGCCACACCAATTGCGAAAATAGATAGAGATTTAAATATTTTAACTGTATAAATAAATATGTATTAAAAACTAATTAGTTAAGTCTTCTTCTTCTTCTTCAAGTTCTTTAACTTCTTTGTGATATCCTGTTTGTTGATCAACTTTCTCTAGCTCAATTTGTTCTTGCTTTTTATTAAATCTATATTGTAAGACAATGAAAATTAAAGATACCAACACTCCTAATCCAGCCAATCCCATCCCCATTTTGAACGCCACTCTAAAACCATGTAATGTAGTTTCAAAATCATTAGGATCCATATCTTTAGTTATATAATATTGAACTGTACCAGCAAATCCTAAGCCTATTGAAATAGAATAATTAACAAATGTTGATACTAATGAACCAGCAATTCCTTGTTGAGATTTTGGTAATGTTGTACTTAATATAATACATCCTGCTGGAAATGACATATCCATGCCAAATGGGGTTATTATTAAACTAACAAACTTTTGTGCCCAATAATTTTGCCCTACTGGTCTGGTGCCCATAATTACACTTCCGGCTAAAAATGCAACCATAGCTAGAAATAAAATTACTGATGATGGAATTCTTCTAACCAAAAAAGCAGTTGAAAATGCGGCTACATATCCAGTAAACAAAGATGGAATATTTTTAACAGCTGACATTAATGGAGTATCTCCATCTATTATAAGTGACCAACGAAATGTATAAAATAACCAAACTCCAAAACATGACCAACCTGCTGCAATACATGCCAATACAAACCCAGTTTCACCTTGTAATACTTCAGGTGGAACTAATGGATCCTTAACTTTCTTTTCCACATAAACAAAAATACCCATACTTATGAATCCAACTAAAAGTAAAACATAAACATAAGGTACATTCCAACCAACAACTGGTCCTTGATTCCAAGCAAAATTAATTAATACTAATCCAGTTACTCCAAAAATTGAACCTAAATAATCAAATGTACCGTGTGATCTTACCCCAATCTTTTGTGGAATTACAAAAAATGCTAATAATGCCACTATTGCACTTACAATTCCACAAATCCAAAATGTCCAAGGCCACCAAACAAATTGTGATAATATACCACTGAATAATGAACCTATTACAAAACCAGTTGGAGCCACAGCACCAAAACATGCCATACACATATCTTTTCTAACACTTGGAGGATAATAACTTCCAATTATAGCTTGAGAATTAGGCATCATGATGGCAGGACCCATTCCTTGTAAAGCTCTCATAACATCAAAGAATATACTTGATTTAACAAATCCAGCAAATCCTGCAATTAATGAAAATATTGAAAACCAAGCATAACCTACAAGATACATTCTTTTATATCCGTACATATCACCTAATCTACCTGAAATCAAAATAAATGTTCCTACAGTTAATGAAAATGATGCTGAAAACCAAGAAATTTCACCGGGATTATTTTGAACTCCAAAAGTTTCTGATATTTTACTAGAAGAATTCATGGTTTGTGAAACTGCTGCTTGAGTAAGTAATTGTGACATACATAATAAAGCCATGAACAAAAGTTCATGGGGTAAAGAAATTTCGT
The DNA here is from genome assembly GCA_030563665.1 of Scheffersomyces broadrunensis. Lineage (NCBI taxonomy): Eukaryota > Fungi > Ascomycota > Pichiomycetes > Serinales > Debaryomycetaceae > Scheffersomyces > Scheffersomyces broadrunensis. Next base: position 29,082 of record JAJMJS010000005.1, on the reverse strand, counting down.
TATGATTTGGTATGGCTTGAATTGATATTATTGATGCATTAGTAATTTGTCTTTGTATATCAGTAATTTCATGGTTAATTGTTTCTTCATCGATGGGTTGTACACCCAGATCCAGTTGATCAGATGAACTCATTTGATAATTTCAATAAATACGGTTTTAATCCATATACTACTATCGTTGTGATCAATATTCAATGAATTAAAATAATTTTAAATATTAAAACTAATTTTATAAAAATTTAAGATGACACTATCTATAAATATGTACTTGATATGCTTAGTGTGAAGAGAGGAGACCAAGAAAAAAAAAAATGAAAATAATTATTTTTACGTTTTTAGCGATCCGAGCCGGATAAACAAAAAGTAAATCTGGTTCTATCAAATAGTTACATTATTCTTTTTTTTTATATAATTAATCATTTTTCATTTTTATTTATTATTTTCTTTTTAAAAATAATATACTAGTCTATACAATTACCAGATTATCAGGATACTTTGTTGTTTCCTTTAACCATTTCAAATGAGGTATGAAAACATTTTCACATCTTTCCTTATTCACTTCTTTATCCATTCTAACATAACCTAAATAATTACCCATAAAATCTTTTGATTTCTCTGGTCCTATAGTATCATCTACTGTTGTACCATCATTATTATAATACTCTGCACATAATCCTTGTGTAAATAATTGTAATACTCTTAAATCAAAATCATATCCTACATTATCTTGAACATCTCCATACATTCTAATATGTTTACCTGAATCTTTATAAACTAAATCATTATTATCAACTAACCAATTTGGATAAAACTTTGGATATGATAAATGCATAAATATAATATCAACATCATCTCCCGTGTTTTTATCTGATTGAATTGGATCATAATGTCCTAAAGCTTTTGATTTAAATTCTCCATCAACTTCTGAATTATATCCTGTCCATCTAAATTGTTTAGCAGTTTGATACCATGGTTCACCTAAAGCATGAGCAGCAGCAATAAATGTTTCTTTATCACCTTCCCCAGCCGATCCTTGAGTTAATAAAGGATAATAAAAATTTGGTCCATAAACATTATAATATAAACATAATAATAAAGTTTTAAGATGAGTAGTTTTATTTATAATAATCATACCAGTTTCTGAAGTTGGATCAGGTAATGTTCCTTCAAAATCATGATACCAGGAATCTTTGAAGGTATATTTGGATAAGGGGTGGACATCAGGTTGACCTTCTCTATTTGCTCTACCTTTATCATAACTTGAATATCTTATTTTATTTTCTTTAACTTTAATACCAGCAATATCATAATATTTTGGATTGGTAGTTCTGGCCCAAGCATCAGGCCATAAAATTAAATTGGATTTTTTATAAATACTAGATTCAAAAAGATATTCAACATTTCTAGTTGGAAAATTATCAGAATCAAGATATAATAAATTTTCAAATTTTGAACTTAACAAAGCTAACATTTTATATTGATAACCTCCAATATTAAATCTTCTAGTTAAGTCCTTAGCAAATTCTGTATCGAATACATTACATCTTGCATTATATTGTGGTAATAATTTTTCACAAAAATCAGGTTCATATTCATCTTCTGATGGTATAAATAATTCAATTGGTAATTTTGCACCTGTAGCTCGAAGTTGTCTTATAACTAAATATGATAACCAAGAATATCTTCCGCCTCCAACTAATACGTAACCGGATGAACCATGATATTTACTCCATTCTGGATCGGTCTTTAATATATTTCCAAAAGTTGAAATACCATATTCGTCAATTAATTTTGGAATTTGTTTTTCAATATATCGTTTATGAGAATCTTTTAATTCTTGAAATGTACCATCAGAAATATCCAATATATTTTCTAAATATTCCTTTGAAAATAAAAAATCATCAACACTAGTAAATAATTCTTTTGCTTTATCTTCTTTATATTTATCCTTTATAGATTCAGAATCAATCTTGAAATCTTCAAGTCCCTTAAAGAAAATAGTTAAATCACGAATTGAATCTAATATATGTTTGTCAAGGGGTTTTGCTGGTTGTTTTGCTGGTTTTGGTCTTGTTTTTGGATCAGATACTTCATCATTGGTTACAACTTTTGGTTTTGATTCTTGATCATTATAGTCATTATCACTATCATTTGATATTACCTTTGATTTTGGTTTTGATTTTAATGTATTGTCTTCTTCTTCTTCTTTTTCTTGTTCTTGTTCTTCTTCTTTTTCTTCAGATGATCCTACTAATTCAACATTTGATTGACCTGGTCTATGAGGTTTTGATATTTGACCTTCTCTTAAATTGGATCCTAAATCAGGAGGGTTCTGCGGTTTGACATCGCCTACTTCAGGAGGATATGATAATGGCTCTTGATTGATTTTAACAACATGTGGTGGACTTATGGTATCTTGTGGTAACGCGTCTTTTTGAGTATTGGAAATATGTTTAAATGATAAAATTATACCTTGATATATAAGTAATAACGCAACAACACTTGCAACTAGCTTCAAACGATTTCTTCGAAGTACTTTAGCGTATGCCATTGTGATGATAACCTTAATTATCTACTACGATACTCCTTAAGCTAATGATTAATTGATAATAATAAAGTTTCGGGATTTTTAATTATTTTAACACATTTTTCCCCTTTGACCAAAAAATCTTTTTTTTTTTTATTTAGATACAAAAAACATTTGAGACTGTATATAAAAAACAAATGAATCTTTTTAACACAAAACCAAAATTATACACTCTCCACAAAAACTGGAGCTTGATTTGATTTTAATTGAAAACCACGGTAGAATCTTCATATTCACAATGGCTAAAGATCTGGATCTAACACCAATAAAAGATATTAGACTGAGAAGCTTAAACATTAAATTGTTTGGTAAAGATATTCAACATTCAAAATCACCATTATTACAAAATTATTCATTTAAAACATTAGGTTTAAATTGGAAATATGAATTATTTGATAGTGATAATATTTTATTATTCAAACAATTATTAGAATCAGAAGAATGTATTGGGGCAGGTGTGACCATGCCCAATAAAGTTCGAATGATTTCGCACGTTGATATAATTGATGATGATGCAAAAGCAGTAGGAGCAATCAATACAATTTATATTAGAAGGAATAATCATAATAATAAAAAGATATTTATTGGAACTAATACTGATACAATTGGTATAAAAAATTCTTTTATTTATAACGCGCATAATATATTAAATAAATCAAAACTTGAAAACCGTTCAGGTTTAGTATATGGAGGTGGAGGTGCATGTCGATCAGCAGTTTATTCGTTGCATGAATTTTTAGGTTGTTCAAAAGTATATATTATTAATCGATTTAAACATGAGGTTGAAGCAGTTAGACGAGAAATGATCCAAGGTGGATTCAAAGGTGAAATTATTCATATTGAAAGTTCAAAACAAGCTCAAGAAATTAAAATAAAACCATTATTAATTGTATCTACCGTGCCTGATTTTGAGCCAATTACTTTAGAAGAAAAGTTGGCTCGTGAAATATTACAAGTTTTTATAGATTCTTTTGAAAAGGGAGCTGTTCTTGAAATGTGTTATCATCCCAAACCAATCACCAGAATATATCAAGCCTTTGAAGTTGGTGGTTGGAAAGTTATAAGTGGTATAGAGGCCATGATATATCAAGGTCTAGCTCAAGAAGTTTTATGGACAGGTTATAATTGGAAAGATTTAAAAGTAGATGATGTTATAGATTACGTTTATAAACATATTGACAACTAAAAAGTATATTTTTATACAAAATTAAAGCAAAATTCTTTTAAAATTAACATTTTAGAAATAATTTGTAGTCTTCACTGTAACAATCTAATAGAGTAAAAAGGAAATCTCGTTTTATAATTATATATGTGTTATATAATTTATAATTTGCTCTAAACTCCATAACATTTCTGATTGCTACAAAAAAAAAAAAAAAAAAAAAAAAAAAAAAAAAAAAAAAAAAAAAAAAAAAAAAAAAAAAAAAAAAAAAAAATAAGTACAAAAAAACCAAATAAAAGTTTAAAGATAAAAAAAAAAAAACGTTTTGATCTCCACAATTAAATAATGATAATCAAAACTTATCAATTGTTATTATTAAGTAGAAGGATATCAACTATGAGTCGATTAATAGATTTGCCCAAGACTTCATCATTTACTGCAAGAATAAGTCCTGATTTTAAAATCGATTCCAAGGAAATTGCTTATAAAAATGAAGACAATATTATTCATCAACCTAGAATATTATCAAAGGGAGGATTTTCATGGACATTACCTGAACCAAGAAAAGAATATCAATTTTTAACTGCCAATGAAAATGCCTTGATTGATTTGGGATTAGACCCTTCTGAAATCAATAATGAAGAATTTAAACTGATTTTAAGTGGACAATATTATAATGATAATCCTGATTTTGAAACCAAAGGGTTTCCATTTCCTTATTCTCAAGCATATGCTGGTTGGCAATTTGGACAATTTGCCGGACAATTGGGTGATGGTAGAGTTGTGAATTTATTTGAAATAACCAAACCGAATGCAGATGATAAGAATCGACCAATTTATGAATTACAATTAAAAGGAGCAGGTAAGACTCCATATTCCAGATTTGCCGATGGAAAAGCAGTGACAAGATCATCAATTCGAGAATATATAATATCAGAACATTTGAATTCAATTGGTATACCAACTACAAGAGCCTTATCATTAACTTATTTACCAAAGACTTATGCCCAAAGAAGTTGGGCAGAGAAATGTTCAATATATACCCGATTTGCTGAATCATGGATTAGACTCGGTAGCTTTGATTTGCATAGATGGAGAGGGGATAGAGAAGGGATAAAGCAATTATCAAGTTATGTTATAAATGAATTATTTACAATTAATCAAGAAAAATTTGGATTTTTTAATAATATTTTAAAGTATAAATCAACTTTTTTCAATGACCAATCATTTAATATTGAAGAATTAACTGATTATGATAAAATGTATTATGAAATAATTATTAGAAATGCAGAAACTGCTGCATTATGGCAATCATATGGATTTTTAAATGGAGTTTTAAATACTGATAATACATCTGTATTAGGATTATCAATTGATTTTGGACCATTTGCCATTATGGATAAATATAACCCCAATTATACGTCTAATTCTGAAGATCACGAATTAAGATATAGTTATTCCAATACTCCCACGGCAATTTGGTGGAACTTGACTCGATTAGGTGAAGATTTAGCCGAATTGATTGGTGCTAGTAAGGAATTATTAAAGGATCTGGATTATATAAAGGGTAAATTGAAACCTGAATGGGAAGATTCAATAATTGAACGAGCTACCAAAATTATTGAAATTGGCGGAGATATTTATCAATATTCATTTACTAAGAAATATGTTGAAACATTTTTAAATCGATTAGGAATATCTCATAAAGTAATTAACTATTCTGATCCCAATGTTATTAATAATGAATTAATAAGTCCATTACTTGAATTATTATATAAAGTTCAATGTGATTATAATAAATTTTTTGTTTCTTTACAAGAAGAGGAAGAAATAAATTCAGAAAATATATTAAATAAATTACATACAATTGAATCAAGGTATACGAAATCCGAATTAAAAATTGAATTTAATAAATGGTTAGAAATATATCAGAAATATTTACAAGAATCTTATCAATTAGATCCTAAGTATGAACGACAATTAAGTTATAAATATAATCCATTATTTTTACCTCGGAATTGGATATTGGATCAAGTTATAAAAAGTGTTGAAGAAAGTGAAGGGCATGATTTGAGATTATTAAAAAAATTAGAAAAAATGAGTTTTAATCCATTTGATAAAACAAAATGGGGTGATGAGGAGAAAGAAATCGAGCATGAATGGGAATTACAGGGTGATAAAAGTCCTGAAAATAATATGCAACAATGTAGTTGTTCAAGTTAAGAAAATAAAAGAAAGACATAATGTATTATATTATAAATAAATCAAACCCAAAAATAAACATGAACTATATATAGAAGACATTAAAATAAATATTATTATAATTACTCATATGATTTTCTTGCATTTTCAACTTGTAATTGATCAAGTTTTGAATCAAGAGAATGAACTCCAACTGGAGCAACGGAAAGAGGAGGAGGAGGAGGAGGATGAGGAGACAAAGGAGGAATTTCTTGATTAATAAAACCTGATCTTGGTTGAGAAGTAGGATCAAAATCGGTGGTTGTTCCTCCAGGACTTGAATGAGTATAAGTTATATTTTTATCGGGTTTTGTAGCAAAATTCTGATCATGAATATTATTACCAGTTCCCCAAGTTTGATATTTTTGATGAGGATCGAAATACTGTAATCCATCCATTTGTTGAATACTTGGAATTGATTGATCAATATCAATATCTTGTAATGGTGGGATTTTGGAATTTGAAAGTTTTGTATCAATTTCCTCATGATTATTTTCGGGTAATGAATTAATATAATCATCTCCATATCTATTATCCAAAATTTTTGAATCTAATAATTGTGATTTCTCTAAATTTGGTCTAAGGGTAATTTCATCTTGATACCTAGCAATTCCTTCGTCTTGAGATTGGACAATACCTTGTTCATAAAGATTACTTAATGGTTTATCTCGATCAGTAAGTTCAATTGATCCATGATTATTTTCCAATACTTTTGGTTTAGAAATCTTACCATTATTTATATTCTTAGCGGTGGTGGTGGAGGTGGTGATGGTCTTCTTTTGATTATCTTCGAATGGTTTTTTAATATCATCTTTAATTAATTGACTTGTATTAGATAATTTCGCATGAATTTTATCAGCGGTATGTTGAATTTTATCACCTAATCCCATTTTATTTATTTATTTATTTTTTTAATTTAATTTTTTTAATTTAATTTATTTTTAAATTTAAATTACGATAATTATGATTATTATCGATATTAGTAGTATTTCGAAAATAATCCGTTTAAATTTGACAATTCCTTTCTTATTTATAATCAAATTTATAAAATTCATTAAAGATTTAATTTATAAGAGATTTTAAATTATTTTGTTATATTGCTTTTTAAATGATCGAATTTGGGTTTGTGGACTCCCCCCCCCCCCAAAAAAAAAAAAAAAAAAAAAAAAAATTTAATGGGTGCGAAAATAAAAAGCAAACCAAAAAGAAAAAATAGTTATGACGTATATTATTATTTAAAACATTATTATTATTTATTATTATTTATTATTATATATTATTATTTAAAAAAAAATAATATATATATATATATATATATATACATGATGAAACAACTCTACACCTTTAAAAAAGCAAACCTAAACCACACTCCAACACCTTATCAGTAAAAATAAAAAAAAAAATAAAATGAAATGAAAAAGAAATAAATAAGTAATTAATGAAAAAAAAAAAAAAAAATTAAAAGAATTAAAAGAATTGAACAATGAAGCAAACATAATAAATGTGAATATTTTATTTTATTTTATTTCTCAATTACCACTGGAACTTTAACTCTAATATGATCATTATTCGATAATGCCAATGTGATTTTTATATAGTATAATCGAGCCATATGACATGCTTGGAAATTTGGAACTAAATTAAATTCATTATAAGATTTATAATCAATTGATTTCTTCTTGGAATCTAAAGTTTTCAAACTGGCTGAATCTAAGTTTAATTTCAACAGGAATGATTTTGAATAGATTGACGAGGGGGAGGAAGAAGAAGAAGACGAAGAAGAAGAAGATGATGATAATGTTGATGATGATGATGATGATGATGATTTCTCAATCCATGGAATTGATGAAGGTGATGAAACTACTTTATCATCATAAATCAATTTCTGATCAATTATATCCAAATTAATATATTTTTCTTGTAATTGACAAATACTCTTTAAATCATCAATTAATTGTGATTCAATTTTAAAATTATCGGTACCTAAAACTTTTAATAATTTATAAATTTGAGTTGAATATCCTTGCATTGGTTTAATAAGATTGGTTTGTAAAGTATCTGAATCAATGAATTGTTGTTTTGTATCAATGGTTTTATTAAATAAAAGATCATGATTAAATTCAATGGGGATAGAATATTTTTCTGATTTTATGGTTAATACTACTAATTCCGTTGTGATTAATTTTAAATCGGGGAATTTTTTAATAGTTGAAGAATCCTTAACGGGTAAGATTAATGATAAACCAAGGGGGATAATTATATTCCAACTATTTAAATCAATTTGAGAAATTGGGGAGAATTTTCTAAATTTTGGAGGTGGGATATAATTAAGTTTAATTTCTTGTTGAGGAGTTGATAATTTAAAAGTACCAATAATTTTTAAATTATTTGTTAAAGATTTTTTAATAAGAGGTTGAAAAATTTCATAATTCTTTAAAGTTTTATTATCTAAATTTTTAATATCTCGATGAACTCCTTCAATATATTGTTGTTTTGATTTTGCAAATTCTAATTCTGTTTGATTTAATTGATGAGATATATTAATTGATGAATTAAATTTATTTAATTCAATGGATTTTAATAATTGATTACCTAATTCTATTTTATCTTTAATTCTATTTAAAAGATTTTCATATAATAATTTATTTTCAATAAATTTCATAGATTTTTCATTATTAGTTAATTTCTTTGATTGTTGTAAAATTCTCATAAAATTACATGATTCTTTTAAAATTATATATTCATCACCCCATGAATTAATTAATTTTGTATTAGTATTATGATCTTTAAATTGTGAATCATTAACTTTATACTTTGATTTCCGACCAATAAATCTAGCTAATACTCCATAACTAATAGATGAATCAATCATTGAAAAATCTTTAATTTTTAAAGAATTAACTTGAGGATATAATTGTTTTTCATAATTGGATATACCAATAGTTGGAGGTAATTCCACATGATTTAATAAATTATGATCATTACATTCTGAATCTAATAAATTATTTGGAATTTTAAATGTAAAAAATCGTTTATATAATTCATTTGGCATAATTAATTTATCAATTCCAAATGATAATCGAGAATTATCAATTGGATCAATAAAATTTGGACACCAATAAATATTACCAATTTCAGTAACTAATCTATCAATATGAGCTTCATTCCAACTACCTGAAAAATCAAACATTTCTAAAAATTTTTTAATTTTTATTGGTTCAGATTTTCCTTGAATTATAAATGTACCTTCAAATAAAAGATAAAACATTTCAAATGGTATTGGATTTGAATTATTACTTTTAATAAGTACATATCCATTAATATAATCACCTTGTTTATATTCATATAATGATGGATTAATTTCGACGGGGATTTTCCCACTAATACCTACATCTTTAGTAAAATGAACTGATATTTCAATATTATTAGAGATTTGATTATCGGTGAAAGTTAAGTTTTTTAATTTATGAATATTATTTAATACTGTTTCTTGCCAATAATTAGTAGTTTCATCAGCAATAATAACTTGATTAATTGTACCTGTTGAAGATGATGATGATGAAGAAGAATTTGGTTGATTATTATTATCATTATTATTATTTCTTGACATGACTGAAGTTACTTGAGAATTTGATTCACTTGAATTAGACAGTAATATTGAAGGAGTATTATTATTAGTATTATTATTATTATTATTATTATTATTATTATTATTATTATTATTTATAACTTGATAATCAGGTAAATGAATAAATTCATTATTATAATTATCTGATTCATCATCTAAATTAATATTTTTGGTAATTGTTTGAGTAAACATTTCATAACTGGGTAAGATTGACCATATTGGATCATCAATTGAATTTTGAGAATAAGCTGCTACATTATATTTTGGTTGAAATTGTTGTTGTTCAAATTGTGCTTGACGATAAGATGTCAAGCCGTTAGTGGCATCATTATCATTATCATTATGATTATGATTATGATTGTCATTGTTATCATCAATTGGATTATCTTCTTGATTATCAGACATGATTGATATATTATTATAATATTTCTATTTGTTGTAAAAATAAAATAAAATAAAATAAAATAAAATAAAATTAAATATGCTGTAAAAACATTTTTATATGAGAGATTTATTATATTATATATATTATATTATATTATATTATGACTATATGATAACTATTAAAGTTATATAAAGTATTGTGTAATATTATTAATCGTATCTACATATACTATTATATATGATATATATAATATAATATATATAATAGGTAATTGTAATATATGGTTGACTTCTATTAATTTCTATAATATTCTATTAATAATCAGTTAATAAATAAATAAAATATGACTCAATTTTTATTTAACTATGTGTATTAAAATATTAAAGTGGAGATTTCCTGTATGTACCGTGTAACTTGTAACGTAAAATTGATTACGCCTTCCGCCTTTATCATATTTATTTAATTTAACTCTATTTAATTTATTATTATATACTATTATATATTATGTATTATAATTATTATAATTATTTCTTTTATAGGGTAAAGGATATGTATAACTTGACTCATTATAATATATATAATTTATATAATAGATACTATTATCTTATATATACAAATTGAAATTTAAATTCCGCACATTTTTTTTATTTTTTATTTTTTATTTTTTTATTTTTTTATTTTTTTATTTTTTTATTTTTTATTTTTTTTTATTTTTTTTATTTTTTTTTATTTCTTTTTTTTTTTAAACGGTTTTTTTTTCTGGTTGTCTCAAATTCCGATTAAGGAAATCAAACATCTCTGTGAAATTTATAAATTTATATTATATTATATTATATTATATTATATTATTCAAATTGTTTAATCTATAAAAATATAAAAATATGAAATAAAAAATATAAAATAAAAAATTTAAAAAAAGAAAAAAAGCTTTAATCAACTATAGGTATCCTTTTATTCAACTATAATTGGGATTTTCAAAATTTTTATCATCCCATTAATATTTAAACTAATTTTTATATAATATAATCGAATTAAATAACAAGATTGAAAACTAGGTAATAAATTAAATGATTTAATATATTGTTTGAAATTAATTGGAATTGATAATAATTTAACAAATAAATCATCTTTATCTTTATTTTTATCTTCATCTGTTTCACTTAATATAATTGATTTTATAGGTATAGATTTAAATTTTTGTCTTAATTTAATTATAGTTCTTAAATGTAAATAATCAATTTGTGAAATATTTAATTGATGTAAATTATCTTCAACATCAATAATTCGATTTTGTTGTTTATTTAAATCAATTAATAAATCATATAATTCTTGTTTAAGAATCTTTCCCGGATTTATAATTGAATCTAATGATTCAGTTATATTATCAATCATATTATAATCAATTTTAATAGGAATTGATTCGTTATCACTTTTAATATTCATAATTATTAATTCTAATTTTAATCCTTTATATTTAATCTTTTTGGAAGATTTAATTTTTAATGGTATTAAAAAATTATAATTATCATTTTGATTATTACTATTTATAGTATAATCCTTAATTAAACTATTGAATTCAATATTATTATTATTATTATTATTATTATTATTATTATTAGTCTTACAATTATAATCCGGAGGTAATAATTGATTAAATGATTTATCAAACTTATTAGATTTAACTTTTTTTAAAAATGAATAACCTTCAATAATTTTATTATTTAAATCACCAATTAATTGTTCATAATTTATATAATCTAATTGTAATAATTCATCATTAGGAGATCCAATAATATTAATATTATTAATTAATTGTTTTATAATTATTTCTTCATTATTAATCATTCTGACATTAATTCGATAATTTATACTAGAATCATTAAATAAATCATCTAATTCATTATCATCTAAACTTGGAGGTAATTGATAATGATGACAATTATTATTATCATGGATTTGATTAGGAATTAAAAATTGAAATGGATAACATGTTTTCTCCCCTGGTTTTAAAATTATTTCATCATCTTGTTCATCTTGTTCATCTTCTTGTTCTTCAAACATTTCAAGAAATTTATTAATTTTATTAATCACTTTAACTTTCTCATATTGTTTATATTTATTCAGAGTTAATATATATCGACCTTCAAATGCAATATTCATGGATTTATAATGAATTGTTTCATCATTACTAATATTCTTCAATAATATAATCCCACGAATATATTGATTAACTTTATAATTTTCTTCGTTACTCTTTTCTAATTTAATTGTCATATTAAGTTTATTTTCATCTTTAAATTCCATATTATCTAATTTATTAGTAAAATTTAATGGATTAATTATTAATTCATGACTTTTATAACTAGGTAATTTTAAATTATCAGTAAATTCTTCATTTTCAGATTGTCGAAATAATTTCTTATAAAAAGTAGTATTATAATTATTAGTTGTATTAGTATTATTAGTATTATTGGTAGCAATTGAACATATATATGGGGGTGGTGCAACCGGTGGTAAAAACCTTACCTGTTTCTTAATGGGTAATTTTATATCGGACATTATTCTTAGACAAGTAAAAAGAGAAAAAAAAATTGGTATTAGTATATATAAATTTAATTTATAGAGTGGATTGATACAGATATATATAATGGTCTAATTATATAATTAGTTGTGGTTAGATCTATTCATCTGCAACTATAAATCTGGATTAGTTTTAGTTTTGAATAAATAATAAAAAAAATTTTCTTACTAGTTAATTAAAAAAAAATACGAAGTTTATTTATTTTTTTATTTATTTAATGTGTATTGTTGTTGTTGTTTATGAAATTGAAAACACAAACATTAAAAATACAAAAATGAAAATGACTCATATGATTGATTTATATTATATTATATTATATTATATTTATTATTCATTAACCGTAACTGTAACACGTAACCCAATCCATTATAAGAATATAACTATTTAACTATTAATATTTAAACTATACACGTTTAATTTAATTTAATTTAATTTAATTTAGTGTAAATAAAATTTTTGAATGACTTAAAAAAAAAAAAATTAAATTAAGATTTAACTCCGAATAAGATCTGTAATGTACAGGATACATAACATATTAAATATATAATAATAATATATAATATATAACATATAATAATATACTATTAATTATAATGTATATATACTTCCGCCGTATATACTTACCAAATATAATATAATATAATATAAATTTTATTATATTAAATTATATTATTAATATTATATTATATTATATTACTCTGAAATTGCGATATCGCAATCAAATTAAATCAATTTTAATTAATTAATTAATTAATTAATATCACCGAATACTCTTTCATATCCCCTCCTTGAAAACTATAAATAAATAATAACTATAAATAAAGTATAACCACAACAAAATAATAACTATAAACAAAATGGGTTACTAGTGGCTGGTCTAGGCTGAGCTAATTTCTACATATGGTAAACATTATCCCATTTTTAGTGTTACCTCCTTTATTATTATTATTATTATTATTATTATTATTATTACTATTTATTATTGTTTAGTTTGTCCCCCCCCCTTAAATCAGAAAAATGTAAATAGTATATGTAATAGCAATTATTAGTCATCATATAGTTACACAAATTAAACATTAATTAAAAAAATTTTTTACATTAAAAAATTGAATGATGCTCTAATCATGAAAAAAAAACCTTCTCTCGCTCATAATTAATTGTGTGTGTATATTAATTTTTATTTTTCGTAAATGAAAAAGTGAAAATTTTTCATTCTTTCTTTCATTAATTTATGTTCCTGTATATTAATACATACAGTGCATTTACATTTACATATAATATATATATATACAGTACACCCCCTTTTTGCCTCCTTCTTTTTTTTTTTCTTGTTCTTTTCAGGTCAGATTCGGGGGTTTAAATGTCGCATAACGTCTTTTCCACGACATTTATATCACAACAACGACATAATTTAAAAATTAAATCTTATAATAATTAATTTTTAATTAGGCATCGTGTGTTAACTCTAGATTCTTCATTTTATTTTATTTATTTTATATATATTTCTTAAATATTACTTACAAGGTAACTTGAACTCTTTTCTATCATTATTTCAGCTATACAAGTATTACTTTTTATGCTATAGTTAGTTTGTAATGTATCTCGGATTTTACCAGATCTTGTGTCATGACACAAATTGTCGCTTTCTTTTATTTTTTTCATACCTCCCCACAAAAAGAAAAATGGATTTAAAAAATTCTCACGACATTAATTAAAATATTTACGACATCTCCTTTGTCGTACCACTTCTTTATTTTTGATAAGGAGAATCTCCACATTTAATTATTAACCAAACATCAATTTCTTAATCATATTATCATATCATAATCATCATCATATCATGTTATTACATTATAATCATTACCTACCCCATATAAACATCAATCATGATCATAAACAATCATCATCAACAATTTCATCTATACAAGCAATAGATTCAAAAAAATCTTATTCAATATTACCTTCTTATGATACGGCGCAGCAATCAATAATTTATCCAAATATTTTACCATCTTATTATATGTATAAATCAATTCTATTAAACAATCTTAAATTATTGGATTCTCCTCCTCCCCCTCCCTATGAACCATCATCTAATCATAATGATTTATCCAATTTATTAACTCCTGAATTATCAACTAGTTCAATTGATTTAATTAATCAAGCAATTAATAATAATAATAATAATAATAATTCCGAAAATAATAATTCGCCAAGAAAATCAAAGTCAAGTATACTTCATAATCTTGGCTCATTATCTTCAATTCCTACAATTGATATTAAAATACATTTTAATAATAGTAATAATAATAATAATAATAATAATAATAATAATGATAATGATAAATTGGAATATAAACAGGGGGATATTTTAAGTGGTACGATTGAATTAATTAATAATACTAATAAACCCGTATCATTTTCAATGCTATATATCATGTTTGAAGGATTCGTAGTGGTTAATAAATCCGAAAAATCCATTTTATCAATGATTGATTTAAATTCATTTATTGAACAAGACCAAGATTCTTTATTAGTATTATCTAATAAATCATCATATTTTAAACCATTTTATTTTATAATCCCTCAATATTTATTGGATTCAACTTGTAATTCCATTAGTCATCATTTACAATTACCTCCTTCACTTGATCATCAAGATTTATCATTAATGCCAGGAACCATAAAATATAAAATTTCAACATTTTTATTAAGTCAGAATTCTCATGAATATATTAATATTGGTCATACGGAAAAATTTATCAGATTAATCCCATTTTATACTAATAATAATCTAATAAAAGAAATATTTAATTATTCATACTTGATTAATTTAATTAATCAAGAATTATTATATGTTAATAAAATAAAATTCGATGAAATTATGAAAATTTTAAATTTAAAACCATTAAATTCTTTACAATTTAAATTTCAAAGGTATATTTTCAAATTACAAGTCCCATTAAAACCAATACAAATTAAATATATTTCAAAGGGTTCAATTCCTTCTCAAATTTTAAAATTAAATTTTAAATTATCTTTACCTCATCATTTTATAAAATCAATTCATTCAGAATTAATTGTTATCACTATCAAATCTTCAACTTCAATTCCTATCCTTATATCTAATGAAATGTGTTATCAAACTTTTTCATCATTACTTTCATATAAAGACATTATTATAAAACCGATTAAACGATTGGTTCAAGAAGTTATTGGGAAATCAGATCAACAACCTTCTATATCACCTCATTTAAATTCATTATTTTGTAAATTACTTAATCTTAATATTAAATATGCTCCCTTAACAATCGATGATTCATGGTATACCAAAAGTAATCCTCATGTTCCCGATGAATATGAATTAAAATTAAATCTTAAATCAATGTATATTAAAAACATGGATAAAGCCATTGTTGAAAATCGATTTGGTGGGTTTAATCTTTTACCAAATTTTCAAACTTGTAATTTTATAAGAAAATATTATTTAAAAATTGCTATAAAATTAGAAAATGATATTTATACATCAATCACTAATAATAATATCTTATATATTAATTTACCCGTTGAAGTGGTTGAATAATACTCTTACATATTTTTATTTGCATAACTGAATATATTCTCACATTAATTTAGTTTCTATTAATATATATATATATATCTATCGACCATATTTCTTTAATTCATAATATCTTAATCCGGGATAAACTATGCCACTAAATCCCATACATAACCACATGGCAATATCACCACCATATTCTCCTCCAATTCTTCGAGCAATTGGTCCAATCCAATAAGTTTGTGACATTCCAACCGCAGCTCCAGTAGCACCCACCAAGAATGAGGCCGACGCCGCATATCCCTTGGTTAACTTATCATAATCATTCCAAATCTTAAAATTATAATGTTTGTTTATACCAGTATCCTTAGAAATTATATAATCTCGTTCAGTGGGAGCAGCTTGATCATAGTCAAATGATGAAGGAAATTCTTTAGTATAAAGATATTTAAATCTATCCGTTCTGAAAATAGTATTTTCTTCTAATAAAATAATAAAATACATTGAAATCCAATATCCTACCATAGGTAAAAAATTTGATAATATAGTGGCAAATTTATTTCTACCAACTAAGGCACATATAAGATAAAATCCAGTTACAATGAATGCCCAAATCCATCTTGGAATCTTAGCCATAAATCTACCGGATAATTGAATACCAAAAGCAGCAGAATAAGTATTTAAAATATTATTGGATATTAATGAAAGAAATATTAATATTAATAAAAATTTCCCACCGGCTCCCCACGGTTTAAAAGCTTCATTCAATAATCCTCCCATTCCATAAGTGGCATATGCTTCACCCCATGGTTCATAAGTTAAGGCAACATTACCAATCAATAATCCTGCCACTCCTACAAATGTGGTTGGGATTAAAATTCCAAAGAATGTAAGACTAAAAATTTGTAAATCAGGAGTATCTTCAGGAAATAAAATATAATAATCGGATGCAATTGATCCCCAGGTGGATGTAATTGAATAACATAATGAAAAATAAGTTAACCAATTTCCTCTAATGGTTGGTACATCAGTTATTGCATCTTCCATTGTTAAATAAGAAAATTTTTTGGCTGCAACAATATATAATAATAAAAATGCAAAATTAACTGGTAAACTTAATAATGTTTCTACTTTTAATAATTGTTTTATACCTCCCACAGCAACCACTAATGAAATTACAGCAATAATAATAATTCCAACAATTAAGGGGATTTTACCATCACTTATACTAGCTAATATTTGACCTCCAACAACACTATTAACAATAGACCACCCCATGACTCCCATAATACTTACTAAACTGACTAATTTAACAAACCACCATCCGAATAAAAATCGAGCTCCAACCATTTGTCTACATCCTGATCTAGGTCCCATTAATGAACAATAAGCAGCTATACCACATCCAAGACCTTGTCCAATCAATCCGGCAATTAAGGTGTTTCTTAACCCCAAGTCAAATAATAATGGTCCTAAAAAGAAGGATGACATTGAACTTAATCCTCCACAAGCAGATAACCAAAGTCCAATGACGGATATTAATTGTTTAGTCTTATTGGTCGATCTTTCATAAGGTTGAATACGTTCAATACCTCTAGTCTCAACCCCTAATGAATCTAACTTGGCCGACGCTTGTGAAATTAATCCCCATATGGAATTTTTACTATATCTTTGTTCTTTGGTACTTAAATCTTGAGTTAATTCATTAATTGAAATATCAGAGGCTCCAAAATTCTTAATGGTTGTGGGATGATGAAAAGTAGCCTTGCTTCCTGAGTCTGCGACTACTACGACATCTTCATCTTTTCTTGAAGATCCTTCAACATCCATATTATACTTATTATTTTTGAAGTAAAAGTATATTCATGAGACTATTATTAATTTCACTTTTTATCAAAAAATTTTCATGAGTCAATCCTGAAAAAAAAAGATTTAATCGCTTTTGTGCGGCTTTTGCAGAATCAGAGTCAAAGTATTTAAATCCACACTTTTATAAGCAGATAAATTGATACATTAAATTTTAGTTTTTACTTTAATTATATAACTATAATTAAAATATATAATTGAACTCAATGTTATAAAAAAGTGTAGAAATTATGAAAATTAAACCTTTTAAGAAAAGGTATTTAAAAATATAAGCCCGACGCGGGGGTCGAACCCGCAACCTTTTGATGTCTAACTTAAGAGTCAAACGCTCTACCGATTGAGCTAGCCAGGCCTATTTTCGACTGAAAATGAGCCTGGTTTGTGGTAGGCTGCAAAATTGAGATGAAAACACCGTAAATCAAAATTTCTACGTCCATTATTAACCCACCATATAAGTATTTATACTTTACAAGAACATGTTGTTGACATGCAAGATAAACCCATTAAACCTCAAGCTTTTGCTAGTCAACATAAAAAATATTACAATAAGCAAAACATCTTTTCCAAATCCAATGAAATTGCTACTTATGCAAATAAGACGGATCATGCTACTTGGCTCAAATTTTGGAAATTCATTTATAAGCTCAAACGAAAATACCCAGGTCTAATCGAACAAGTACATCGTTTTCACTTAGGTCATTATCTTCATTTTCATCATCCCAGAAATACATCTCATGTGAATTACCCAAACGTCCATAACACCAAATGTCTTTTATGTTTACAATATGATGAGCCAGACTTTGTCCATATTTTTCAAGATTGTCTAATCTCCTAGTCCTTATGGGCTCAAATCCAATCAAATGAAACGTCATTTCATATCCATCACTTCTTACTCATATTACATTACCAGATACATATTATATTAACGCTGACAAATTTCTTGAACTCGTTAGGAGTTTATGGGTTGGTCGACGAATGTCTTACAGGCTCATGGCACATGCCGTGAGTCCTCGTGAGATTTCGAGAATCCTTTTATCTTCTGTCTTTTTCATTTTACAGTTTTCATTTTTATTTTAATTCAGTTTTTTTAGTAATTTTCCATTTACCAAGATTAGACCTGTTTTATTCTCTTGTTCTTTTCTTGCTGGAAAGTTTTAGTGGGTAGTGATATTAATAATTTTTATTATTTTTATTGAGTCCTACACTGTCTAACCTAAATGCCTTAAAAATAGGTTAGTCGTACGCAAATGTATTTCTCTTCGGGTATAGTCATTAATATATATATACGAAAAAAAAGAAAAAAAAGTAAATATTGGTTATAGGTATTTAATTGGATTTACATTGATGGATTATTTATACTAGAGGTGTTTTAAAGAATTTTATGTTAGCAATTAATTGTCCAAAACAGTCATCTCAAATTTCCGTTTATTATGGTTCGAAATTGTGCAAAAAGTCGAGTAAGATATTAAATAAATAATTGTGACTAGAATGAGGAATAGATACTTCTTTGATCTTGACAATTATAAGATATTAGATTTAAATTTATACTATGTTTATATTTTCTAATTATTTGTCTTGACTCTTTCGAAGAATTTTTGCAATTCAAAAATGTCACAAAAATTAAAGACAGAAGGAAAAAAAAAACTTCAAAAAAATTTTTTTTTTTAAATTTTTAATTTACATTTATCTATAACAAATATCAACTATATACATCAATATATGTCATTTATACAAATCCAAATATCATACATGTAATAATCAATAACACGCATAAACTTAAGTTGGCCGATACAAGTTTCATTTATGAACTTATCATTTAAAAGATCCATCGGTCGATGTGTCAATATGCGAAGAAAGAAGTTAAAAAATACCAATTGAAAAGTTATTTGTTAAGATTCAGGATTAGATGTTATTACATCGACTTCAGATAAAGAGTTCAAGCTCAGGTGTTCGTTTTGAATTACTCTGGGTGAGGCTCATTTACTTATCTTGTTGATTGTTCCAATTGACTTTATAGTGGTCTAAAGTTTATACATTTTATTTTCAATTGACTAATTTCGTTCTGAAATTTTGGTAGATTAATATAGCTTGTTATCGACTTTGATCATTTGTTGATTGGTTTTCTATAAAATCCGAATTAAATAGCTATACAAGTTGTAGAATTAGTACTACTTAATTTATTTTTTTGTTTTGTTTTCATACTAATTCTCGAAATGGATATTTACATTTATTTACTTCTATGATATTTGTTCAAGTAATTTTTCTTCTTGACTCTTTTCTGAAATTTCTGGTCTACCGCCACCTTTTTTCCATAACCATAATGCTTCAATAGCATAATTTCTTACTGATAAATTTGTAGTACGTTTTTCATCCGCTGCTTCTTCAATAGTTTCAATAATTCGAAGATCATCTATTAAATCCCACATCATGCTTTCAAAATTTAAAACTATTTCTTTCATACTTTCATTAAAGGCTTTATCTTCCGGATTGGTTGTAGTTTCTTTAATAGGTAAAATACTATATTTATGTAAACCTAGTTTATGCATTATTCTTCCTAATACTTGAATACTAACACATCTTTGACCAGGAACAACCGATCGTGATAAATGAGCTAATTCATTTATTGTATAACCTGCTAATTGTGGATTCTCAGAATGATGATGCAATCCCATATATGTTGGAATTTCTTTGTCTGGAATTGTTTCATTCTCAAGTTGAATTAAATTTCCTTTAAAATCAAATCTCATATCAGAAATCGATTCATAAGTAGTAGATACTTGCTTCGGAAGTGGGTTAGTCATCCATGATAATTTTTGAGTTTCTTTAGGTAAATCAGGATAATATTTCTCATGTAATTTTTCATAAAAATCAGGATCATTCAAATCTAAATCTTGATCATCAGCTTTAGGTTTTGTAAAATGAACTCCACCATCTATATTTTCGTCTTCATCATCAACTAGTTGATACTCTGCTGGTGCGATTTCATCATCAGGATTCAGTTGAGGCATATTTGGTATCAACTCATTAACATCATCAACATCTACCCAGCCATTTGGATCTAGCTCTACATTATCATCTAAATCATTATAATCAATAGTTGTCACTTCACCAAACTTAACACCTTTCTTATTCGACATGGCTTCTTCTAGATCATCATCTAATGAAAGTCCTTCAATTCCTAACGCTCGATTAACATCATCTTTATCAAGTTGCGATAAATCAGTAAGACCTTGGGAGGTTCTCATTCCACCGATCCATCCTCCGTATCCTTCGGCATGAACATGATCATGATCATGCTCATGGTCTTCATGATCTTCTTTTATTATTTTATTGCCACTTCTCTTTTCACTTCTCTTTAATAAACTTTGAATTAATTTTGGATCTAATCCATTTAATAATTCTTCACGTTCATGTTGGATTTCTTCATCTGTCATTTTCGACATGCGATCCAAATTTTCTCGATGTATCTTTTCTGCTTCACTTAATGGTTCATCATGCACAAGGTCAGGTTTTATATGTTCTTTACTCATCGATTGACTTTGTTGTTGCCTTTGTTTCCATTTTGATAGTCTCTTAAGTTTTAACTTACTAGGATCAGGAAAGCCGGAAATCTCTGTCGCTACAGGGGCCACAGGAGTCTCTGTTTCATGTTCCACTATCTCTCCAACGAAATCCATGTCGACAATTTGTGAAAAGGTAATGTGATTTTTGAAATTTACATATCTCTCAATATACAAAAAAAAAAATATAAAAAGAAAAAAAAAATAAAAAATTACAACATCCTGTATAAATTTTTTGGTTGCTAAAAATTATGTAACTATCTTTCAATTATTTATGTCTATAAATTTCAATTTGAAGTAGTAGACAGTTCTGGTGACTTTTCTGTCGGTGTAACTTCATCCTCGGTATCACTGCCGTGATTATTATTATTATCATTATTATTCGTTTGGGATACATTGTTGGTGTGATTCTTGATTATTTCAGGTGATAAAAATTGGGCAAGGTAACATTGCTTGTTCTCAGCCTTTTCATATAACGTGTTCAAGAAATTAGGGTTAAATATACTTGAAAATTTTTCATATTCGATTAGTTTAGCCTCGGGATCATTTTCAGTATTATTTGTTGTTGCCTTTGACCGATATTTGAATGCAAATGGAATATCAATATATGGTATTAAAAATATTAGAAATGAAAGAATTAATCTCTTACTTGTATAGAACTGTGAAGGCTTACCATGATTTCTATTACCATTGTAGATCAAATTAATCCAATTCTTCTTGAATCCCATATTAAATGGTCTATCAGTTATATTATATTCAACCACCAATCTTAATTTATCCTTTTTAATATTAACATATCTTTTACCATTTTCTTCTCTAGGAGCTGGTTTTCTCTTTTTAGCAGAGTCACTACTTAATTTCCATCTCTCATATATTTTATGTTGGTTTAATGTGACTTCATCAAGAGTTGTCATATTAACACTAATATATTTAAGGTGAACTCCACCCAACGCACCAATCATTAATATCCAGAATCCACAGGCAACAAACATGGGAATGTAATTATGATTTATTTCACCTTGTCTTGATATTTGTGATGGAGTATATCTTATTAAATATATTAAAGGTACTAAAAAATGCAATAAGAACCAAATCATAAATTTCATAAAAAACAAATAATTAGCCTCCCCAATGACTATGCCTATCCAAAGACAATAATGATCGTACTTTAATACACTGTAGCCAACATGTTTCAGATAAAATGCTCTTGCTAATGTTAATGAATCTGTATGTGAATTATAGTATGGATAACCAAATTTATCACAAAGATATAAGTCGGGGATTTGAGTTAGTTCATTGGTATTATCATTATAAATATTGAATGGGGAAAATTTGGGGGATTTACCAGGACCTATTACAAAAATAAGGATCCAATATATGAATACGGTTAATTGAAAGAATCCAACTAATACCCATAAACTTATAGCGATACCGTGAGAATGATATTTATAAATTTCTTGATATCCTAAAGAATAACAGGAAACAAAATCAAAATATCCTAATCCTATGACTACCAATATTGGTACAATAAGTTGAAGTAGTCGATTATTTGCAAATGGAACGTTAAATATCATTTACCCATAGTTTGAATTACATATTAATTAGCATTACAATTGAAATTCAAATGATGATTGTTTAAGTAGAAAATTTTATATACAGGAAATTCGACACCTATAAAAAAGAATGCAAGTATAAAGAAATTAAAATTTATTTTAAATTGATTAGAAATCATTCATCATTCTACAATTAATCTAATTACCATGGTTGTACTAGAAAGTATGTATTGAATATAATAATATAATCGAAAAATAATTCGATATACTAACAGTAACTTAGATGATAGATCACTGGACATGTGTCCGATTTGTAAAACAGATAAATATTTATCACCAAATATGAATTTTCTTATTAATCCTGAATGTTATCATAGAATATGTGAATCATGTGTGGATCGTATATTTTCATTAGGACCAGCTCCATGTCCATACCAAAATTGTGGAAAGATATTAAGAAAGAATAAATTTAAAAAGCAAATTTTTGATGATTTGGCAATTGAACGAGAAATTGATATTAGGAAACGAGTGGGAGCTATTTATAATAAAACACAAGAAGATTTTAAGGAATTAAAGGATTATAATATATATTTGGAAGAAATTGAGGATATAATATTTAAATTAAATAATGGAGTTGATAGAGAACAAACTGAAATGGAATTAAATAAATATGAACAAGAACATAAATTTGAAATTTTAGAAAAGAATATAACTGAAAGTCAAAAGAATGCTGATTCAAATAAATATAAAGAAGCAATGGAACGATTAAAACAAGAAAAGGCAAGAGTTGAAAAGCAACATGAATTAGAAGATTTGGAATTCCATCAACAACAGCAAGAAGAGTTATTAGATAAATTAACTAATACCAATACTAGTATAAGTGCTGAAGAAATTATCAGACAACAACAAGCCAATGCAATTAAGAGAGCAAGCATACGTAAGAAGCAATTACAGCAGATTAATAGTCAATTAGAGCAAAGATTCAATCCGGTATATCAACAGAAATTATTAGAACAACAAGAAGCAGCGGCTAAAATACCATTCACACCATTTCAAGGTGATAGAGATTTACATAAACAATATAATCTATTACCTATACCGAATGAGGTTAAGCAATTAATAGATATTGAGAATCATATATCGGATAGTTATAATGATCCATATTTAAATAAATTAGCCAAGAATAAAGAATACTTGGGAGCTGGATGGAGATTAACTACAGTTCTTGAACGAGCATTAGATGAGGCATTTATTGGGTTAGGTTGTATTATAGATCAAGAAAAATCAAATAATAATAATAATAATAATAATGTTAAAATGGAAATAGATTTATAGTTGTATAAATTTAGCTTCAGGATGATAATATATAGGACAAGACCAATAAGATCTTTTAACATCATCCCAAACACTTTTATCATTATATTGTAGAGTCTCTTTAGGAACTTGCACATTAGTATAACTAACTTTTAACCCATAATTTTCTAAATCAATTTCAACTAATTTTTTATAAACTTCATAAATAATTTGTCTATCAGCTCCTAATCCATTAAAAAATGAAAAAATTCCATATGGTTTTAATAATCCTACTATAAAATCAAATAAATCTAACATATCACTATAATGTTCTGAAAATGTATCATAATAAATTCCATTAAAGAATATACCCAGTGATAATAATTCATCTAATTGATCTTGCCATCTACCTTCTAAAATAACCACATTTGGTTTCTCATACCATCCATCTTGTTTTAATTTATTAAGAACATCAGGATGGGCTTCACATATATAATGTTTAGTCGGATTTTTATTTTGAATCATTGTATCAATTATTCCCATTCCAAATCCAATATTTAGAATATTAATTTCAGTATCCAATTCCTGTGATTCAATATATGAACCTTTAAATAATGAATCACAGCCTAATTTCATTAAATCAGATTCCCAACTCATCATAACTCCATCTTTTCTATCTTTTGTTACAAGAGCATTATCAACATATTCTAATTTGGTATTGAGGAACGATTGTTGATTTTGAGATGGCGCATCTGTTGCATCATCGATTTCATTTACTTCTGTTTTGATGCTTGCATTTTCTATATCTGGTTGTAATTTATTATCATTATCAATTTCTTTAGAACTATTGATTAATTGAGGAATCTCTTCATCTTGTTGTTGTGTCACATCATCTTCATCAATAAATTCAACATCATATTCAGATACTTTTCTTAACAATAGCTCGGCACGAACTCCAGCATCAAGTATCAATTGATATAAACTAATATCATGTAATCCTCGTTCAATAAGTATACAACCCGGAGTATTATTATTGATATCAATAAAACACCAACCGGCACCATATTCAAATAATGTTGAAATCATTTCTTCAACAATGGTCAATTCGTCCGCCATCAAATCTAGGGGAACATGTTGGCAAATTAAATGCAATGGAGTTGTGGTTGTTGAAGGTTCAATATCATCATCAATATTATTTAATACTTTATAAGCTTCTTCAACTGTATAAGTGGCGGGGATTCCACTTTTTAAGTAATATTTAAGACGATCAAGGTATGATTGATTGATGGGTCTAGTTGAAAATTTACATAAATCATGTAGATCAGACATTTCTTTAATGATAAATCAATATTTATACTTATTGAAATCTACTTTCAAAAACGAAAGTTGAAACAAAATTTGTTTCACAAATTTATTTTTTAACGAGATGAGCACCAAAATTGACATAAAAATTGACATAAAAATTGACCTTTCTTTTCAATTCTCACAACAATGAAATGATTGATCTACAAATTAAACGGTTAATATCATAAATTCAGCAACCTGGCTACTAGAAACTTGCAAAAAAAGTATACTCTTACGCATTCAATCAGTCAAGTTAAGGATTTCAAAACCGTGTCACGAAAATTTTCACCCGTGTTTCAGATTTGTTTCAGATTCTGAATGAATTTGTCATAGTATGAAAAAATCAATCATCATGTTGCTAATATTAATCGTCTTTAATCGATATGAATTTTATAGTGGATCTTTTAAAAATTAAAAATTTGATATTAAATGACTCAAATGATTAAATCAAAGGTAGATAGTTGGCAAAATGACGAAAAAATTAAAAATATCTCACAAAATTAACTGCTACCAAATTTGTGATCCCCAATAAGGACCAACATTTAAAAAATTACTATAAAAACATTTTTTGGGTTAAAAAAAACTGTACTAACGGGTTTAATAAGTTAGTTATTCGCTTGGCGATGGTAAGGAAAGGTTCGGATAGAAACGTTCCAGACTAAAACATAAAAAAAATAGTTAATTAATTAAATAAATAAATAATAAAAATAAAAGTTAAAAAAAAAAAAAAAATAAAAAAAATTACCTTCAAAAGGCATTCGTAACCGTTAATATTGAATATAATTGAATTAGGAAGTTAAAAAAGAAAGGGAACGAAGGAAGGAAGGGGGGGACCCCTACAGATTCTAAATTGAAATTATGTATATGTATATATGGCATGTTTTTTCTTTTCAGAAAAATAATTTATCTTTAAATTAGAGTATGTACCGAAAACTCAATAGGTTACGAAACTAAAACAAAAAGCAAAAGCAAAGGCAAAGACAAAGGCACAGGCACAGGTAAAAGCAAAGCAAAAATTAAATAAATTTTAAAAATTTCAATTGGTTATGAAGGAGAAATATACCGTTTTGAGAGTTTGAGAAAAAAAAAAAATTATTTCCCCTTAAATTCTTGATAAATAAACAAAATAAATGTAAAAGAATGTGAAAGGTGAATGTGACAAATTTGATTTTTCATGATGGAGTTAAAGCCTAGTATGACAAATAAGTCCTCCCCCCCATCCTCATTTCTGTTAATTTAATGTAAGAATTAGTATACAATAAAGGCGATTCTTTGCATAGAATTTTGGTCCAGTTGCAAATTCAGAAGAAAGAAATAAAAAAAAAAAAAAAAAAAAAAAAAAAAAAAAAAAAAAAAAAAAAAAAAAAAAAAAAAAAAAAATAAAGAAAAAAAAAAAAATTAAGAAAAATAAATAAATAAAAATTAATATTTTGGTGTAAGAAATACTCCAATCTCCGGATCAAAAGGAATTAATTATGTATTAATTAAAACAATAATAATTATTTATTTTATAAATTTGATTTTATTATTTAGTAAATTTGAGGCTAATATCGATATTTTAGAATTAAACTTTTTCAAAACAAAGAACCAACATAAAAGTACTAACCCTTCTATTATGAAGAAGTTAGTATTGATGCTGCAATGTGATTAAGGGGAAGGGAAGGCATCAATATACATATTGTAGCTTAATTATATTATTGTTTTAATTAACTAAATTAACTTAAGTCTAATGATTATTTTTTTTTTAACGCGTTAACTTAGATTTACAAAATAAAAAAAGAATCCCCCAGAAAATGAAAATAAATAAATTAAATTTAAATAAATTTTAAATAAATAAAGTAAATAAATAATACCAAGAGATTTTAATGAGTATGATCTCTGGATTTATTATCCATGAGTCCGAGTCAAAGAAAGATTTGCATAAAGATAGATGTAGAAAGTACAACATTTAGATTAATAAAGAAGTACCCCGAGTAAAACCTAATTATCTTGTTCTTTATTTGTTTTTAACTTTATCTATAATATAATACAAGGAATATTATTTAAAAGATCATTATTATTTAGAAAAAAACATTCTATTTTATTAGAAAATATAGACACTCTAGCCTCTTGTTGTAATCGTTTAAATTGTTTATTGTTAAATTGTTAATTATGTATGATGTACGTTCCTGTGTAGAGCGTAGCTTTCCTAATTAAGAAACTGCAAAATTTAAAAAAAAAATTAAAAGAACAAAAAAAAAAAAAAAAAAAAAAAAAAAAAAAAAAAAAAAAAAAAAAAAAAAAAAAAAAAAAAAAAAAAAAAGGAAAAATCGTATGATTATAAAAAGAAAAAAAAAGAAAAAAAATTTAAATGTCGTCATTCAAACATTTTGAGACTTTTTTTTTTTTGGTTTAATTTGCTCTTATTTTGGGGTTTTGAATATTAATTTTTTATAATAATAATTTATTTTAACAATAATTAGCGTCATTTAAACTCATTATTGAATTGACGTATTTAATAATAATTGTTATTATTGTTAAATTTTATTTTATTTTATTTTATTTTATTTTATTTTCATTTTATTTATTGTTAATCTTATTTATTTATTTTTTTCCATTTCCATTTGCGCTTGCATTTGCATTTGCACTTTAATTTGTTCTTCTTTTTTTCTTTTCTTTTTCACAACCATTATTAAATAATAATAATAATAATAATAATAAATGATAAGTCCTTTAAATCCAAGGAATTTTATATTGTATACGTTTTCGTATCAGTGATTGAAAGGGAAAAAGAATGAAAAATGTCCAAGCATTCTAGTCATCAATCTATAAATAATATTATTGGCAGTTTCAATTTATTATACCATCTACACATTAATCATTATTATTATTATTATTATTATATATTATTATTATTATTATATTTTATTCTTCGTAATTTGAACAATACAGCAAAGGGTTTTGTTGTTTTGGTACAAATTTCTCAATATCAGATGTTTTAAACTATATCTGACTATTGCAACCTAGCTAAGAATTCTTGTTGGTTGATTTGAACCCTTTAGGGGTTCATTGAAATAAATCAATCCGAGGTTGAAAGTTATATAAAATAAGTAGCAATTACTAAGAAGCAAAATTAAACAGAGTCCCAACAACGTTACTTGAAAAGTTAATTGAAACTTGTTAAAAAGGTATATAATACCGATATTATATAGAAGAAAAATATATAATTATTATATAAATTGTGTGGAGTGATTTTTAAAAATGTTGCACTAAAAAAAAAAATAAAATAAAAAAATTTTTTTTTCTTTTTTTTTTTTTTTTTTTTTTTTTTTTTTTTTTTTTTT